>CAUYUJ010004014.1:24422-61922 GCA_963575745.1 Prorocentrum cordatum
TACGGCTGAGTTGGAGTTAGAAGGGGACCTTCAGACCAAGTTGCCTAAGAATGGTTGTCGGGGAGAATCTCCACAAGTCTGGTGGGTTGACATCAGGAAAAGAGACAAACGTCCAGGTCGACACCCCGCTTTGTTCTGTGTCCGCTGGCTTTGTCAGAATTATCGCCTCTGGTGGATTCATGTACGGGCTGGAGAGCCCGAAAAGCCAGCCAGATTTCACGCAAAAGCAGCCATCTGTCCCCCTTCGAGTTTCCTTCTGGACAACTTCGCCAAGAGTGATTTCAGCCAGTTGTATGCAGATGTATGTGAGTTTATAGCGAAGGACGGCCAGTCTTTCGATGATTGCTACACCATCTCGACGCGCCTCGCAGACGCGCTGAAGATGGCCTCGCTCGCTGCCAAGAACGATGCTGACCGTACGTGGAAGGAGTGGCTTCTGAAGGACATCGACCAAGGGGCTCGCACGGCCCACGTTTGGTCGAAGCCTGTCGAAGCCTGGGCTCCGTCCTCGACGCTGTCAGCATCGGGTCAGGTTCTATCAGACCCATTGTCGTTACTCAAGGCGGAAGGGCTCAGGTTCAAAGGCCTGTGGCTGGCTACTGAAGGAGCGGAATCCATCGACTACAACCAGTGCCAGGATTTCCAGCCTATGCCTGCCTTGCCAAGAGTTTCTGTTGACACGATTCGTTTGGCAAGCCGCTCATACAATAGTCGATCTGCAGTCAGTGTTGATGGTTTTCACATGAGGCACTTTCGGCTTCTTTGCAACGAATCGCTCGAAGTCCTATCCTACATCTTCGGTATCATTGAGATGATGTCGACCCTTCCCATCCAGATTCGTTTAGTGATGCTGGCTATGCTTCCAAAGCCGATGGGCGGCCTGCGCCCGGTCGGGATCTTCACGTCCACTTACCGCTTGTGGGGGAAGATCAGGAGGGAGGTTGCAGTGGAATGGGAGGAGGCTCACTCGGCAAGTTTTTTTCTCAGGTAGTGGGTTTAAGAGTGCCACGGCTGTTGTCTGGCGCCAAGCTGCTCGTGCAGAAGGGTCCACACGAACAGGGGGATATGCTGCGACAGTCTTATGGGACATGTATAAGTTTTATGAGTTGATGGACCTTGGGGATCTTGAGGCTCGGTGTCTTAAATTGGGTTTCTCGCGCGCAGTCATCAAGGTTTCGTTGGCTGCTTACAAATCGGCTCGTTTCATTACCATCACTGGGTTCCTGGCTGGGCCTTTCCTGGCATTCAGGGGTGTTATTGCAGGCTGCAGTCTAGCTACAACTTATGTGCGTATCTTTTACATGGATACGTTTTTGCAGGTCTCTGTGGGGCCCACCACTAGCATCGACCTCTTCATAGATGACATAGGGATTTCTAGTACTGGCACTTTCAAGCAGGTCTTGGCTGATTTGAAGTCGGCTACGGCAGCTGTTTATGTGGCGGTCACGGAGGATTTGAAGTCTGTTATCTCCCCCGACAAGGCCAACCTTGTTGCCAGTGACGCCACTCTCGGGAAGTTGTTGGCCGAGTGGCTTGGGGCCTTGTCGGGGCTCAGCGCGAACCACTCTACTGCTGTCAACTTGGGGATTGATGACACGGCTGGGAAAGGTAGCAGGGTGCGAGGGAGAGCGGTTAAGCGGAAGCAGAGAGAGAGAGGTTTTCGGAGGAAGGTGGAGCGCATCAAGAGACAGAGGCATATCCTTGGCCGATCTGCGCGACAGATTTTCTGTAGTGGGCCACTGCCAGGGATGTGCTACGGAGCTGAAGTGCACGGTCTAAGTAACACCGAGTTAGGTCGTATCAGGCAGCAGGCTGGCAAGTGTCTACGGCCGTCTTGTGGCGGACGATATTTGTCTGCTGCGCTTGTGTTTGAGGATGAGCCTTGCTGGTATGGGATGGTTGCACCGATCGCGAGGTGGAGCAAGGAGGTCTGGGCAGCGCAGACAAGGCAGAGCTGTGCCGTCTTTGGTCTGCCGTTTTCGAGTCCGCCACCCTTCCCATCACATGGAGACACGTTCGCGGACCCATCAGTGCGTTGTACATGTCTGTAAAGAGGATAGGGTGGCGAATGCGGGACTTCGCCACGCTGCGGGATCATCGTGGCACTGCTGTTTCGCTCACTTACGTCAGTCCTACTTTACTCAAGGATATTTTTTGCGAAGGGCGGTCGTTAGGGACCTTGAGAGGTCCATTGCTGTCAAGCTGGAGGTGCCCTGGGACCGCGTGTGCTTTGATATTGTCACATCTGAAACCCGCAAAAAACGCTACACGCCCATGGAAAAAAAGGAGCTATTTGTAATCTGGCCTGTGGGGGCTGCTGGACAGCGTCACGGGCTCATGCCCTTGGATACCAGTTAGACGACGAACAGCTGCTCTGCCCTCTCTGTCAGCAGGCTGTTGACACCCCGCATCATAGGCTTTGGACTTGTGAGGCCGTGAGGGACGAGAGGGAGGAGTTGGTGAAAGAGGATATCATCAAGACGGCGTGTGGGGAGCTCACGAAGGATGAGGAACTTTTATACACGCGAGGCATCTTCGAGCATCCAGAAGGGCATTGGCCTCAGCCTAGGGAGTTCGGCGGTGTGGAAATCAAATCGTATCGGGACGACCGCGATTTCGATGGCGGAGTGATCGGGGGCCGAATTTTCGTAGATGGGAGTTTGTTCGGGCATCCGATACCAGAACTTTCGAGGGCTGGATGGGGAGTGGTCCAGGTCTCGGCTGATGGCCAACCCGAATGCACGCTGCATGGGCCTGCGTGGGCGCCGATCGCTCAGTCGGCCCCTGCGGCCGAGTTTACAGCTCTAGCACAGGCTTCCCTGCAGCTGGGGACTCCGAGTGACTGTTATACTGACTGCCAGGCGGTAGTCTCGCATTTTAACTTGCCCGCGGCGGCACGACTGTCGCACAAGCGCAAGTACGCTGGCCATTTCTTGTACATTAACCAGTGCTGCCACATCTCTGCCTTAACCAAGGTTAGGGCTCATTTAGACCCCGACGAGCCAGAGCTTGACGGGAGTGAGCGTTTTCGCCGTCGGGGAAATGGCCACGCTGACGCCGTCGCAAAGATGGGCGCGCAGGCGCATCCTCGACCCTCTGAGGCCGAGGAAAATCGTGTTCAGAGTTGCATTGCTGTTGCCCGCGCTGCGTGCCGCTTGGCCGCGAAGCTTCTGCCACAGTGGCCAAAGCTGAAGTTGGACGGAGTCGAGCTGCGTGCCGGGCATCCTGAGAAACCCCTGGGGCTGCCTGTCCAGGGACACGTGTGGCAGCATTGTAGTGGCATGTGGCGTTGCACGGTCTGTCGCAAAGGGCCCAGGTCCGCGGCAAAACCTGGCCCTGGCAAGTGTGTAGGCTCGGCGCAACCAGATTTGGATGCGGCCGAGAGCAATGCGCATGTGCCTGCTCTATTTCATGTTTCCGATGGCTCTGACTGTTTCCTTTGTGTGAAGTGCGGAGCCTTCCTGCACCACGGAGTGCTTGCCAAAAGCAATTTGGCGAACCGTTGCCCAGGTCAGTTCAACAGGCACGGTCGCACGAATTTCAACAGGATCATGGCGGGTAAATACCCGCGTGCATGCACGCGAGGCCTCACGATTGTAGATTCGCCATGTCTGCCTCCTTTCGCCCCTGGCTTGGACCCTCAGGTGAACAAGGAGGCCTGCAACGTGCCGCCCGATTCGCCAGAAAGTGCCTTTCGTCGCGGTGTCGTTTCCGCGCCCAGCCTCCAAGAGGCGGCCGCCTCTGCAGCTCCGCAGGAACCCTGTTTGGCTTCCTCGGGCTCGGACTAATTCACGGGGGGGGCCGTTAGCCGATGGGGATCCTCCTGTCTGTTGGAAATCGCCCCTCGGTTTTCGGCCCCCCCCTGTTTGGTTTTCTCTTTCAGAAAGCCTTCCAGGCGCCAGGACATCGCTGGTGAATCTGTGGAGGTTTTACGCCAAGGAGCGTCCCTTGCCTGGCTCGCCACCAGGCAAGGTGTATGTGGCTGCTTTGTCGATGTCAAAAAAAATCCTCCTCCTCCTCCTCCTCCTCCTCGGCCTCCTCCTCCTCCTCCTCCTCCTCCTCCCCCTCCTCCTCCCCCTCCCCCTCCCCCCCCCCCCCCCCCCCCACCCCACCACCCCCCCACCCCCCCACCCCCCCCCACCCCCCCAGCCCCCCTCCCCTGCCCACAGTTGCCTCCCACCCACCCCCCCCTCCCTCCCCCCCCCCCGCCCCCCTCCCCCTCCCCCCACCTGCCCCCTCCTCACCCCCCCCCAACCCCCTCCCCTCCTCCTCCCCCTCCCCCTCCTTCCCCAGGGCGGGTTTCTCGCCCCGAGCCGTTTCTGTCACGTGCCCCGCCCGCTCCCCCCGTGCCCTGGGCCCCCCTGCTTTCTGCGGCGGCCCTCCGCTGCCCCTCCCCGCCCGCCACCCCCCCCCGTCTTCCCCCTCCCCGCCCGCCCCCCCTCCCCCTTCGCGCGCAGCGTCTCCTCCCTCGCCCCTTCGCGCGCAGCGTCTTCCCCGCTCCCCCCTCCGCGCGCAGCGTCTCCTCCCCTCGCAGATGGACAAGACAGTCAAGACGCTGAAATAAGGAACACGTTGGGCTCGGATGGGGCTCGATGTTCCTCAGGTTCCTCCAGTGCTGCTCCTCTTGCCCTCCTGGGGCACGGGGGCGCTTACAGGGCCAAGAAGGGGCTTCGTTCCTGGTTTAGCGTTCCTTCTGTCAGCGGCCCGACTGTATTCAAACCCTTGCACATTCGAGGGAGATTCTCAATCACCCCCGCGCCCCCGACGTCAATGTTGATCTCGATGAAGAAGATGCTTTGGGGTCCGAATCTTTCTGTCCACTCACGCCCCCCCCTCGTCGCCACGCCATCAATATTAATTTCGGGTGATCTGGGGGGCATCTTGGGCCACAGGGTTCGAATATAACGTCCATGTACGGTCCCGTCTTCCTCCCCCAAAAGGGAGGAAAAACCACCCAGACCCGACAATTGGCGTTTACTGAACGGCCCTGGGCGTTTACTGAATAGCTCTGCCCTGCTTGATTCCTTTTCTGGGTGCGTTTGCTAAACGGTCTCGCGTGTCGGGGTGGTTATGATCGGGGTGGATTTTTTGCCCCCCCCGTCTTCACAATTAAACCATCTGAATACTACTCTCCTCTCTCCCCTGGTGGCGTCCGGGAAGTGGCCGGCCCCCTCCGCGCACGGGTTTTTCACACAGGATTCCCTGGTAACTGGTTTTCGCTTTGGTTTGTTGTTCAAAATGCTGCTCTCGCTGAAGCGCTGGCCTCATTTTCGGGCTACCGCTCGTTCCGAATTGTGCTCCCGCTGCAGCGCTGGCCTCCTTTCCGCGCTTCCGCTCGTTCCGAATCGTGCTCCCGCTGCAGCGTTGGCGTCATTATTTCCAGTGCCATGCCACGGCGTGGTTTTCGGTCCTTCCAAGTAGGCCCCAATATTAAAAAGAATGCCTCCCGAAGAAACCATCGGAAGTGATTACACATTCGGTGCCGATTCTTTGATGTGTTTGGCCGCAGAAGCCCCCCCCTCATTTTGGGGCGTCGCCACGCCGTGCTATGTCATGCTCCGCGTGAATATTCAACACCATTCTATGCCACGTAACGCTATGCCATGCTGCCACGTTCGATTGTGCGAATAGGGAGGAGATCTGCGCCACGGCAGGGGATGGGAGGGAGGGGTAGGACGTCAGATAGGACGCGAGCGCACCTGGCTTGCCCCTCCGCCCCTCGGCCCCCTCCTCCATCCTCCGCCCTTAACCCTCCTCCCCCCTCCTCCTCCTCCTCCTCCTCCCTCTTCCTCCTCCTCCTTCCTCCTCCTCCTCCTCCTCCCCTCCTCCTCTTTCCTCTCTCCCCTCCTCCTCCTCTCCCCCTCCTCCCCTCCTCCTCTCCTCCTCTCTCCTTCTCCTCCTCTCCTCCTCCTCCTCCTCCCTCACCACCACCCTCCACCCTCCCACCTCCCCCTCCCCCCTCCGCCCCCTCCGCCCCCGCCCCCCCTCCTCCCGCGCCTCGCAGCGCGGGTGGCCCAGGGCCCTGGCCCCCCCCCCCCCCCCCCTGGCGGCCCCCGCGGTGCACGCGCGCGCGCGCGACCGGGGCGCGCGGGCGCAGGCGCGGAGGTGCCGTGAGGATCGGCGGAGGCAGCGTGCGCACGAGGGCACGGAGGACGGATCGATGGACGGGCGGATGGACGAGCGGACGGACGGACGGACGGACGGACGGACGGACGGAGGGGGGAAGAGGGAGGGGGAGGAGTGACTGGTGAGGCGGAGGAGGAGGAGGAGGAGGAGGAGGAGGAGGAGGAGGTGATGATGGAGGAGGAGGAGGAGGAGGAGGAGGAGGAGGTGATGAATGGAGAGGAGAGGAGGAGGAGGAGGGGGGGGAGGAGGAGGGCCGCGAGACTGCACGCGCGGAAGTCTGAGCAAGCTCAACCTCGTCATTCCCCTTCGCCAGACCGCGCGGCAGGTCGCCTCCCTTCCCGTCGGCGAGTGGGATCAACATGGCGATGATCATGATGCTGCTGATGATGATGGTGGTGGTGATGGTGGCGGTGGTGGTGGTGGTGGCGATGGTGATGATGCTGATGATGATGATGATGTTGATGAAGAAGATGATGATGCGGAGGATGATGTTAATGACGACGATGGTGATGACGATGATGATGATGATGATGATGATGATGATGATGATGATGATGAAGATGATGCTGATGACGGTGATGATGATGAAGAGGAGGATGATGAGGATGAGGACGAGGATGTTGATGCTGATGATGATGAGGATGAGGATGGTGATGATGCTGATGCTGATGCTGATGCTGATGTTGATGATGGTGACGATGATGATGATGATGATGATGATGATGATGATGATGATGATGATGATGATGATGATGATGATGGGGATGAGGATGAGGATGAGGATGATGATGAGGATGATGATGACGATGATGATGACCATGATTATGCTGATGATGCTGATGATGATGATGTTGATGATGATGATGATGGTGATGACGAGGAGGAGGAGGAGGAGGACGAGGAGGAGAAAGAGGAGGAAGAGCAGGGAGGAGGGATAGGGGAGGAGGGAGGAGGGAGGAGGGAGAGTTAGGAGGGAAACGCCGCAGAGCGTCACATCTCTTCGTGCCCAGATCGTGGGCGTGTCCGCGCGAAATGGGTGTTTTGTCCAAGTAGGCGGGAGAGCTCAATGATCATCGCGATGTAGCTGGCACTGCACTGGGTGCCCTTGGGGATATCCGCCAGATGGCACATCACGGGCCGTTCGCGCGCAGGTTGCGACGATTCGCTCGTGCTCAGACACTCACAGAGGAACATGCATGACGACGGGATGCATGTATACATATACCTGAATAGATTTACACGCAGAGCTAGATACTCACACACACATATACATACATATATACATACATACATACATACATACATACATACATACATACATACATACATACATACATAATTACATACAGATATACACACATACATACATACATACATACATACATACATACATACATGCATGCATCCATCCATCCACCCATCCATCCATTCGTCCATCCATACACACATACATGCATATATATATATATATAGATATATATTACAAGACTGCAGTGGCGCTTCGCGCCATGCACCTTGGTCCTTGAAGTTTGGTTTGCAGGCGGAATAGCAGGAAGGTCAAGCCGACAATTTAGCGATAACTCCTTGTTGCCTTTTCCGGCGTCGCCGCTATAATAATGTTATTCGTTATCCTTCCTCCATGCTTCTGTTTCCTCATTTTCGCCATACCCTAAGCATTGTCCCTATCCTCCTCAGCTCTTTTTGCGGAGGCTCCTCCTTGGAGAGCCTCTGGGGGCCTCACAAAAGTTGTTTCAGGCTTTCTTGAAGCCTTCTGGAGGCCTCCTGGGCGTATTCTGGGGGCCTCTGGGGGCTTCCTCGGGCCACCCTGCCTCCAACCGCGGTCTCCCTATGTCTCCCTGAACGAACGGGTCACGATTTGGAATGCTTCGGAGGGTGTCTTGGGGCCATCTTGGGCCGCCATGGGGCTCTCTGAGGGCTATCTTGGACCCTCGTTGTGCCGTTTTGGGGCTCTCTTGGACTGCCTGGAAGCCCTTTCGGATGGTTGTGGGGCGATTTTGGAGCCTCCCAGGCGGCTTCGGGCGCGTTCTTGGGAGTGCTCTTGGAGGCCTCTTTGGGGCCGTCCTGGAGGCCTCTCGGGCAATCTTGAGGTCACGTCGGTCACTCTTGGAGCGCACTTGTGCTGTCTTGGGGGTCTCTGGGACGTCTTCGATGACCGCCCTGATCGCCCTAGGTGTGCTGGGAGGGCTTGGCAAAACGCCCTGCGAGGCCTGGGGGGCCGCTTCGAGGCCCGTCCGGAGGGTCCCAAAGCCCCAGATCCTGGGAGTCCGGTTTTGGGGGGGAGTGGGGAGGGGTTCTCCCCGCGCCTGGGCTTATAACAATATAGGAAGAGAAGTGTGTGTATATATATATATATATATGTATATGTATATCATATTCGCATCCAGAAGCTGCTGGTACCCAAACGAGCCACAATACAGCAACACACAGGTCCGTGTGTTTGGTCCACGGGCCCATCGTATCCGAATTCGCGGTGCGAGGCAAAGAGCTCGAACGACCCCGAGGATCTGAGTCACGATGGCGGCTCTGGTCTGTGTGCGCAGGGATAGCGAAGCTGACAGGCCTGGAGGCCAAGTCTAAGTCGGGCCTGTCCCCCTACAGGGGGATTTTCGACGAAAAGTTTAAAATACCCCAACAATAGTGAAACAATAATCCAAAAATAGTCAGGGGACTATTTTTGGAGTATTTTTTGACATGTTCGGGGCATTTTTGGGGTATTCTTTTTTTTTCGTCGAAAATCCCCCTGTAGGGGGACACGCCCGACTTAAGGCTAAGTCAGGGACGGGCACATTGGCAGAGACAGCGACTGCAGCAGAGCAGTTGCATAGGGGGGGGGAGCTGCAAGCGCCCCAATTACCGCAGGGGGCCGCCCGCCATGGCGCAGCACCCCATGGCAGGGGCGAGGGGAGGGTGCAACGCTTCCTCTCCACCTCCCCCCCCTCCTCCAGTCCTCCAGTCCTCCAGTCCTCCAGTCCTCCAGTCCTCCAGTCCTCCTCCTCCTCCTCCTCCTCCTCCTCCTCCTCCTCCTCCTCCCCCTCCTCCTCCTCCGCCTCCTCCTCCTCCTCCTCCTCCTCCTCCTCAGCCGTTTCGGCACGAGCTCTTTCAGGGGCCCGTGCTTGTGTTCACGTACTTCGAAGCGGCTCGTGAACACGGGCCACTTCACAAGCGCACGGCGCCTTCCGCTGCAGTTCCCAGCAGTCGCGGATGGTGCCAAACCCGCCCGATGTCTTGCCTGGAGCCAAGACTCCTTTGTGGAGTTGCAGCTGCGGGTGCCCCGACAATTGGGCGTCCAGAGTCATATGCAGAGGCTGCGGCAAGGATGCCCCAGTGCGAGTCGTTCAGGCAGCTCGCAAAGCATCAGCGGCACTCAAGTCAGGAGCGGTTCGTGCGCCCCGTGGTGCCTGGGCTCAAGGGCCGCCTCAGATCGGACCCAGCAGCAAGGAGATGCGCCTCATTCAAGAACTCAGGGCTGAGGTTGCTCAGCTGGCGGGCAAGCAGGCCCCCGCTCGGCCGCCATGGCAGTCCAGCTCTCCTTCGCCGCCGCGGGGCACAACGGGTGGTTCGTCTGCCAGGCTCTCGTTTGCTGACGTGCTGCAGTTCCTCAAGGACGAGGGCGTTGACACGGCGAAGGTTGAAGAAGCAGAGCAGGCAAAGAAACAGGCTACGGCAGTCAAGCAGCCCACGTCTAGGGCGGCACACTGGAAGGTCGAGAACCTCCGCACCAAGCTCTCCAAGGCGGAGGTGCGTGCGGCGGCCCTGCGCAAGCAGCAGGAGGACCTACAGGCCGAGATTGCCGAGCTGGACAAGAGTGTCGACAAGCTCAAAGAGGACCTCGTGCAGGCTGAGCAGGCGCTCTTCCGCGTCCAAGCTGATGGCGATCCGCTCAGAGCAGTCACGGCCACGCTGGATGAGGCCGTCGCCCAGTCCGAAGAAGGTCAAGCTGCATTGGCCACCCTTCAGCGCCTGCAGGCCGAGGCCCAGGCCAAGAGGGCTGAGGCCAACGGGCCTGATGTTGCAAGTGCTCCTCCTGGCCCTGCTGCTGGTGGGGCGAGCAGCGGCGAGCACATTGCAGCTACGGCAGGAGATGGAGATGACATCGACATGGACCTGCTGGACGGCGATGGCTTTGACGAGCGCAGGGCAGCTTTCGACAAGGCCGCCCAGGAGCTCAAGGAGGCCAAAGGAGGAAGTCAGGATCAGCTCGACGCCGCCAAGCGCAAATACCTCGAGGCTGCAGAGGCCATTGGGGTCAAGCGTGCTCGGTCGTGCTCCTGAGCTGCGAGCAGGTGCGAAGGTCACGCCTCCAGACAGAGGCGTCAAGGAGCTGTCCAGTTTGAAGGACTTCCTGAGGTGCAACCTCTTGGTCCGCGACTGGGAGCAGGCCACGGGCTTCGCTGTACCAGCCATGCGTGACGACCTGCTGTTCGACTCGATGCAGTTTCGCCAGCGCGACGGGACTATGATGGAGTTGGACGAGAAGGACTGGCCCGTGCTCGGATCCGCGTTGGCGGGGAGCGCGTCGTCGTATTTCTTGGGCAAGGGAGGGAGGGATTCAGCCCCTCGAAGTCGCACTCCCTTGCCCACATCGTCGATGGCTTCCAGTTCGAGCACGGCGAATTCGGCATCTGCGATGAAACCCCATCTGGCCCGCTCCTCGGGGTTGGGGGCAGGCGCGCTGCATAGGCATATTCCCCAACTGGCCCGCTCCTCGGGGTTGGGGACATGGACAGCGCAGAGGCTACCGCCCCAACTGGCCCGCTCCTCGGGGTTGGGGACATCTTCGAGCAGCGAGGCCAGTGCTTCGTCGTGGACGGCAGGCGCGCCGACGCAGACGGCGACGGCGCCTACTCTGGGTTCCTCGCCCCCCGAGGGCACGCACTGCTCAGCTCTGGCAGCTGGCCATCGGGGCGCAAGCGGGTACCGACCTTCGGCAGCAGCCGTCGGCACGCACAGCGCAGCGCCCCCAGGCCAGACTGCAGGAGAGCCAGAGGGTACCGACCTTCGGGGGAAGTCCTCGTCGCCTAGCGGCTCGCCAGCCGCACCCCCTCCCCCCCATGTTGAGCTGGATGCTCTTCCGAAAACTGGGTAGTCAGGACTTGTTGGAGGGCAGCGCGCAGCTGTCCCCGCGGTGGAGAGTTGCTTTGCGGCCATGGAGGCGAGGCTTCAACCTCAGCCTGTGGCCGTCAACAGGCTCGTCATCACAGGCATGAATGTCAATGCCTGGAACACTTTCGAATCTGTGATGGAGTGGATGGCCGACGAGTCCAAGGCTGGTGGGGCCCAGATTCTCCCACAGGTGTGCTGCCTACGAGAGACACGCATCAAGAGTGACGCCAAGCAGGTCTCCGCCATGAGCTGGGGACGTAGGCATGGCTATCACTTTTCTTTTGGGATGGCCCATAGCACGGGGCCAGCGAGTCAGCAGAGCAGCTCAGGTGTGGCAATCGGTGTTTGCACATTGCTAGGTTCGACGCCAACGGCGATCACGATGTTCGAGGACTGTTCTAGCAGGGTGGTGGCCAGGATCGTCAATGCAGGGTTTCCAAGGGGCCTTGTCGTCCTCAGCGTGTACTTTGTGACGGGCAAGGAGCTCTCTGGACCCAATCTGGACCTCTCGCAGACGGTCGGGGCCTACATAATGGCCCAAGACAGGCCCTGGGTGCTCCAAGGGGACTTCAACTTCGAGCCTGAGGCGCTTCAGGGATCTGGGTGGATTCAGAAGGTTCGAGGAGTGTTGGTTGCTCCAGTGCCCCCTACCTGCAGGACTGTCAACTCTCAGGAGGCCCAACAGGTACCCCAGAAGGACCCGCAGGGCTCCTCGGACGACAGGATCATCTCGGGAGGAGCAGCTGAGTCAGACCAAGCAGGTGACAGTAGGATCCTCGACTTCTTTGTGGTTGCGGAGGCGTTGGCCTCGCGTGTTGAGGAGATCTCGGTCATGGGCCAGGCTCCGCTCTACCCGCACGTGCCAGTCGTGTTAAAGCTAAAGGATCTGAGCCATACGTCGACGATCAACCAGCAGGTACGGTTCAGAGCTTTCCCAATTGAGCTCACAGGCCCCATGCAGGCCCCAGTGATGTACAATTGGTCTTGGGAAGTGGGGGCCTCAGTTGATCTCAACCTCATGGTGAAGGAGTGGTTTGAGTTTCCGGAGAGGCGCCTGATCCAGATTCATGGGGTTGGCCCGCTGTACTCCAGGGCTCTCGTGGGCAGGGCAGCTGGACCGAAATCAAAAGTTGTCTCCTTGGCCTCGGTTTGGGAGAAGGACCAAAGGCGCAGGTTTACCAGATCGACGACGGCTTGGATCTCGTATGTGGCACTGTGCAGGCGAACCTGTCAGACTCGCGTAGGCAAAGCAGGCCGTCAGGGCCGCATGCTCCTCGATCAGTGGCCCAGGGACCTGAAGGCCATGGTCGCCGACATGGGCCCGTTCGCTGCTGACGCCGAGCTCTCGCCCAGTTTTTTGTGCACCTTCGCTGATGTCATCACCACGGGCGATGACCCAGTCCACGATGCCCTGCATAAGATGGGCGAGGAGGTGGACAGAAGGAGACGGGAGGACTCAAAGGTATCATTGAAGGAGTGGAGGACCTGGGCGGTGGAAAGTGTTAAAGGAGGAGGGAAGTCAGCGCACAAGTTTGCTAAGCAGAAGGCATCCAACGTCACTTCTCTTCTCGACGCCGAGGGCGTCCCACAAGTAGGTGCTGGGGCCCTGTCGTCACTTCTAGACCAATGGGTGCCGCTGTGGTGTGTAGCTGATAGGCAAGATGAGCACCCACCCGAGTGGTCTGTCCCTGTAGACGAAGCCCAATTGGAACCTCTAGCCCTGGATCGGCTCCTGAGAGTTTGTCGTAAGTATGGGCCTGGTGCAGGCTTGGGCTGGGATGGTTTTCACCCAAGATGGGTGCTGAGCCTCACGGAAGAACACCAGCTAAGGCTTCTAGATATTCTGCGCAGGTTTGAGGACAGACCACAGGAGCTTCTCGTCTTCTTGACCAACATGGTCTTCTTAGACAAGCCCGACGGCGGCGTGCGCCCCATCGGCCTCCTCTGCCTGGTGCTGCGCTTGTGGTCGAGACTCCGCCAGCCTTATTGTCAGGCATGGGAGAAGAAGCATGCAGAGGCCTTCTATTGGGGCTCTGGGCCGCACAATACCTGTGAGAGAGCTGGCTGGGTTCACAATCTCTTGGGAGGCTTTTGCAAAGAAGTGGGGTTCCAGAGTGGATCAGTCTTGGTCGACTTGAGCCGCTTCTACGAGCACATCTAGGCACCAAGACCTCAGAGCTGCGGGGCTCCAGTATGGGTTCCCCACCAAGGTCCTCAGAGGGTACTGTTCTATTTATGCTGGGTCGAAGGCTTTGATGTATGGAGGTGTCGTATCGTCGGCTTACTTGGCGAATGCAGCTGTGGTGGCTGGATGCTCAGGAGCAACGACTCTGGCTAAGTTATTGTTGCTCCGTCCGCTCCTCTTAACTCAGCAAGGTAGGCCGAATTTATTCATCCGCAACGTCGTAGACGACGTGGCATTGCAGGCATGCGGTCGGCCAGTTCAGGTCGCTCAGGTGCTATCGAGTGCAGTCGCGCAGCTCTTCACGTGCTTTGAGGAGCTCCACTTGCTTGTGAACATCAAGAAAACGAAGTACTTGTGCACTCGAGAGGTTCAGACCCATGTTGTGGGCTCCTGGTGCTTGCCTGGTACGTCTCGGGTCGAGCACGCGCGCAACCTCGGCGCGGATGCCACGACGGGTTCACGACGACGTCTGGGAGTGCAGAGAGCGAGGTTCATTGAGGCAGGTTCCCGCTCGAAGCGACTTCGTCTACTGAGGGAGGCAGGGGCTGATGTGGCTCTTGCACAGAGAATGGGGGCCACAGCTTCGGCCCTCTGGGGCAGTAGTGTCTTGGGTATCTCGCCGACGGCCATGCATGGCCTTAGGCTGTCGGCGGCTCACGCACTAGGACGTCATCCCAAAGGGGCCTCCCTGAGAATTCGGCTGCATTCGTATCGTCTGGGAGAAATCGTCGACCCGTTTGTGGCCTATGCAGGCCGCGTGGCCTTCCAATGGACCACTGCGGTCTGGGGCAGTTTTCCCAAGGTCTCGATTTTGAATGCGACGGCCGACGCGGCCATAGCTCGAGCCAATTCGAAAAGGCACCCGCGGCGGGGAGCTGCGACACCTGCGGATGTGGCAGTGCTCAGCCTTGCCCGTGTGGGCTGGACGTTTAGAGATTTTCGCACGATTGAAACCGACCTCGGGCAGGTCTGGAATCTTTCTCAGATTGCGCCTGTGGAGTTTCGTTTGCAGGTCCGTGCGGCGGCGGTCAGGGCGTCGGACAGACAGGCGTTGTTGCAGTTAGGTGTAGAGCTCCAAGGGTACCCTCTGTTCTGGGATGCTGTGAGGCCGCTCCTCCGCTCCTCCTCCTCCTCTTGGCAGCCCCAGCATCAGAGAGCCCTCAGGAGCCTTATGAGTAATGTGCACTGGCCTCAAGCTAGAGCGCACAGGCATGGGTATCACAGTTGCGGCAAGTGCAGACTCTGTCAGGAGGAAGCGGGGACCCTCTTTCACAGACAATTTAGCTGCCCCGCACACGCTGGGCTCAGGAGGGACATGGTCTCGCCGCAGCTAGCCAGACGGGCGGCCCGTGTGCTCGAGGGAGGTGAGGAGCTGGCCGAGAGATTTGCGCGCGCGATCTTTCCGTCGCCGCTGGCGCTTTTCCCTGCCCAGGAGCCTGAACAGACTGTGTTTTGGATAAATAGGCCTGAGACAGGCCGCCTCAGTGGTCTAATTTTTTCGGATGGGTCCGCGTCTTGGCCAGGGATCCCTGGGCTGTCGAGGGCTGGTTGGGCCTTAGTCCAGGCCGATCCCCTGGGCAATGTCATCTCGGCGTGTTACGGACCCGTCCCTTTCTCCCATGGGCCTCGCCAAACGGCCAAGGACGGGGAAGACTATGCTGTATACATGCTGGTTCAGTGTGCAATGGCGCCGATAGATTTATACTGTGACTGCCAGGGAACTCTGGACGTCCTCTGGGGTGGCCAAGGGGCGGGGGCCTCGGCTGGAGGGCCCAGGGCCCACCTGTGGGCCCCCTTCTGGTCCAGTTTTTCTCCAGGATACTTTTCGGCGTTTATGACGGCAGCTCACTGCTCGATTTCGGATGTCCACAATGGCAAGACGACCATGTGGGAAAAGCGAGCTAATGATTCGGTCGACTCCTATGCAAAGATGGGCGCTGCAAAGCACCAACTTTGCCAGCAGGACGTAGACTTGTACAGAGGGTTCAAGTGTCTTGTGAAAGAGTCGGCCAAGTGGGCTGCCCAATTAGAGGTCCACCTGCAGGGCCAGGCGGAAAGGCGTCTAGACACAGTCGGCCTAGCTCTTTCGGAAAATAGTGCTCCCGAGGCTCATGAGTTGCCGCCTCAGCCCGAGCCTGAGATAGAGGAGTCTGTGGGCGGGGAGGGGGGGGGACTTCGCGTCGGGAGGGACGGGCTGCTTGGACTGGGCCGACCTGGCCACCTCAGCCTTCTTCCTGCAAGGCCATGCTCTTATGTGCTGTGTCATCGAGAGCCCCGTCCGTGCTGGAGTGCCTATAGTTTTCTGTGTGAAATGCGGGGCCTACTGTGAGGACTACAGGCCAGGCGACCTGCTAGTGGCAGTGTGCAACCACAGGCCTCGCTCAGCTCAGGTGAAGCATCAGCTGAAGAGAATTCGGGATGGCAGGCACCCCCACGGTCGGGCCTCGTCCAAGAATTTGGTTGTGTCCCAGCCTCGAGGGCTCTCGGAGGCTGAGAGGGACCTCCTGAGTGCTCGTTGCCTCCCCTCGCCTTCTCCTGCCGCAGGTCAGGTGGGCAGTCGGCCCCCCAGGCACGGCTACGCTTGCCGCCAGGCCGTGCTCGATGCATTCGGCCTCCAGGAGTGCGACCTTGACATGGTCAGGTCGCTAGGCGAGGCGGCTCCCCGACCCGCCCAGGATCCCGAGGATGAGGAGGCCTCGGATTCAGAGGGGGAGGTCTTTTAGGTTTTTTCTATGACTTTAGGTCGCCCCACAACAACAACCTCCTCCTCCTCCTCCTCCTCCGTTGAGCTTCGTGCCCTCCTCCTCCTCCTCCTCCTCCTCCTCCTCCTCCTTTCCTCCTTTCCTCCTCCTCCTCCTCCTCCTCCTCCTCCTCCTCCTCCTCCTCCTCCTCCTCCTCCTCCTCCTCCTCCTCCTCCTCCTCCTCCTCCTCCTCCTCCTCCTCCTCCTCCACCTCCCCCCTCTCCTCCCCCTGCCCTCCCGTTTCTCGCCCATCCCCGACCGCCGCCTCCTTCCTTCGCTTGCCTCGTGCCCCTCTCTGCCCGGCGGCACGGGAGCAGCTGCCGCAGCGCGGGTCTGCGCCCCGGGCCCTCGCTCGACGACGACCCGCCCTCCCCGCCGCTCGCCTGGCTCGCGCGCGCTGCTGGCACCCGGCGGGCGTCGGAAGCCGAGGACCGCCTCCTCCGCCTCCTCCTCCTCCTCCTCCTCCTCCTCCTCCTCCTCCTCCTCCTCCTCCTCCTCCTCCTCCTCCTCCTCCTCCTCCTCCTCCTCCTCCTCCTCCTCCTCCTCCTCCCCCTCCCCCTCCCCCGCGCACGGACCCGCCCGCGCGAGCGGAGCGCGGCGGCCTCGCCGCCTAGTCCCGCGAGGGGCCCCGCGCCCCCGGGCGGCACCGCTCGCGCTCGCCCTGCCCCGCCTCGCCTGGCCTCGCCTCGCTTCGCCTCGCTTCGCCTCGCTTCGCCCCGACCCCTTCGATCGCCACCGAGAGGCGAGGGGGCCGGTGAGCCGCCCGTCCCAGGCGTGCTCCATGCGCGACAAGAGTCGCGTCCAAAGGCTTCTGCCAGCCGTCGGCCCCGCGGGGCCCTCGCGGGGCCCCCGGGACGGAAACGAACAGAGGGAAGCCTTGGGCCGCAGGGCTGGTCCTGGGCAGAGGGCCCCCGGGGCGTGCGACGCCTGAGATTTGTCCAGTGCCCAGTCCCCGGAGGCCCCGGGTTCTCGTTTGGGCTTGCCGGCCACAGGCCCTCCACCGGAAGGGTGTCGGGCAGCAGGCGTCGGAATTGGACGCGTCGGAATTTCGTGTGCGGAGGGGGGGGGTCTCCAACGTGCGTCTCGGCACGGGGCTGCAGGCGAGGGACCCAACCTGAGCGCGGCGGATTCCCCACACGTGAAAATAGGTGTGCGGAGAGAGCCCAGACATGCGACGCCCTGATTTTTTCAGGACGGCGTCCCTGGAAGTCCCAACCCCTTCCCCGGGGCCAGTTCTTCATCCTCGAGTCGTTTTTGGACGGCCCCGAGGCCCGGCGAGGGCCCCCCAGGGCCGAAAGTGGCTGAAACAGAGCTAGGATCGGGATAAATCGCTCCAGAGCGTTCCAGAGCGCTCTCAGAGCGTTCCAGAACGCTCTGGAGCGGCCGCGGCGCCCAATACATCCTCCAAACCCGCCGATTCTCAGAGATTTTGAGTTATCCCGATCCGATTTTGTCCCGATCTTCGCGTCGTTTTAGTGGCCCAAAGCCGCCCGTCCCGATTTTTTCACGGCGCCATCATGTCTGGGAGGGGCCCAGCACGCTCCAGGCCAAGTGCGCGCGGGGCGCGCTTCGCGAGCCCACGGCCCCCCACGGGAGAGACCCAACTTAGAATCATCGCCCCCGAAAGTACGTGCGCGGAGGAGGGGAGACCCAACTTAGTCCAGATTTCGTAATAAAAGGGAGGGGGTCTGGACCCTCCAAGACAAGCCATTGCAGACCTCCCCCGTGGGAGAACCCTCCAAAACATCGTCCCCAGACCCCCCCAGGCCCTCCAAGATAGCCTGGAAAAGGCCCCCCCCCGAAATGAGACCCCCCTCCCTTTCTTACGAAATCTGGAGTAATCATCGCCCCCGAAAGTCCGTGCGCGGGGCGGGCTTCGCGAGTCCACGGCGCCCCACGGGAGAGACCCGCCTTCGAATCATCGCCCGCGAAAGTCCGCGCGCGGAGGGGGGGAGAGCCACCATGCGCCCGGCGGCGCGCGCGCGGGGCACGTGACTGAGGAGGGGGAAAAAACACACAGAGACACAATGCATCGTCGATTCCCAGAAAATGTTGGAAAATATGGGGAAGTATGGGAAACATATGGGAAAATATAGAGAAAAACACACACAGGCACAATGAACCGTCGATTCCCAGAAAGTGTTGGAAAACATGGGAAGTGGGGGGGAAGACAGGAACCCAGAAAATACGGGAGAAGATGGGGAATACTTCTATTTGTGTGCGTGTATTTATCTGTGTGTCCGGGGGCCCCTTCCACGTGCTCTCGCGTGCCCACGGCCCGCAGGGAGGCACCCCGCTGCTGGTCGGCGGATGCTTCACGTGCGAGGCTTCTCAGAAGGCTTCTTAGAAGCACCCCTGCTTCTTGGAAGGCGCGGGCCCTTCTTTGTAGATGTGAGGCCGGCGCCTTCTGAGAAGCAGCCTCGCTCTAAGAGGCCTTCCCCCTCCCCCTGCCCCCCTGTGCGCGCCGCCAGAGGGAGGCACCCCGCCGCTGGTCGGCGGATGCTTCACGTGCAGGACTGCGTGGCGAATCTGGAAAAAGCCCTCACCGTCGTCCTCGTGGTTGGTGAGGCGTCCTGGCTGTCTCTTCTGCGTCGTCGTCATCATCATCACCATCATCACCATCATCATCGTCGTGTATTTCTTCGTGTGTCCGGGGGCCCCTTCAAGGTGTTCTCACGTGTCCACGGCCCGCAGGGAGGCACCCTGCTGCTGGTCGGCGGATGCTTCACGTGCAGGAGTGCGTGCGCGCAGGGGGGGGGGGGGCACAGCTTTTGCGCCTGGCGCGTGCGCGCGGGGCACGCGGTTTCACGCGCCCACCGGCCCCCAGGGAGAGAACCAATTCTCAGGAGGGAAAAAAACACACAGACACAATTCATCGTGGAGTCCCCAGAGAATATGGGAAAAGATGGGAAGTGGGGGGGAAGACAACAACCCAGAAAATATGGGAAAAGATTGGGAATCCTGTTATTTCTGTGGATTTATTTCTGTGTATTTATTTCGGCGGAGTCATGTAGAAATAAGATTATGTCGGGCGTGTCCCCCTACGGGGGGATCCTCGACGAGAAACAAAAAACACACCCAAAATATTCAAAAAAAAAAAAAACAAAAAAAAAAAGCCAGCAGACATAGTCCCCATACATTTTTGGACTATTTGTTGATTATTTCTTGGGGTATTTGTCATTCTTCGTCGAACATCCCCCTGTAGGGGGACAGGCCCGACTTGAAAATAAGTGCGCGGAGGGTGCGCGCAGGGCACGTGGTTTCACGTGTCCACGGCCCCCAGGGGGGGGGGCCGAACTTCTTCTACCCGGCGGAACCTTCGCGCGTAAGAGTACGTGCGCGGAGGGGGGGTCCCCAACATGCGCCTGGCGCGGGTGCGCGGGGCGCGTGTTTTCCCATGTCCACGGCCCCCAGGGGGGGACCCAGTTTTTGGCTCTTACATGTTGAGATGCTTGCGCGAGGGGGGGGAATCCAACATGCGCCTGGCGCGTGCGCGCGGGGGGCACGTTTTTTCACGTGTCCACGGCGTTTAGGGGGGGACCCACTTCTACTTCTAGTCTGCGGATTTCCCACGCATGAGCATATGTGCGAGGAGAGGGGGGGGGCGACATGCGCCTGGCGCGTATACGCGCGGGGCACATGGTTTCACGCGTCGGTGACAACGTCAAGTTCGGCCAGATGAATGGTACCACATAGAGTGCACATCGCAGATGGCATCCCGTCTCTTGCGGATGTGATGTTGCACCACGTAGACTGCACCGCGTATTTTCCCCACACAGGTTACACAGCAGCTCATTCTCCTTTCTAAAAGAAGGATAGACTCTACCCCCCCTGGGATTAACGATGCACTTTTTTCGTATTGCAATTTACATATGCTTCTGCCCCATCGTCCATCCGAAATATGAACTCATCTTATCCCAGCCAAACCAGTATCACTCCCCCCCGCGATCCTTCGCAAAACATATTATGCGCGCGCTCGTTTATCAACAATCAAAAGTTTTCAAGAATCCCTTGCAACAAACGGGACGAAGTGCACACGCGCGCGTCGTCGTGCGCGCATGCCGAAATCTTAAAACAAATCCTGCGATTTCGGAAGGACTTCAGAATCGGGTTTCCAAAACACATACAAAAACACAGGGTTTCGCAGCACTGATTTGCTAAATGATCTTACGCGCGCGTTCTTGCGAAATCTTGAGAAAACCATAGGCTTTCAAATTTTTCAATAAATACTACCAAACGGGCTTCGCGCGCGCGCATGTCGAAATCTTTCGAACGCCCTTGTGCGCGTGCCGTCGCGAGAATCTTCTTGCAAAAAAAAGGCGAAGTGCGCACGCGCGTGTCGTCGCGCGCGCATGCCGGAATACTCAAAAATTCTCGGTGTCGGAAGGATTTCAAAATCGAGTTTCCAAAAGACATACAAAAACACAGGGTTTCTCAACAAGGATTTTCAACAAAAGCGTGCGCGCGCGCTCTTGCGTCGTCGTCGTGGTCGCCGTCCTCCCTCCTCCCTCGTCGTCGTCGTCGTCGTCGTCGTCGTCTTCCCCCCTCCCTCGTCGTTGTCGTCGTCGGCGTTGCCGTCCATCCTCCTTCGT
Organism: Prorocentrum cordatum; assembly: GCA_963575745.1. NCBI lineage: Eukaryota > Dinophyceae > Prorocentrales > Prorocentraceae > Prorocentrum > Prorocentrum cordatum. The sequence continues at coordinate 45,191 of CAUYUJ010004014.1, forward strand.
CGTTGGCGTCGTCGCCGTCCTCCCTCCTCCCTCGTCGTTGTCGTCGTTGCCGCCGTCGTCGTCCTCGCTCCTCCCTCGTCGTCGTCGTCTTCGTTGGCGACGGCGTCTTCGTCGTCGTCGTCTTCGTCGTCGTCGTCGTGGTCGTCGTCGGCGTCGTCGTCGTCGTCGGCGTCGTCGTCGTCGTCGTTGTCATCGTCGTCGTCGTCGTCGTTGGCGTCGTCGTCGTCGTCGTCGTCGCTGTCGTTGTCGTCGTCGTCGTCGTCGTCGTCGTCGTCGTCGCCGTCGTCGTCGTCGTCGTCGTCGGCGTCGTCGAAGTCGTTGGAGACGTCGTCGGTGTCGTCGTAGTCGTTGTCGGCGGCATCGTCGTTGTGGTTGTCGCTGTCGTCGTCGGCGTCGGTGTCGTTGCCAAGTGCCAGTCGGTACCCACCGTCACATACCATGCGCGCGCGCTCGTTTGTCAAAAATCAAAAGTTTTCAATAGTCCCTTGCAACAAATGGGACGAAGTGCACACGCGCGCGTCGTCGCGCGTGCATGCCGAAATCCTTCAATATCCTCTGGTTCCGGAAGGATTTCAAAATCGAGTTTCAAAAAAACATGCAAAACCCAGGGTTTCGCAACATTGATGTTCTAAGAAAGCTTACGTGCGCGCTCTTGCGAAATCTTTAGAAAACCATAGGGTTTTCAAGATCTTCAACAACAAATACTACCAAACGGGCGTCGCGCGCGCATGTCGAAATTGTTCCAACGCCTTTGCGCGCGTGCCGTCGCGCGAATCCTCTGCAAAAAACATGACAAAGTGCACGCGCGCGCGTCGTCGCGCGCGCATGCCGAAATCCTTCAAAAACCTTCGGTTTCGGAAGGGTTTTGAAATCGAGTGCCCAAAAACCATACAACAACACAGGATTTCGCAACATGGAGTTTCAACAAACACGTGCGCACACGCTCTTGCGTCGTCATCGTCGTCGTCGTCGCCGTCCCTCCTCCCTCGTCGTCGTTGTCGCCGTCGTCGTCCTCTGTCTTCCCTCGTCGTCGTCGTCATCGTCGTCCACTTGGGCGTCGTCGTCGTTTCCGTCGTCGTTGTCGCCGTGGTCGTCCTCCTCCCTCGTTGTCGTCGTCGTCGTCGTCCGTCGTCGGCGTCTCGTCGTCGTTCCCCCTATTTCGTCGCCGTCGCCGTCGTCGTCGTCGTCGTCGTCGTCGTCGTCTTCCCTCCTCCCTCGTCTTTGTCGTCGTCGGCGTCGCCGTCCTCCCTCCTTCTTCGTCGTTCGCGTCGTCGCCTCCCTCCTCGTCGTTGTCGTCGTTGCCGCCGTCGTCGTCCTCTCTCCTCCCTCGTCGTCGTCGTCTTCGTTGGCGATGTCGTCTTCGTCGTCGTCGTCGTCGGCGTCGTCGTCGTCGGGGTCGTCGTCGTCGGCGTTGTCATCGTCGTCGTCGTCGTCGTCCTCGGTGTCGTCGTCGTCATTGTCATCGTCGTCCAAGTCGTTGGAGGCGCCGTCGGTGTCGTCGTAGTCGTTGTTGGCGGCGTCGTCGTCGTTGTCGCTGCCGTCGTCGGCGCCGGTGTCGTTGCCAAGTGCTTGGGTACGCACCGTCACGGTCTTAGGAGGTCTTGCGACCAAGTTGCGGGTGGGAGGGTGGGATGTTTGCACGAGCAGTGGAGAGGACAGCTTCAAGACGGTCAAAGATTAGCTGTGGTCAAGCGCGGTGCAGGGTAGTCAGCTGCACCCCATAGATTGCACCGCGTAGAATGCACAACATGTGCTGCTAGAAACGCATTGTTGGGGGCCCACGCTGGCCAACGTCTTCTCGGGAACTGGGCCTGACACTCGGTCTGGCGGCCATGTGCTCGCCGTCCCCGCCCGGGTCGCCGCCTCGTCGCCGCCCGTCGCCTGGGCCTGAGGCTCCGTCTGGCGGCCACGAATTCGCCTCGTCGCCGCCCCCGCCGCGGCTTCGTCGCCGCCCGTCGCTTGGGGCTGCAACTCGGCCTGGCGGCTATGCACTCGCCGTCGCCGCCCCGTCGCCGCCTCGTCGCCGCCCGTCGCCTGGGCCTGAAACTTGGTTTGGCGGCTATGCACTCGTCGTCGCCGCCCCGGCGCCGCCCGTCGTCCGGGCCTTGTTTCGCATTGCAGCCCGATCGATTGCAATCCAGTCGGTTGCAGCGCAAGCATTGCAACACAAACGATTCCTAACACCTCATAGCTGAGAACTTTCTACGTATGTACGTATACGCATGGGTTGCGACACTTTGCTTGCTTCACCTGGATCTCACCACATACATCGCACCACAGAGTGCACACCATATGTGGCACACCATGTGTTACACCTCGTAGAGCGCACAATTTCTACCGCACACCATATGCTGCACAGCATATATTGCACCACGTGACTTGCACACTATGTATTACCTGAAACACACTTTAGGGGGTCCACACTGACTCACATGCCATATTCACAGGGGATTGTATCATGCACCCTGTAACGCCCCCTCACGAGGGTAAACACCGATTGAGCGGAGGTACAGTTTTGGGGTCTTGTGCTGTCTCTTCCGCAGATGTCGCGTATACGGATCACACCGTCCTACCCGTCCTCCTCCTTGAATCCCTCGTCCCTCCTCCTTCCTCTTCTGTTTATTGTGCTCATCGTCTTCATCATCTCGTCATCATCATAATATTCCGCCCTGTCGTCCTCCTGCCCCCTTCTGTTCTTTGTTCCCTTCTCCTCCGTTCCTGCTTTGTCCCCTCTGTCCTCGTCCACCCCCCCTGCTCTTCCCTCATCACGCTTCTTAGTTGAGTCCTCCCCTTGTCCTGATCGTCCTCCTCGCGCTTCTCGCGGACCTCCCTACTGTCCCTCAACTCTCCTTCGCAACTCCTCATTAAGTCTGCCTCTCATCCTCATTGTTATGTTTCTTGGGCTGCTGCTGCTGCTGCTCCTCCTCCTCCTCCTTCTCGTCGTCGGTCGTTGGGTGTGTCTCGGCCCCTCGGGCCTGGCCGTGATGATTCAAACAGGTTCCTTTTTCTGCTTCCTCCCTCTTCCCCCATCCTTTCCCTCCTCCCTGCTCGTCCTCGCTCCTCCCTCCTCCCTCACTGCTCCTCCCTCCTCCCTCCCTCCCTCCTCACTCCCTCCTCCCTGCCTCCTCCCTGCTTCCTCCCTGCTTTTCCCCTGATTCCTCCTAACTCCCTCCCTCCTCCTCCTTCCCTCCCTAATCTTGTGGTGCGACACGGGTGTGGGGGATTGATGGGATCGAGTGAAGATCCAGTGATCTTCGCGAAGATCATGCAAAGACCATTCGAGAAGTGGAGGATTGCTCGACCACCGCATCTCAACCTAGTTTTGAACTGTGGCATCTTAGCGAGGGAACTCGATGGAGGTGCTAGTGTGTTCGCTGATGATATTTTTGATAAGCTATTGGTGCCGAGTGGAGACGCTGGAGAGGCCCACCTTCTTACGAACCAGAGCGACGCACACCTAGATGTCGCCCTTCGAGAAGTAGGACTATTACAAAACAAGGGGAAGAGGGAAATCGTGCCTAGCTTTCACATCAAACAAGGAACAAAACGATTCGGATAACTGGCTACGGAGGGGAAGGTGTTAGCGAGGGCTCGGTATCTTGGAGGCCGCTACGCTTGGAATCTAGCTACAATGGAAGTTTTTCAATATAGACGATCGGCGATGGAAACTTGATGGGCAAAAATGGGAAAGCTTTGGAGTAGCAGGATGTCGAGCAAACTTAAAATTCTAGCGTTTCAAGGGCATATTATCGAAGCGGGTTTATCGGCGAATGAGCCCTACGTTTCCACGGCAAAGATGACTGACCAGATTGACAGCATCATTGCCAAGTATTTGCGTACGCTCGAGCAAGGGAAGGCAACCGATTGGACGGGGGCACACCCTACGAGCTTGCCTGATTTTGCTCTACGTAGAAAGCGGAGGGTCATCCCTAGTCGGTGCGCACATGCCTCCCGAAGGTTCGCCTGGGTCCAGAAGATGGTCCGTGACCCCAAAGGCCCACGCTCAGGTCATCGCTGCTCTTTGGGGATCCCCGGACAATGGCCCGCCCGCCCTCGATTCTCGTGGACACCTGCCTCGCTCGACAGGCCCCACCCCTTGCGCACCAGGCAGAGATCGATCTATGGAGTTTCGCTGGTACTAGTGGGACGGAGGATTTCGATGAGAGATGGAGGGGTTGGGACTATTCATATGTTGCTCTTTTTCATAACGACGAGGTGCGGGAAGCACTGCTCACGGTGGACCCCGCGATTTTGAAGGCAGCCATCCTCACCGAGGGAGAGACTGCATACTTTCGCCGCTTTCGAGGGCCAGCTGGGGCAATGGAACCTCCGACGGAGGAGAGTCTCACCGCATTTGTGTGCACGCGGACGGACGAGCGCGGATTGATATGCTCACAAACGTTTTCGTCCCATGGAGCCCTCACATCACAGATTTACCAGTCTCGAGGAGGCGAACACGGCCGGCGTAACCCAGGATTCACATGTGTCATGTGTAACATGTGCCCATGGTGCAAACAAGCATTCTCTACTAAAGACAGCACTCGCCAACATGTCCGAACAGCGTGGGTTAGTCGAGTTTGCCGAATGGGTCCAACTATATTTCGATGGCCTCTTATACCCCCGAGTGAAAATCGATGCCTGTACTGCGATTTCAGATTCGACACGATTGACGAGTATAATGATCACGTCATTTCACACCACCTTCCTCGCCCTCCGCCTGCTGCAGTTTTTCCTCGAGTGCGAGGTGAAGGGCACAGTAGCCCTCGGACGGGGGCCCCAGCGAGTCGGGACCGCGATGTTCCCCGCCGAGGGCGGAGCCAACGCACCAGCGCTGCTGGCCCAGCAGCCGCGGAGAGTGAAGGCCAAGAACGGCGGCCAGCACGCCAAGCCCGAACTTGGCTTCAAGGGCGCCCAGAAGGCTCTGCAGGTGCTTATGTTGAAGTTCCGACTCCAGCTAGGTCAATCCAGGCGCAACATCGAGGGCGTAGTGTTCGACTGCCTGATCCTCGACAGCACCAGCCAGGAGGCCATCCAGATGGGCGCGCAGGGGTTGAAGTACAACGAAGCCGTCACCGCATCGGGCAAAGGCCACGCACACGGTCCCCCACGTTTGTGGGTGTTCGGCGGCCTCCTCATGGCGCTACTTCAACGCAAAGACGCAGTGGGAGCCGCCAGTGTCAAGAACGTGGAAATGAAGCAGGTCATCGAGACCTGGGATATGTCCCAGAGGTGCGACATGATCAAGTTCTACCAGATGGACCGATGGTACGACGTCAACAAACGCAAGCTCATGGTCAACCTGCACCCAGAGATCCGCCAGCGCATCGTCGACTCGATGGTCCAGACGGGGGCGGGGTGGAAGCAGGGGCGTGCGCCAGTCAGCCATATGGAGCGCGGGCTTCAGGATTGGCTGGAAGCTTTCACGAAAGAGTAAGTCGTCTCCTTCAGAGTGAGACGCAGACAGATGGCACGGAGGGTACAGTGAATGAGCAGGGAATTGGTGATATTTGTTTGTACAGAGCTATGGAGTGACGGAAGCGGACTTTAAGCTTCACGACGCGTCCTCGGCTCGGGCTTCTCTTGTGGATACAGGCATTACAGCATCGAGCCCGACCACGACGACTGCTCCGAGGCTCCCGACTACGAGGCCGCTCTTCTCTTCTGTTCCGAGGTTGACGGCGGGGGGTGGGCACCACCGCCGACGGTTTCTGCACCTCTCTCCTCTACCCCAAGGCCGCCTCGAGCGTCGAGATCTGGGCCCCTCGAATCTTCGGAGTGGATCGGTAGACGTCGGGGAGCCCCCGATTCAGTATGTGTAAGAGAATATGTTTAACACATCGCCAGATTTCCCCAGGGAGTCCCAACTTTGAGAAATTGTCTCGTAGTGCTCATATAGTACGACTAGCGAGGGATCAGTTCGAGCGGAGAGTAGACCCCCTTCCCCGTCCTGCGAGTCCTCCTGCGGTCCTGGGGCCGTAGTCGTTCCCCTTCGTGTCGCGTCGTCCTCCCTACTCTTTGTTGGACCCCGTCTTGGGTAACGCGTGCCCCTGGCGGTCCTCGGGGCGGGACATTAGCTTTCGACGATGCTCCGAGAGTCCACCTCGCCCCGCTTTAAAGCGGGATTTTCCTCCGAACCTAGAGTAGATCGTGGTCGCTTAGTCGATCAGAGGTTTTTTGGAGCGCCTGTCCTGTCCTTCCCTCCCTCCCTCTCTCCTTACCTCCTCCCTCCTTCTCTCGAAGCTCGAAGTTTGCGGCCTTCCTGAGGTAAGATGCCTCCTCCTCCTCCCTCCCTCCCTCCCTCCCTCCCTCCCTCCCTCCCTCCCTCCCCCCTCCCTCCGCTTCCTCCTCCTCCTCCCGTTCTCCTCCTCCTCCTCGTCCTCCTCCTCCCGTTCTCCTCCTCCTCCTCCTCCTCCTCCTCCTCCTCTTCCTCCCCTCCTCTCTCCTCCTCCTCCTTCCTCCTCCTCCTCCTCCTCCTCCTCTCCTCCTCCTCCTCCTCCTCCTCCTCCTCCTCCTCCTCTCCCTCCTCCTCCTCCTCCTCCTCCTCCTCCCTCCTCCTCCTCTCATTATTTTTACTCCTCTGCCTCTCCTCCTTCTCCTCCCCCTCCTCCTCCTGCCTCCTGCGTCCTCCCTCCTCCCTTCCTCGCCCCCCCCCCCCCCCCCGCTTCCCCGTGCCCCCACCTGCCCCCCTCTGGCCCGCCGCCGGGGCGAGCGGGAGGCCACGCGGCCGCGGCAGAACGCCCCCATGCGCGGCACGCGGCTCTTCGTGTCCGGGGTCGCCAGCCCCCGGCGGGGGGGCCTCCTGCAGCGTGCGCGCGGCCGCCTGCCGCCTCTCCGCCCTCCTCGGCCCTTCTGTTGTCGACTCCGCCTTCGCCTCCGCCTTCGCCTCCGCCGCCTTCGCCTTCGCCCCCGTCGCCTTCGCCTCCGCCGCCTTCGCCCCCGTCGCCTCTGAGGCCTTCGCCTTCGCCGCCTGTCGCCTTCGCCGCCGCCGCCGCCTTCGCCGCCTGCCGCCGCCGCTGCCGTCGCCTCCGCCGCCGTGGCATTCGCCGCCGCCGCGGCTCTCGTCTCGCCGACGCCGCCGTCGTTGCCGCCGCCGTCGTGGACGCGCCGTGGGCCTTCCTTCCTCGAGGAGCGCCATGCTCGGAGGCGTCGGGTGTCCGAGCGCGGGCACCGTGCACCCTCCCAGCCAGGCCAGGTTGCGATGCGTCGGAGGAGGGCGGGGATGGAAGGGCGCGCGGCGAGGCGGAGGACGAGGAGGAGGAGGAGGAGGAAGAAGAAGAAGAAGAAGAGGAGGGGAGGAGGCAGGACGAGTGGGCGTGAGGAGCGTGGTGGAGGAGGGAAGAGGCGGGGGAGGGAGGACGGAGTAGGCAATAGGAGGTAGCAGAGGAAGAGGAGGAGGAGGAGGAGGAGGAGGAGGAGGAGGAGGAGGAGGAGGAAGGAGGGTCACGCGGCAGGAGGAGGTGAGGAGGGCCACGCGGCAGGAGAACGAGGAGTAAGGAGGAGGAGGAGAGGTGGAGGAGGAGAGGAGGAGGAGAGGAGGAGGAGGAAGAGGAGGAACAGGAACAGGAAGACGAAGACGAAAAGGAGAAGGGGGAAAAGGAGGGACGAACGACGGCCTCGCCGCCTGGAGGCCCGAGGGCCGCTGGCCCCGGGGCCCCGACGGAGGCGGCGTGGCCCGCGCCGCTCCGCCCCGCCGGTGCTGCAGGCCCGCGCCGCGTGCCCGAAGCCGCGGCGCGCCGGGGCCGCGCTTTGCCCCGCCGCGCCGCGCCGCGCCGCGCCGCGCCGCGCCGTGCCGTGACGCCGCGCCCGCGCCGTGCCTGGCGCGGCGCAGCGCCGCGCCGCGCCCGCGCCGTGCCGTGCGCGGCGCCGCGCCGCGGTGCGTCCAAGGCCGGGATCGCCGTGGAGGGCTGCCGCGGCCGGGGCGGCCGCGGCGAGGGGGGGCTTTGCGGGCGCGTCGTGGCGGCGGAAGCGTATTAGGCCCGGCGAGGCGGCGGGCGCGCGCGCCTGGCTCGGATGTTTTCTGGCGCCGAGGCACCGCCTGGGCGCAGAGCGGCAGGCTGCCGGGGAGGACGTGCTGTCTACCCGCCCCGCCGCGTCCGTCCTCCTCCACCTCCTCCGCCTCCTCCTCCTCCTCCTCCTCCTCCTCCTCCTCCTCCGCCTCCTCCGCCTCCTCCTTCTCCTCCTCGTCCCTCCTCCTCCTCCTCCGCCTCCTCCACCTCCTCCTCCTTCCTCCTCTTCCTCCTCCTCTTCCTCCTCCTCCTCCGCCTCCTCCTTCTCCTCCCCTGGCCCCGCCTGTGGCGCCTCTGTATAGCGGCTTGGGACTGGCCTCTTCCCAGGGGGAAGCTGCTGCACCCACGAGTCCGTCTGCTTCGAGCTCCTGTGTGGAGGCAGGGGGGCTCGAAGTCGATCCCCCCCTCCCAGAGAAGCCCAGTGCACGGAGCAGGGGTGAGACTTCAGCCCTTGCAGGATCCAGCTCCCTTGCCTGCGTCTCCTCGCTCCGCGCTCCTCCTCCCACTTGTGACTAGCCTTTCCCTCCCCAGCGCCGTCTGGGAATGGCTGGGAATGACCAGATAGAGCTCGGAAAGCAGATACATTTAGGCACCTGCTACGGCAGAGCGCGCATACCTATGGGGATGTGCTGCGGCAGAGCGCCTCCCTTCCCCCTCGCCTCCTATTCCTGCTCCTCCTCCTCCTCCTCCTCCTCCTCCTCCTCCTTCTCCTCCTCCTCCTCCTCCTCCTCCTCCCCCCCTCCTCCTCCTCCTCCTCCTCCTCCTCCTCCCTCCTCCTCCTCCTCCGCCCTCCCCCTCCTCCTCCTCCTCCTCCTCCTCCTCCTCCTCCTCCTCCTCCTCCTCCTCCTCCGCCTCCTCCTCCTCCTCCTCCCTCCTCCCTCCTCCCTTCCCTTCGTTCCTGTCGGCGTCATCATCATCGTCGTCGTCGTCGTCGTGTTCCTTCTCTCGTCGTTCTCGTCCTCCCCATCGTGTTGCAAGGTGCTTCGCACCAGGACCAGCTGGCTGGGAGGAGGGGGGAGCGCGAGGCAGGCAGGCGGGGCCAGGCCGACACGCCCAGTCTGAGGACACGTTCGGGGTCGATTCGCGCTCTGCGAGGAGGCTGGGCGATCCTGGGCCCAGGACGGGACATGGCCTCGTCGGCGTCGTCGTCGTCCTCCTCCTCCTCATCCTCCTCCTCCTCCTCCTCCACCTCCTCCCTTCCTCTCCTCCTAGCCTTCTCCTCCTCCTGCTCCTCCTGCTCCTCCTCCTCCTCCACCTCCTCCTCCTCATGCTCCTCCTGTTCCTCCTCCTCCTCTCCTCCTATCCTCCTTCTCCTCCTCCTGCTCCTCCTGCTCCTCCTCTTCTCCTCCTCCTCCTCCTCCTCCTCGTCCTCCTGCTCTTCCTCCTCCTCCTCGTCCTCGTCCTAGTCCTCGTCCTCCTCCTCCTACTCCTCCTCATCCTCCTCTCTTGGTCTTCGTCGCGCTGAAGATTCTGGCCGAACGCGCTGTGGTGCCCGCTGGCCGCTGTTGTGATCGCAGAGGAGGAGGAGGAGGAGGAGGAGGAGGAGGAGGAGAAGGAGAAGCAGTCCTATGTGTTTCTTACCTTGGAGCAGTGTGCACGTGACGTGGCCAGCCTGTGCGAGAGCTGGATACGTACGTTGCCGCACGTCTTTCCAGAGTTCGGCCCCCATGTGGCTCAATGCGCCAGCCATCCGCACGTACATCCAGCAAATGGCCTCCGCATGGTCCGCATGTGATTGCAACCGCGTGTGTTTCCAGCCTCCTGGATTGTTTGATACACCCCACTTGAGATTCTCGATCGTAACCCGATCGTTCCTAAAAAGACGCAGTGCACTGATGGAGGTTGAACTGTAAATTGCCCACGTGTACCCATGGGATTACGCTATTCCGCACGCCCCCAGTGCCAGCGATGTGGTGGGCACCTTGTTGTGAACCGAAGTGCCTTGCAACGCAATAGGGAGGAATCGGGCGACACGAGGAGGAGTATGAGGAAGAGGAAGAGAGGAGGACGACGACGACGATGACGAGGCCACTAGCCCACCGCGATGCCCAGGGGCGCCAGACCCCCCCCCCCCCCAGAACACGAGTCGATAACGTGGGGCCTCCTGGGGCGGAAGGCTTCAGATATTCGATTCGTGTTCCCTCTCTCGGGCCCCTATTGCGGACGTCTTGGGCTGCTTGGGGCGCCGTTGGGCCGTCCTGGGGCCCTCTTGGGACCCCTCTTGGACTGTCTGGGGGCGATCTTGGGGGCCTCTTGGGCCGTCTTGGAGCGCGAGAGGCCGACAAAGGAGGAGGAGGAGGAGGAGGAGGAGAGGAAGGGAGGAGGAGGAGGAGGGAGGCGGAGGCGGCGGCGGAGGAGGAGGAGGAGGAGGAGGAGGCGAGAATGCCACGACCCCCCCCCCCCTCTCGAGGCCCAGGGGCGCCCAGACCCCGCCCAGTGCACGAGCATCGACAGCGCGAGTGGGATCCAACGGGCCGCTTCGGCCTGGCCCTGTGCGCCTCGCCCCCCTGCCTGCTTCCGACTCCCTCCTCCTCCTCTCCTCCTCCTCCTCCTCCTCCTCCTCCCTCCTCTTTCTCTTCTCTTCCTCCTCCTCATCCTCCTCCGCCTCCTCCTCCTCCTCCTCCTCCTGCTCCTCCTCTTCCTCCCCCTCCTCTCCTCCTCCCCCTCCTCCTCCTCCTCCTCCTCCGCCTCCTCCTCCTCCTTCTCTCCTCCTCCTCATCCTCCTTTTCCTCCTCCTCCATTCCTTCTCCTTATAGATAACTTCTCCCTGTCGCACACCGAGTGCAGCTTTTAGGGCGGACCGGGCGTTTTTCGCTGAGACTTCCTCAACAATTATGATTCTGAAGCTTAAGCGGTGACAACAGCTTCGCAGATGGAAGGCGGGCCGTTTTCAAAATGTGGCCCTCGCTTTAGCGCCGCGCATATTCGTGTTAAAACTTTTGCAAGAGTTTTGCGGATTGAGGGCGGGTGGTTTTCAACATGTGGCTCTCGCCTTAGCGTCGCGCACATGCGTCTTAAACATTCGCAGGATTTCCACGGATTGAAGGCGGGTGGTTTTCAACATGTGGTTCTCGCCTTAGCGCCGCGTACATTCGTTTTAAACACTTGCAAGAGCTCCACGGATTGAGGGCGGGTGGTTTTCAAGATGTGGCTCTCGCTTTAGCGCCGCGCACATTCGTTTTAAACATTTGCAGGGGTTTCACGGATTGAGGGCGGGTGGTTTCCAAAATGTGGTTTTCGCTTGAGTGCCGCGATCATTCGTTTTAAACATGTGCAGGGGTTTCGCGGATTGAGGGCGGGTGGTTCTCAAAATGTGGCTCTCGCCTTAGCGCCGCGCACATTCGTTCTGAACAGTTGCAAGAGCTTCACGGATGGAGGGCTGGTGGTTTTCAACAGGTGGTTCTCGCGCCGCGCACATTTGCTTGAAACATTTGCAGGAAAACATTTGCAGGAGGTTCACGGATTGAGGGCGGGCAGTTTTCAACATGTGGTTCTCGCCTTAGCGCCGCGCACATTCGTTTCCAAATTTCGCAAGAGTTTCACGGGACGGGATCTTGTGTTTGTGTGTGTGTGTGTCTGTGTGTGTGCGTGCGTGCGTGCGTGTGTGCGTGTCTGTGCGTGTCTGTGCGTGTGTGTGTGTGTGTGTGCGTGTGTGTGTGTGTGTGTGTGTGTGTGTGTGTGCGTGCGTGCGTGCGTGCGTGCGTGCGTGCTGTGTGTTGTGTTTGTGTGTGGGTGTTGTGAATGCGCGCGCCGCCGTGTCTCTTGTGTGTGCGTGTTGTGTGTTGCGTGTGCGGCTGTTCGTGCGTGTGCGTGCGTGTGTGTGCGTGTGTGTGTGTTTTGTGTGTAGGTGTGTGTGTGGTGTGTGTGTGTTGTGTGTTGTGTGTGTGTGTGTGTGGTTTTGTGTGTTGTGTGGCGTTCTGCGTGTGGTGAGGGTGTGTGTGTGTGTGTCCGTGGTGTGTTGTGTGTGAATGTTGGTGTGTGTGTGTGTGTGCGTGTGCGCGTGTGCGCGTGTGCGCGTGTGCGTGTGTGCGCGTGTGTGTGCGTGTGTGTCCGTGTGTGTGTGTGTGTGCGTGTGTGGGTGTTGGTGTGGGTGCGTGTGTGTGTGTGGGTGTGGGTGTGGGTGTGGGTGTGGGTGTGGGTGTGGGTGCGGGTGTGGGCGTCGGCGTGGGTGTGGGTGTGGGCGTGGGCGTGGGCGTGGGCGTGGGCGTGGGTGTGGGTGTGGGTGTGGGTGTGGGTGTGGGTGTGGGTGTGGGTGGGGGTGGGGGCGGGGGTGGGGGCGAGAGTGGGGGTCAAGCTAGCCAGCTCGAGCGAGTCAAGCATGGCATGCCCATTCCCACCCGCCCTCCCACAACATAAGACACAGTGATGGCACAACTGGGGGCTGCGCGGGCATTTCAGTGCGAGTGGAGGATACCCCAGGACACCGCATTGACGTCCGCGCGGGATGTGCGCCGCGCCCCATTCCCGCCACGCATTTCGCATCGTCGACGACAAGACTGGCCATGTTGAAAGGAACAACGGACACGTTCCGCCCTCCCACAACATAAGAAACAATGCTGGCGCAACTCGGTGCTGGCGCGTAGTGGTAGTATATTCTCTTGCACAGGGTGTCTAGAGCTCCGACCACTTTATTTCGGCACCGCACCCCCCCCCTCCCATCATAATCACCATCATCATCATCATCATCATCATCATCATCATCATCATCATCCACATCGGCATCATCATGCGCCCCCTCCGTCTCAGCGCCCTTTATTTCGGCACCGCACCCCCCCTCCCATCATAATCACCATCATCATCATCATCATCATCATCATCATCATCATCATCATCATCATCATCATCATCCACATCATCATCATCATGCGCCCCCTCCGTCTCAGCGCCCTCCCGCGGCTCCAGCGCCCGCCCAGTGCCACCTCCGCCCCGACCACTTTATTTCGGCATCGCACCCCCCCCCGCTCCGCCCCCTCCCCCGCGCCGTCTCAGCGCCCCCGCGGCTCCAGCGCCCGCCCAGCGCCCCCTCCGCCTCGACCACTTTATTTCGGCACCGCACCCCCCCCCCGCTCCGCCCCCTCCCCCGCGCCGTCTCAGCGCCCCCCCGCGGCTCCAGCGCCCGCCCAGTGTCCCCTCCGCCTCGACCACTTTATTTCGGCACCGCACCCCCCCCCGCTCCGCCCCCTCCCCCGCGCCGTCTCAGCGCCCCTGCGCGGCTCCAGCGCCCGCCCAGTGCTCCCTCCGCCCCGGCCGCTTTATTTCGGCACCGCGCCCCCCCCGGCTCCGCCCCCTCCCCCGCGCCGTCTCAGCGCACCCGCGGCTCCAGCGCCCGCCCAGCGCCCCCTCCGCCCCGGCCACTTTATTTCGGCACCGCACCCCTCCCCCCTTCCGCCCCCCCCACCCCTCGCCGTCTCAGCCCTGCCGGCTCCAGCGCCCTAGCCCGGCGCTCCATCCGCCGCCCCGACCATTGTATTTCGGCAACCGCACCCCCCCCCCCCGCTCCGCCCCCTCCCCCGCGCCGTCTCATCGCCCCCCCGCGGCTCCAGCGCCCGCCCAGCGCCCCCTCCGCCCCGACCACTTTATTTCGGCACCGCACCCCCCCCCCCCCGCGGCTCCAGCGCCCGCCCAGTGCCCCCTCCGCCCCGACCATTTTATTTCGGCACCGCGCCCCCCTCCTCGCTCCGCCCCCTCCCCCGCGCCGTCTCAGCGCCCCCCCGCGGCTCCAGCGCCCGCCCAGTGCCCCCTCCGCCCCGACTCTTTCAGTCGGCGCCGCACCCCCCTCCCTCCCGCTCCGCACGCCCCCGTCCCCCGCGCCCGTCTCAGCGCCCCCCCGCGGTTCCAGCGCCGCCCAGTGCCCCCTCCGCCCCGACCACTTTATTCGGCAACAGCCCCCCCCCCCCCCTCCGATTCGCCCTTGCCCCACGCGCCCGTTCAGCCGCCCCCCGCGCGGCTCCAGCGCCCGCCCAGTGCCCCTCCGCCCCGACCACTTTATTTCGGCACCGCACCCTCCCCCCTCCGCCCCCTCCCCCGCGCCGTCTCAGCGCCCCCCCCGCGGCTCCAGCGCCCGCCCAGTGCCCCCTCCGCCCCGACCATTTTATTTCGGCACCGCACCCCCCCTCCGCTCCGCCCCCTCCCCCGCGCCGTCTCAGCGCCCCCCCGCGGCTCCAGCGCCCGCCCAGCGCCCCTCCGCCCCGACCACTTTATTTCGGCACCGCCCCCCCCCCCCCGCTCCGCCGCCTCCCCCGCACCGTCTGAGCGCTCCCCCGCGGCTCGAGCGCCCGCCCAGTGCCCCCTCCGCCCCGACAGCCCCCCCCCATCCTCCGCCCCCTCCCCCACACGTCTCAGCGCTGCCCACGGCTCCAGCGCTCGCCCAGCGCCCCCTCCGCCCCGCCCACTTTATTTCGGCACCGCAGCCCCTCCCTGCTCCGCCCCTTCCCGGACACCGTCTCAGCGCCCCCACGGTTCCAGCGCCCGTCCAGTGCCCCGCGGCCCCAGTGCCCGGCCAATGTCTTTCCTGCCCCGGTGCGCCCCTTTCGCCCCTTCCCCCCAGTGTTCCCCGCGGCCTCAGCGGGGCCTTCTCCGTACGGTTTCCTTCCGCCCCGCCCATCTTCTTTCCGCCCTCGCGAAGTAACACACGAGCGCCACAAAACGCTTAGGACATCGGGGATCCGGGTCATTACGAAATTGCAATTCTGGTTGCAGCAGCAACAAGAAACTGGGGATCCGGGATTCGCCCTCTGGAGCCCCTCTTGCGGCCTTGTTTTGTTCACTCCTTCTGCGATGTCTGGCATCCTCTCCCCCCCCCTCCTCCTCCACATCCTCCTCCTCCCCCTTCCTTTTTGTGCAAGAGCCATGGCACACGTGCCACTTGTTATTAGTAGTAGTAGTAGTAGTAGTAGTAGTAGTAGTAGTAGTAGTAGCAGCAGCAGTAGCAGTAGTAGTCGTAGTCGTAGTCGTAGTCGTAGTCGTAGTCGTAGTCGTAGTCATAGTCGCAGTCGTAGTCGTAGTCGTAGTCGTAGTCGTAGTCGTAGTCGTAGTCGTAGTCGTAGTAGTAGTAGTAGTAGTAGTAGTAGTAGTAGTAGTAGTAGTAGTAGTCTAGTTTCGTGTGGTAGTAGTAGTAGGTTAGTAGTAGCGTAAGCAGCAGTAGTAGTAGTGTAGTAGTGTAGCAGTAGTTTAGTAGTAGTAGTAGTAGTAGGAGTAGTAGGAGTAGTAGTAGTAGTAGTAGTAGCTAGTAGTGGTAGTGGTATTGTAGTGGTAGTAGTAGTAGTAGTTTAGTAGTTAGTAGTAGTAGTAGTAGTAGTAGTAGTAATAAGTAGTAAGCTTAGTAAGTAGTTAGTAGTAAGTAGTAGTGTAGTAGTAGTAGTAGTAGTAGTAGTAGTAGTAGTTAGAGTGTAGTATAGTAGTAGTAGTAGTAGTTAGTATTAGTAGTTAGTAGTGTGGTAGTAGTAGCAGGTAGTAGTAGTCGTAGAGTAGTTTCGTAGTAGTAGTCGTAGTAGTAGTCGTAGTCGTCTAGTCGCCGTCGTAGGTCGTAGTCGTAGCCGTAGGTCGTTAGTCGTAGTAGTAGTAGTAGTAGTAGTAGTAGTAGTAGTAGTAGTAGTAGTAGTAGTAGTAGTCGTAGTCCGTAGTCGTAGTCGTAGTCGTAGTCGTAGTCGTAGTCGTAGTCGTAGTCGTAGTCGTAGTCGTAGTCGTAGTCGTAGTCGTAGTCGTAGTCGTAGTCGTAGTCGTAGTGTAGTAGTAGTAGTAGTAGTAGTAGTAGTAGTAGTAGTAGTAGTAGTAGTAGTAGTAGTAGTCGTAGTAGTAGTCGTATTAGTAGTAGTGGTAGTGATGGTAGTAGTAGTCGTAGTCGTAGTCGTAGTAGTAGTAGTAGTAGTAGTAGTAGTAGTAGTAGTAGTAGTAGTAGTAGTAGTAGTAGTAGTAGTAGTAGTAGTAGAGTAGTAGTAGGAGTTGTAGTAGTAGTAGTAGTAGTAGTAGTAGTAGTAGTAGTAGTAGTAGTAGTAGTAGTAGTGGTGGTGGTGGTGGTGGTGGTGGTGGTGGTGGTGGTGGTGGTGGTGGTGGCAGTAGTAGTAGTAGTAGTAGTAGCCCTGAGTCGCGGAAAGATCGTTCCAAGAGACGCCCAAGATGGCCTCTAAATTTCGCTCGGCGCCCAAGCGAGAAGGTCATTTCATTCACTTCGAGCGGGGGGGGGTGTGCCTCGCCCAATTCTTGCCATGCACTTTTGCGGGGTGGACGACAAGAACAGCTATGTGGGCAAGCGAAAATCAGCATGGCATTGCTTCTGACAAGTAAGGTGGCCCCTCCCGCCTTGGGGGTGCCCCAGAAGTCCGCGCGCGATGTGCGCCGCGCCCCGCTCCTGCCGCGCATTTCGCATCGTCGACGACAAGACAGGCCATGATGAAAGGGAAAACGGCAACTCGGCATTGTTTTTTACGACCAGGATGGGAGGGCCCGCAGCCCGCATGGACGTCCGCGCGCGATGCGCGCCGCGTCCCATTCCTACCACATATTTCGCACCGTCGGCGACGAGGCAGGCCATGCTGAGAGGAAAAAACGGAGACTTTGCATTGATTTTTTGCCGTCAGGATGGGCGGGCCCGGATTGACGGCCGCGCGCGATGTGCGTCGCGTCCCATATGTGCGCCGCGTCCCACTGCTGCCACATATTTCGCACCGTCGGCGACAAGGCAGGCCATGCTGAGAGGAAAAAACGAAAACTTCGTATTGATTTTTTAC
>CAUYUJ010004014.1:66922-73511 GCA_963575745.1 Prorocentrum cordatum
ACTAGTGCTGATATCGTGATCATGCAGGAGCATAAGCAATTGGCTAACCAAATCGATTCTGGTTCCTCCTGGGCTAGACGTCACGGGTGGAAAAGTCTTTGGTGTGCGGCTGGGACTGGTGATGGTAAAGGCCCGTCATCTGGAGTCGCGCTATTTGTTCGTGATGGGCTTGGTCTTCGGGCCCCTGACTCTGGAGCTATTATTTCACCAGCGAGGGCTTTGGCAGGCATCGTCGAGGTGCCTGGGCAGCCCACGTTTTTGGTGATGGCCGCCTACTTCCATGATTGCCAGGACCTTTCGGATTCAAACATCGATATCTTATGTTCGTGTTTATCCCTTGGGGAGGGCCTCGGGTTTCCTTTCCTCCTGGGAGCGGATTTTAACATGGAGCCTGAGAAGCTCTTGGCTGGGGGCCTGGGAGACCAGAAAAGCATCCAGCTCCTGGTGCCTGAGGGCCACACGATGAAATCCGTCGCGGGTTTGAAGCAGTGCGATTTTTTTATTGCCTCTTCTGACTTGGCCAAGACGGTCAGCAGCGTGCAGGCTATCCGTGACACCAATCTCTGTACGCATGTCCCAGTCAGGATTTGTTTACATCCGCGTTTCGGTAGGCTGCAGGCTCTGTCTTTTCGGAAACCCCCTCCGTTGCCCACGGCTCCTCTCCCGCCTGTGTGTCTCGTCCCCGCGTGCGTGCCTCCCGTGTGGTTGCACGATGTGCTGGACTCGGCTCGTAGAGCGGCGAAGGTGGGGGATTTCGAAAGAGTGCAGGACGCGGTCGACCTGGTCTATAAGCACTGGGCCAATGCTGCCGAGCGTGAGGTGTCCGCTGCCACGGGTAAGGTCCTTCCTGTTTGGGGTTCTCGTGGCAGGCCTCCCCAAATGTGCTGGCGCCCCGTGTTGTCCAAGGACTCTGGCAAAGGTGATGGTTCCCTGTTTGCTGCTAGGTGGCTGACCAATCTCTTTGGAGAGTTCGAGTGCTGCTGGACCAAGGGAGACCAGTCTGGCATCGGACGGGTGCTCGAGCGCCTGGAGCAGCCGCCAGCTCAGTGCGCCAATGATCTAGGCATGATGGAGAATTTTAGGTCTACGCTGGACGAGTTCGTCCGCGAGCTCCCGATGTACGAGCCAGCTGATGGACCTATGCTGGATTTTTTCAGCACCTTCATGAGATGTGCCGAGACATGCTCGCGGATGTTGAAGCTGCTTCTAGGAAACGTGCCAGGAAAGAGTTCAAGGAGTGGTTATTGTTTAAGGCGAATCGGGGAGCCCGAAGGGTTCACACCGTTTCCAAAGGAGCGACGCCATGGGTCCCCACCACCACCCTGTCCTTGGACGGAGTGGTGGTGGCGGACCCCTTGTCGTTGCTCCAAGCTGAGTCGAAACGATTTTCTGGCCTTTGGGGCGATGCTGGTGGGGGCCCCTGGTTCCATGTCGGTGAGCTTGCCCCTGACCTTCCCGAGGTTCCTGTTGTTGCGATTCGAGAGTTTTCTAGGCGTTTCAAAGTCAACACTTCTGTCAGCGTCGACGGATTTCACATGAGGCATTTCTCTTTCATGAGTGATGAGTTGCTCAGTATTCTGTCTGGTCTGTTTGCCGTGATGGAGTCCACGGCGCTGATACCGAGACAGGTGGCCATCACTCTCCTCACGTTGATCCCGAAACCTGCTTCGGGTTTTCGCCCGATTGGGAATTTTTGTGCGATTTACCGTGTCTATGGTAAGGTGCGGAGGCCCCTGGCCCAAGAGTGGGAGTTCAAAAACGCTCGGAGTTTTTTCGCGGCTGGACCGTTTGAGGGGGCCCAGGATGTGGTCTGGAGACAGGCGGTCCGTGCGGAGACTTCGACGTTGAGCAAGGATGAAGCGGCCACCGTCCTGCTCGATCTTTTCAAATACTATGAGACGATTGATCTCAAGCTTCTCCTGTGGCGTTGCAACCAGGTGAATTTTCCCCTCGCGATCGCTCGGCTCGCGATTTCGATGTATCTTCAGGCTCGGTTTTTTGTGTTGAACGGGTTTGTTGATGGGCCCTACTGGGCCGCGGGGGGCATCATCGCGGGGTGTACGTTTGCCACCGCGTTGATCAGAGTGTACTCGATCGCTTCCCTCGACCAGTTGTACATTCCGCCGCAGGTTCATTTTAAGCTGTATATTGACGACTCTGGCCTTAGTGCTACGGGGTCGCGGCGATATGTTGTGGAGCATCTGCCACCGGTGGTCAGAGCTTTGATTACTATTCTGGAGGAGGGGATCGGAGCTAAGGTGAGTCAAGATGCGGGAAAGAGATCCTTGATCGCTTCCTCTAAGGCGCTTGGGCGTGACCTCGCTCAGGCACTAGGAGGCCTGGCTGGCCCCTTAGTTAGTTCCGCGGCGAACCTCGGGGTTGATGATTGTGTGGGTCGCCCGAGGCGTGTTGCTGGTAGGAGCTCGAAGCAAAAGAAGCGCGAGCATAAAGCTCGGGGTTTTGTTTCGCGTTTGGCCCGCCTGAGGCCTTTGGTTGGGACCCGTGTGACCAAACATGTTTTTGCCTCGGGAGCTTTGGCTTCGGAGTTGTTCGGGTCCGAAATTTTTGGTGTGAGCGACTATGAGCTGTTGAAGTTAAGGCGCCAGGCGGCTTCTGTGTTGCAACCATCAGCGTCTGGACGATCGCTGACGGCTCTTCTTGTCTCGTATGGCGAGCCCTGCTGGTATGCGTCGGTTGCTCCGATGGTCAGATGGTCGAAGGAAATTTGGATTGCGCACCATCGGACCTACCCCCACTGTCTCTCGCTCCCTGAACTCAGGGAGGCGTGGGATGTTGGTTTCTCGGGAGACTCCCCTTTGTGGCGGTCGGTTTCGGGACCGATCACGGCGTTGAGAAAATCTTGTGAAAGGATTTCCTGGTCCATGCCTTCTTTCGCTGTTTTTAGGACCGACAAGGGGGAGGAGGTTAAACTTACGGAGTTCTCGCCTACTTTGATTAAGAATTTGCTTCGCAAAGCTGTTGTGAGAGGGCTCGAGTGGGACCTGGGGGCTCGTCTGAACATGTCTGGGCGTGCTTGCACGGATGGGGTCCTTAGTTATCTGCGTGGCACGAAGTTTTCGGCCTTTGAAAAAGGCTGTCTGAGGGCTCTTTTTTGCAACGCGGTGTACACTCGTACGCGTGCGGCTGACTTAGGCTACCAGCTGCAGAACGTGCTGTGCCCGCTGTGTGGTGAGGCGCCTGATACGCTTCGGCATAGATTGTGGGATTGCCAGTGCCCTGATGTTGTCGAACTAAGGAACTCGATGGTGCCTATTAAGATCCAGGAGTGGGCCAGCCAGGTGGACGACAACTTGGCTGTCTTCGGTGCGTTTCCCCACCCTGGTGATGTTTTTCCTTCCCCGCTGGATGAAGGTGGTATTCAGGTGGAGTGGGCCGAAGGAGTTATTGGGGACCTGTATACTGTGTTCGCTGGAGACATGTTCGTGGATGGGTCGTGTTCCCGTTGCATTGTGAACGAACTGAACAGAGCTGGTTGGGCCTTCACTTTGGTTGACAGGGAGACTGGGCTTGAAGTAGTTAGAGTCCGAGGACCAGTTTGGGGGCCATGCCCCCAGACTCCTCAAGCGGCCGAGTTTTTTGCTATGTCTGTCGCCATTCAGTGGAGCACTGGCCTGTGTTATTTTTTCGGACTGTTTGAACGTTGTGAACTTTTTCAGAATGCCATGGATGGAACAAATTTCTGCTAGGTATATGTTCGCTGGCGTAGCTCAGTTTGCTCGCCCGCACATCCATAAAGCCACGGTGTCCAAAGTGAAAGCCCATCTTGCTGTCGATGAAGCGGTCGATGATTGGGATCGCTATTTAAGGCAAGGCAATGCGTGGGCTGATACCTCGGCCAAGGTTGCGGCATCCTTGCATCCTGCCCCTTCGGATGTGCTTCTGGAGGGCCTGGATCATTCCGTGGCCGTGGCCCGTGCCGTAGGACGTTTGGGTGCTAGACTAATGTCTCTGTGGCCTAGGTTAGACATGGGCAATGATATAGTGCGCATCAAGCCCCCTGCTAAAGAGCAGGCGCCCGCTAAACCGTCTCACGAATGGCACTGGGTAGGTTCTTATTGGCAATGTGCTACGTGCTTGAGAGGTCGTCGTGGTTCGTTCGGAGTCGAACCGCCTGGTGGGTCTTGCTCGCTCGCGTTGCATGTGCACCCGTCAGTGCTGCGTGACCTGGGGCATAGATGTGTGCTCATAGATTGTTCGGATGGTAGTTTCGTTTGCATCTGCCACAAATGTGGTTATTACACGTCGGGGGGGCGACTTGATCGCCTAGGCAAGAAATGTGAGCCTTCTAAACGGGCCTCGCATTGCAATCCGTGGAGACGCCTCCAAAAAGGCCTCCACCCGTCGTACAATAAACCAGGAGTGCAGGTAGATGTCAACACTTTCTGTCAGCTTTAACAGTGCCTTTGCTCTGGGTGTGTGATGCAGTTCACTTTCTTACCACTGCCGTTGCACGGCCCTCGCCTTGCTGTTGCGCGGCCATGGGGTATTGGCCCTGTGGTGACAGCGGCACAGCTGGCAGTCTCAGGCACTTTGTTTTCCGCAGTCGCCTGCGGTGACGCCTTCGTCTTTCCTCCTCCCCATGTTGCGCTGGATGCTTGTTGAAAATTGTCAGGACTTTAAGCCAGCATGGCTGGCTCGGCTAGTCCGCCTCGGGCGGACCGTAACGCGTTAAATCTTCCCTGCCAATTAGACACTTCATGCGGCTGCTGCGGCTCTCTTGGTGGCTGGCTTTTTCGGCCCCTTGACAGTCCCCCACATCTGGGGTGCGGCCTCCAGTCGTCCTGGCGCTGGCTGCACCAGGGGCAGGAGGCCCGCCGTCCTTTTGTGGGCGGCCTTTTGTCTGTGCCTGTTTTTGTCGGTCATACATCTGGGGCGAGGTCCTGGACCAGGCGCATCGGCACCTGGGGTAGGCCTCGTCGTTCTTTTGTTGACCATCTTACTATGCCGATACTTTGCCGTCTCCGTGTCGCACGCATGCCAGGCACCCCAATTGTGGGGGAAGGTGCGCATTGTGATGCATTGCGGCGTTGGGCTTTCCTGTGCCCTCGCTCCGCACTGGCTAGGTCGGGCGTGTGCGTGCACGTATGCGTTCGTGTAGGCAGTGCTGTTCCTGGGCTTCGCCCACTTTTTCTTTTTTGTGTATGGTGGGGTTTCGCCCTCTGCCATCACCGGCCCGCTCGCCGCTTGTCCTCTTGTTCAGTCGTGGGCAAGTGGCCCTGCTGGTGTCGCCTCTGCCTAACTCGGGCGGTCAGGCTTCACCGCGGGCCCTTTGGTTTTTTCCCCAATGCGTGGGTGGCGGCTCTTCTGCCTGGCGCGCCGTCGGCCCCCGTCCAGGTGTAGCAGGGCTCCCTTGGGCCCTGCGTGCCTGCGGGGGGCCACCCTGGGGTGGGTCTCTGTTGCCTGGTCTCGCGGAGCGCCCAGGCACACCCACCCCTCGTGGGTCTTTCAGAGCCGTCCGTCCTCAGTGGTCGGCGGCTTCCCCCTCAGGGCCTCGCCCTCCCTGTGGGGAGTACGTGGGCTGCAGCGTGGTCCCATGCAAAAAAACCCGTCGGCATATCCAGGCGTGTTATGCAGTCAGGTCGTCCGTCCGGAAACGGTGCCGGAGGCCGCTCTGGGCTCCTCTGGGCATCCCCCCCGGGGCCCGTTTTGTGAGGATGTCTCAGGCGAGGGCGCCGGTTTGGGATTCGTCACCGGATCCAGCGGATCCAGCGGATCCGTCCGGAAACGGTGCCGGAGGCCGCTCTGGGCTCCTCTGGGCATCCCCCCCGGGCCCGTTTTGTGAGGATGTCTCAGGCGAGGGCGCCGGTTTGGGATTCGTCACCGGATCCAGCGGATCCAGCGGATCCGTCCGGAAACGGTGCCGGAGGCCGCTCTGGGCTCCTCTGGGCATCCCCCCCGGGGCCCGTTTTGTGAGGATGTCTCAGGCGAGGGCGCCGGTTTGGGATTCGTCACCGGATCCAGCGGATCCAGCGGATCCGTCCGGAAACGGTGCCGGAGGCCGCTCTGGGCTCCTCTGGGCATCCCCCCCGGGGCCCGTTTTGTGAGGATGTCTCAGGCGAGGGCGCCGGTTTGGGATTCGTCACCGGATCCAGCGGATCCAGCGGATCAAGCGGATCCGTCCGGAAACGGTGCCGGAGGCCGCTCTGGGCTCCTCTGGGCATCCCCCCCGGGGCCCGTTTTGTGAGGATGTCTCAGGCGAGGGCGCCGGTTTGGGATTCGTCACCGGATCCAGCGGATCCAGCGGATCCGTCCGGAAACGGTGCCGGAGGCCGCTCTGGGCTCCTATGGGCATCACCCCCGGGGCCCGTTTTGTGAGGATGTCTCAGGCGAGGGCGCCGGTTTGGGATTCGTCACCGGATCCAGCGGATCCAGCGGATCCAGCGGATCCGTCCGGAAACGGCGCCGGAGGCCGCTCTGGGCTCCTCTGGGCATCCCCCCCGGGGCCCGTTTTGTGAGGATGTCTCAGGCGAGGGCGCCGGTTTGGGATTCGTCACAGGATCCAGCGGATCCAGCGGATCCGTCCGGAAACGGTGCCGGAGGCCGCTCTGGGCTCCTCTGGGCATCCCCC
>CAUYUJ010004014.1:73611-113611 GCA_963575745.1 Prorocentrum cordatum
GAATGAGTAAGTTTTCGCATTGTCCCCACATGATGATGTTTTTAACCGCGTTTTGACATTACGGGGGAGGGGGTAAGCCTTTCCCGGAGAGGAAGAGGAAAGGTTGAAGTGAAAATTCGCCATATTTCTTCTGCCTTGATGGCTGATGGGGTTCGATGCAGTCGTAGTAGCAGTAGTCGTATTGCACTGTTCTGTTTTGTTGTGATATATATATATATATATATATATATGTGGATATCTATATATATGTGTGTATGTATATATTGTGCTATGCGCCGTTCTGGTCTGCTCTGTCATGCTGTGGTCTGCCATGCTCTGTTGTTTGATGCTGCGTTTTGTCATAATGTGTCCTGTGCTATTTTGGGCTCTGTTCTGTTCATCGGAGAGGCGCGGGGCGGGATCATCGGGGACCACCTGGGGATCTGGCGGCCGTGGTATGTGGGGTGGGCGGGTCGGGAGGCTTGTTCTTTTAATTCTCACAGCCCGATCCTGTCGGGTTGAGAAGTACATGTCTTCCGGGTGGCGACGAACGTGGGGTGAAGAACCGTATACGGGCCGCTCAGGGCTCCTTTACGGCCACTTTCCCGCAATCCTCGATCCCCCCCTATGTTTATTGTCCACCCGTTGCCCTCCGCCTGAGTTTGGGGCCCGAGTTCTAGCCCGAGAGTCCAGAGTACAGCCACCCCCTGCAGCAGCGGTATAATTCAGGCAGCACAGGTACCCTCCACTTGAAGAAACAACCTGGAGGACCCTAACGGTATGGTGACCACACCGTGTGGTGAGTCAGTGGGCATTTGGATTTTCAGGACGGTTTTGTAATCGGGTTGTTCTCCCAGGCGGGCATGTGGGGCTTCCAGGGTCCCCCAGTACGCGTGGTGGCAGAGCCTGCGGTGAGGTCTTTGCGGAGGTCACCGCTCGGTCTGTCACCACGCGGATTCGGGATCCCAAGGAAAATGGCAGACACATAAATTGTCAGAGCCCCGCGAGGATTTCTCGCGTCGGCGCTGGACCCCCATGGCGGCACATCCGGCGCCGCCCCTGGCGCGGTCCGCGCGTCAGGGAGGGGGGCCTCAGCGCCGATCCAAGGAATCCGCGCTGACCTCCGAGAGTTGTCTTGGCATCGCTGGGGCGTGTGCGTTTTTTCCTCGGCGAGGACCATCGAGGAGCACCTTGATCATTTGGCGAAAAAGCCACGCACGAAACCGGAAAAAAACTCAGGGAATCGACGTCCGAGCGATGCCGAGTTGTTGTTTACGGAAGAGGTTTGCTTAATCATGGCTGCCCCCGCATTCGCGCACGCTCGGCCCGCCTTGCCAGCTCGGGATTCATGCTTGCTTGCTCGGCCCAAGTAGTCGGGGGGGGGTCAGTGAGGGTGGCGAGAGGAGGGACGGTGCACGGGGTACAGTCGGGGCGCTGAAGAAGGAACCCTCTTCGTTGGGGAGGGGCTCCGCGTTCCTTAATTGTCTCGCAGTTTGCCTCAGGTTTTCCTTAGGCAATCGACGGGAAATCGAAGTTAAACTTATGGAAAGAAGGGGCCTCGTTCCTTATTTTGGGTTCCTTAGGTCAAGCCCCCGACTGTATCAGGAGTGGGGCAGATATAGAAGGAGGAAGACGGTGGACGACTAGATTGGGAACGGGTGAGCAAAGGAGAGGGTCGGGAATCGAATGGCGAAAGAGTGTACAGAAAGTATGTTTCGGAGGTCTGCGCATATGTCTTGCGTCACCGTCCAGCCCACCGCGGGGACGCCCTGAGGAAAGAGGCAGAAACAGTGCTGTCGGGCGCCTTCGGCTTAAACTCGGTGGGGCCAAACGCTGTGCGGTGAGCATCCATAGCCATTTTGGCCCAGGCCATTTTTGGATCAAGCCGTCTCGGCTGAAGCAAGAGTTCGGTCCACCCGGTGCCCGCTAGGTGCCAGTCCATGGCGAAACAGTCCAAGGAGTCCATCATGACCGTCGGGAAAGACGGGCTCGACGTAGATGCCTTCCAGAAGCAGATCTCGGACAAGACTTGCAAGAAGCTTCACATCGTGGACGTCTACACCGCCTGGTGTGGCCCGTGCCTCTCCATAGTGCCGACGTTGAACAATCTTCAGGTGAGCGTGGATTTCTTTTCCGACAGGTGCACGATCACGCAGGTGGATCGAACCTTAGTTTCTGAGTTTGCGGAGCGTTTTGCTTCGACCAGCAAGCCTTGTTTCTTGTTCTATAGGGGTGGACAGGAAGTGAATCTCGTGGAGGGTGTAAAGATGCCAGAGATTCTCAAGTTCATCCATCGGAACCTTCCCGAGGTGGAGTCCGAAGACTGACAACGATTCGGATTCTGTTGTACCAGCGGTGATTATGCAAGGCAATGCCAAACGGTATTACCTAATCAGCGAGCTCGCAGGGCCCTCTCGTGCAATTAATATTGTCGTGCTGTGCCATTTGACTGCTTACTGTTTCTTGCTTTCGAGAGGGCATAATAATCTTAGCCACGTGTTCTGCGGTCGCGAAGGTCCTTTTTGACATTCCGACGCTTGTGCGTCTTCAGTGTTTTCTTCATTGCGCGATTGCAAACAAAACAGCGGTCCAGCGAACACGCCGTCCGATGGGCAGAATGTGTTCGAGGAGGGGTGGGGGGGTCTCCTCGATCCTCGAGCATCCTCCTCACCGTCCTTTTCCGTTGCCGCATCCAGTGCGGCAGTCTCTGGGGTGTTGCAGAGGTGCCCGAAAGGGTCAAAACGGCCTCCAGGCGGCCAAGATGTCCTTCAAGATGCCCACGTGTTCCCCGAAAGCTTTCCAAACAGATTTTTGGAATACATAGTCCGATAGCTTGGCAGGTCTGACCTCAACGTTCGGCCACATAGGCGCTTCCAAAAGGCAGGGGGCGGCGGTGATTCGCCGAACGCGTTTTCGATAATATCTGGCGGCGTTGGAGACACCCTCGTAGACTTGGAGGACGTCTCGGAGGGCCCTTGGGCCGTTTTGGAGGCCATCTTGAGCGTCTTGGAGGCCTCTTCGGCCGTCTTGGGGGCCTCTTGGGGCCGTCGTGTGCCTCTTGGGCGATCTTTGGGGGCACTTGGGCCGTCTCGAGCCGTCGGAAGGCCGAACAAAAAGCAAATAGCATCATCCTTCAAAAACTCACGATAGATCAATGATTGTTGCCTTTTCGGGCCTTCCGAGAGGCCCTCTTGGAGGCCTCTTAGGCCGTCTTGGGCCATCTTAGTGTCATCGTCGGCCGTCTTGGTGGGCCCTTGGGGGCCTCTCTGAGCCGACTTGGGGCCCTCTTGGAATGCTCCAGGGCCGTCTTGGAGGCCATCTTGGGCGTCTTAAAAGCTTCCTGTGCCAGGGCCGTCTTAAAGGCCATCTTAGGCGTATTGGAGGCCTCTTGGGTCGTCTTTGTGCCCTCTTGGGGGCCTCTTGAGGCCATCTTGGAGGCCTCTTGGGCGCTGTGGGGGCGATCTTGGGAGCCTCTTGGACCGTCTTGGGTCGTCGGAAAGCCGAGAAGAAGCGAATTCCAAAATCCTCCAAAGACCTAGTGGAAATCAATGATTTTGGCCTCTTCGGGCCCTCCTGGAGGACCTCTTTGAGGCCTCTTGGGCTGTCTTCGAGGCCTCTGGGGTCCTCTTGGGCCGTCTTGGGCCGTCTTGGACTCTCTTGGGCCGTCTTGGAGACCGTCTTGGACCATCTCGGGCGGATTTGGAGGCCATCTTGGGCCAACGTGGCCATCTTGGAGGCCATCTTGAGCGAAACATTGGGGAATTGTGCTCCTTGAGGTCCTTTCCGGGTGGCTGGCGCGACGGGCCGAAGCCCCAGGGGGAGCTTTTTGGGATCAAAGAAACCAGAGGGTCCAGCACGCCAGGCTCCCCTGCGAGGAGATCGACAGGGGGCGGCGGACCGAATCGCCTTCGGCCCATCCCGCCACCGTGCATGGGTTGTGGCCATGAAGCTTATTGGATGTTCGTTGGGATCTCGTGGGAGGCTTCTCGCGGGCCGCTTGGAGGCAGTTTGGACGCCTCTTGGGGACCGTGTTGGGGCCTCTTGGGGGCCCATTTGGAGCCTTCTGGGCGCCTCCTGGGGCCTCCTGGGGGCCTCTTGGGACGGAATGCTTTGATTTACGGCTCGTGTTCCCGCCTCTTGGGGCGGTTCTGGGGTGCCGCTTCTAGGGTCGTCTGGGAGCATCGGGAACTTCCCAAAACGACAGGAGCATCAGCGATTTGGGCATCTTAGGCCCTCCTGTGAGCCCTCTGGGAGCTCTCTTGGGGGGCCTCCCGAGCCGTCGTGCGGCCGTCCTGGGCGCCCTGGGCCGGCCTTTGGGCGTCTCGGGGCCGTCTTGGAGGTCGCTCGGGGCCCTTCTTGGGCCGTCTTGTCAGACGAGAAAGAGGTACAGTCGGGGCCCTGAAGAAGGAACCCTTTTGGTTGGGGAGGGGCTCCGTGTTCCTTGATTGCTTCACAGTTTGTCTTGGGTTTTCCTTTGGTTTTCGACGGAAAATCGAAGTTCAATTTGTGGATGAAAGGGGCCTCGTTCCTTATTTAGGGTTCCTTGGGTCAACGCTCCGACTGTACCCGTACCTCTACCCTCCGCCCGTTTTCCCCTTTTAGGGCCTCCTGGGCGGCCCTCGTCGCCACCGCTGGATTCGCCTCGAAATCCTGGTCAGAACGCACCCCGGGAGAGGTCCGGTACTTTTTGATGTCCCCCTCTTGGGGCCGCCCTGACATTGGGAAAGTCATGCGAGAGCACCTCCCCGAGCCCAGAGGGCGCGCGACACGCCCCAGGAGATTTCTGAAATTTGGGTCTGGGCCCGTTGAAGACTCCTCCGGGCTGGGGACTCAGGCTCCAGGGGTGAGGCAAGCGGCCAGGGGACGCGCGCACTCCGTGCCCAGAGGCACGGCGGCGGACGCCTCGCTCCAAAACAGGAGGAGGAGGAGGAGGAGGAGGAGGACGAAAAGTGTGAGGAAAAGTGGGAGGAGGAGGATTGCGAGGAGGAGGAGGAGGACGGCCAGGACGGATGGCCCCGCTCGGCCGGGGAGTGTACATGCTCGCGGGCCGACGCGAGCTTGAAGATTGCCTCCTCGGCGACAGGACCGTCTGGTGAGGTCGGCCTGCGCGCGTCACCGAAGCGCGCGTGGTCCGACGGTCGCTAAAACGACGCGAAGATCGGGACAAAATTGGATCGGGATAACTCGAAATCTCTGAGAATCGGCGGGTTTGGAGGATCTATTGGGCGCCGCGGCCGCTCCAGAGCGTTCCGGAACGCTCTGAGAGCGCTCCGGAACGCTCTGGAGCGATTTATCCCGATCCTAGCCCTGTTTTAGTCTCGGGAGTCCTTGCAGACGAGAATCTCAGACTGGTTGCCCATCCCCCCCCCCCAGCACCAGGCCTCCGACTTGGTTCCGAGCAGATGGGGTCGAACAACCGCGCCGCAGCCCCGACGATGCATCGGCGATTTTCGGCGCCGTCGTCGTCGTCGTTGTCGTGGTCGTCGTCGTCGTCAGTCGTCGTCGTCGTCCCGGTCGAAGGAATGCCCGGCGTTGTCCGAGTAGATGGGGTCGAAGGAGTGCGCCGTATCGCCGATGCATCCCCGACGCATCCCCGATGCATCGGCGATGCATGATCGAGCCGCATCGCCGATCATCGACGGTGTGGCGCAATCATCCGACCCCATCCAATCGGACACGGGTTAGGAGGCCTCGACCACAAGGGGAGAAGCCGTGCGATGTTTTTGCACATTGCCTTGGGTGTCTTGGGTTTCGATGGCTGTTCTAGGAGCAGCGTGACGTTCCAACACCAATCTGCAGTGGACGTCCTGGGGTCTCATGGTTGGGTTTCTTGTGGAAGGTTCCTTGTGGACTGGCCTCCACTGCGGGTTCGCGCCGCGCTGACACGCGGCGGCGCCCCAAGAGCAGGGGTTCCAAGGCCGCGATGGCTCGAGTTGGCCGAGGTTGGACGGCCTGCGCTATGGGAAAGCTGGGGATCGTCCAACGTTGCAAGGTCCACGCGGTGCCAGGAACCAGCGCCGGCATCACCGTGACGTGAAGCTGCCATAGGTAGTTGCCCCTCGCCGTGACAATGTGCCGATCGCTCGCCTGCGCTATGGGAAAGCTGAGGATCGTCCAACGTTGCAAGGTCCACGCGGTGTCAGAAACCAGCGCCGGCATCACCGCGACGTGAAGCTGCCATAGGTAGTTGCCCCTCGCCGTGACAATGTGCCGATCGCTCGCCTGCGCTATGGGAAAGCTGGGGATCGTCCAAGGTTGAAAGATCCACGCGGTGTCAGAAACCAGCGCCGACGTCATCGCGACGTAAATTTGCCACAAAGTCGTTGCTCCTCGCCATGACAATGTGTCGATCGATCATACTCCGTCGGCACTGAATCACTGAGGCAATTGGGTCTGTTCGGCGCCCCGTGTGTCGGGCCGCTCTTGTTTCTGCAGCTCTTCCGCCTCTCCTTCACGTGCGCAATCGTTCTGTTCTCCCTCCTGCAAGGTCTCAGCACGCCCGCATCGGGCATAGCCCGGTTTGGGCCAGTCGGGCTGAACATGATTGAGCAGCCGACTGATGTGGTCGAATAGCCTCCTCCCAGGAGGCTTAGTGGGCCTTGACAATTGCATGGCCTTCTTCGTTACCCGTTCTGTTTGTTTGTGGTTGTTCCGTGCCATCGCCGTTGGTTGTTTTCTTGTGCCGTCGTTGTTCTTGCGTGTTAGGTTCTTGTGCCAGTTCTGGCTCAGGTGTTTGTTCAATTCGGTGAGCCGTCTTTCACACCTCTCATAATCACGAGCCACATTTTCTTAGCATGTTACATCACTTGGCCTGCCGGTTCCAGGGCCCATGAAGCCAGGAGTTGTCTTCTCGATGAGTCAGTGAACATCCTGGAGGCCTCGCGCGGCGCACACTCTAGTCCACACGTCCGATTCCCAAGATATAGGTCGACGTTTGCGTGGCGATGCTCCGACGCAAGTCCAACGTGAAAATGACGTGTACCCGACGTGAATCCGACGTACATTCGACGTGGATCCGACGTAAATGGAGTCCCAAGTTGCCGCGCGGGGCCTCCAGTATTTTCCTCATTACTTTTTCCATACCCTCGCGCCTGTCAGTCGTCACCCGCTCGATCGTCAGGGCGCCTCGCGCCCTGATACAGACGCTCCGAGGTTTTGCCGATGCTCATGGAGGCGATGCACGAGCTCCAGGAGAGCGCCTGCGAGGGGTAATCCGGGAGCTTGACTGCGGCGGGATGTGCGGGAACGCGTCGTTTCCCATCCCCTTCTGATCGCCGACAGGGGTCTGATACCCCCTCCCCGCCCAGAAACGTGCGGATTCGCGACCAGGGGCCTATCGCCGATCTACTGGCGATGCATCGCGGAGTGCAGGTTCAGGTTGATGTCCCCCAATCGAGGAACAACAATTGCAATTATACACAAGCGTTCTCTTGCACGGAATGTATAACAATAGTAATATAAAATAGGATCACGCGAAACAAACCATAATACATAGACATACCACATTCCAACAACAGTTGCCTCGCACTATACCACCATATAAGAAACACCAATCATAGAACAACAACAACAACAACAACAACAACAACAACAACAACAACAACAACAACATCAACATCAACAACAGCAGCAGCAGCAGCAGCAACAACAACAACATCAACTGTAATTCCACGCATATGACAAATTGTCATTGTACAGGAATAATTGCAGTCGAGTTTCGCACGGATGTCTCGCACCTGCGCGGCCCAGCGCAGCTCCAAAACATCTGCGTAGACCTCCGACCGTTTAGGTTCACGTCGTTCCGCCTTCCTCCAGCAAAGGGAAGTATAGCCCCGAGCAGTGCAACACGCACCACCGCCACGCCAGAGACGACGTCGTCGTCGACTACGATGAAGACGACGACGGAGGCGCACAGATCGGGGAAAGGTCGGGCGGCGGCTTGCCACGGGGGCCGTCCAGGGCCCTCTTCCCCCCCCCCCCCCCCCTTTCGGTCTCACCACATGACCACCCGCACGGAGAGGGCCCATCCTGAAGGGTCTGGTGCGCAGCAGATCGCTGAGCGGTGCTGCGGACCCCCCTCCCCCCCGAGCACGGCCGGAGAGCAGCAGCCAGACCATGCGGCCTGCCCTGCGGAGCCCAGGGGGCGCATCACGGCACGCTCTCCCCCTAGAAACGGATGATTTTCGCCGGGGTTGGTTTTCGCCAGACTTCGTTTCGCCGGGCTTCGTTTCGCCGGGCGTGCTTTCCCCGGGGTTGGCTTTCGACGGGCTTCGTCTCGCTGGGGTTAGCTCTTGCCGGGGTTGGCTTTCGCCGGGCATGGCCTTTGCGCGGGTTGGCTTTCGCCTGGGTTGGCTTTCGCTGGGCTTTGTTTACCCTGGGTTGGCTCTCGCAAGGGTTGGCTAGCGCCCGGGTTGGCTTTCGCCGGGGTTGGCTTTCGCTGGGCTTCGTTTCGCTGGGGGGTGGCTTCCGCCGGGGTTGGGCCCGGGTGCCAACGGGCGGGTCGTGTCGGGCGGGCGGGCCCTAACGGGCGGGTCGGGTCGGGTCGGGTCGAGCAGACCCTAATGGGCGGGTCGGGCCGAACGGGCGGAACTTTAAATTGTGAGGCGCGTTCGAGTGAGCACAGATCCTAACGGGCGGGTCGGGTCGGGCGGGCGGGGCTAGAAAGTGTGGGGCACGCCGGACCGAGCACGCGTGAAACTTAGCGGGTGGGTCGGGTCGGGCAGACGGACCCGAACGGGCGGGACGGGTCGGGTCGGGTCGGGCGGACCCTAACGTGCGGGTCGGGTCGGGCGGGCGGGACACTAAAGTGTGTGGCGCGCCGGGCCGAACACGCGTGAACCTTAACGGGCGGGTCGGGTCGGGCAGGCGAACCCGAACGGGCGGGACGGGTCGGGCCGGGCGGACCCTAACTAACCGGCGGGTCGGGTCGGGCGGGCGGGACGCTACAGTGTGAGGCACGCTCGAGAGAGCATGCGTGAGCCCGAATTGGCGGGTTGGGTCGGGCGGGCGGACCCTAACGAGCGGGACGGGTTTGGTCGGGTCGGACAGATCCTAACGGGCGTGTCGGGTCGGGCGGGCGGGGCTATAAAGTGTGGGGCGCGCTCGAGCAAGCACGCGTGAACCCACGCGGGTCGGGTCGGGCGGGCGGACCCTAGCAGGCGAGACGGATCGGGTCAGGTAAGGCGGGCCTTAATGGGCGGGACGGGTCGGGCGGGCGGGACACTAAAGAGTGGGCCGCGCCCGAGCGAGCACGCGTGAACCCTAATGGGGCGTATCGGGTCGGGCGAGCCCTAACGGGCGGGTCTAATCCAACGGGCGGGACATTGTGCCGGAGCGAGCACGCGTGAATCTTAGCGGGCGGGGCGGGTCGGGCGGGCGGACCCTAAGGGGCGGGTCGGGTCGGGCGGGCGGGACACTAAAGTGTGGGGCACGCTGGAGCGAGCACGCGTGCGGGCGGGCGGATCCAAACGGGTGGGTTCGGGTCGGGCGGACCCTAATGGGGCGTATCGGGTCGGGCGGGCGGGGCAGGAAAGTGTGGGGCGCGCTCGAGTGAGCACGCCTGAATCCGAACGGGCGGGTCGGGTCGGGCGGGCGGACCCTAACGGGCGCGGCTGGTCGGGGCGGGCCCGGCAGACCCTGACGGGCGGGGCGTGTCGGGCGGGCGGGATATGAAAGTGTGAGGCACGCTCGAGTGAGCACGCGTCTAGCTTTGCCAGGGGGAGCACGTAGCGCTGGCTGACTTTGGGCCTCAGGGGGGGCCTGAGCCAGGGCGGCGTGCATGTGCAGGTCAGGCCGTCCGGGAAGAAGGCGGGGGGTTGTATTTCCAGTGCTGTTGCGGGATCCAGCGGAGCTCCAGCCGCGGGCAAGAGGAGCCAGAAGAAGAGAGGAGGAAAAGGACAGTCGCGGGAGGAGGAGAGGAATAAGATGAGGGCGACAACGAACCCAGGCGACAGCCATCCCGGGCGAAAGCAAACCCTGGCGAAAGCGATCCCGGCGAAAGCCAAACCGGGCGAAAGCCAACCCGGGCGAAAGCAAACCCTGGCGAAAGCGATCACGGGCGAAAGCGCACTTGGGCGAAAGCCAACCCTGGCGAAAGCAACCCTTGCGAAAGCCAACCCAGGCGAAAGCGCACCCGGGCGAAAGCCAACCCGGGCGAAAGCGACACGAACCGGGCGAAACGAACCGGTTGAAAGCCAACCCGGGCGAAAATCATTTACTCCTCCCCCCAACTTCGGGATCAAAGACGCCTACGGCGAATCACCGCCGCCCCCTGCCCGTTTGGGAGCGCCTCTGTGGCCGACAGCTGCGCGGAGCGCGCCAGGGGCGGCGCCAGAGGCGCCGCCGGGGGGCCCCAGCGCCGATCCGAGAAGTCCGCGCGGAGCTCCGAGTTGTTATGTTTATGTCACTTGTTGTTCCCCTATTTCAGATCCCCAGATCCCAATCTACTTCAAGCGCCTTCGTACTTCAAGAATCGGCACGCTTTTGCTGTGTTGTTTTGTTCTCTGGGGGTGCCTGAACCCAATCTACTATATCCGCCTTCCTACTTCATGTTTCTACCTACTTCTTCCGACCGACGTGTACCCTTGGATGTTTTGGCCGACGGCGGGTCTCATGTCGGTGGCGGATGTTTTTCTGGCCCAGGTCCACCTGGGATTGGAGACGCACTCGTTACCCGAGTCTTGCCTCTGCGGGCCGGTGTCCCGGCCCCAGTATCATCAAAAAGCCATACTCGGGATGATCAGTCGGCGGCCACGGCGAAGGGGTCCGCCACCTCCTCCTCATCCTCCTCCTCCCCATCCCCCTCCTCCTCCTCCTTCTGCTCCTCCTCTTCCTCCTCCTCCTCCTCCTCCTCCAGAGGCCAGGGAGCCCATGTCTCAACAAACCCTGAGCCGTGAGATGCTCGGGGTGGAATTCAAGGGGGCGAGGGCGGGGTTGCGAGGGAGGAGGGCGTGGATGGCAGACGGGGGAGGTAGGTAAGGTTGAAGAACGGCGAGGGAGGGCGAAGAGTGGAGAATCCTGGGATCCTGGCGTGGCACTTCTGCTTCGCAACCAGCGTGTGCGCCATGTGTCGGGCCCAGGACCCTCACGGATCGATCCAGCTGGAAGCACGACGCCGAAAAAGTGGCTCCAGAGCCCCAGTGGCGATGTTGTGCGATGCTGATGTTTCTTCTGCAACGCCCGATGCGTTTCTTTCCTGCTCGCCTTAAGTCGGGCCTGTCCCCCTACAGGGGGATTTGCGACGAAACATAAAAAATACACCCAAAGTAGCAAAAAACATAATCAAAAAATAGTCTGGGGACTATTTGTTGAATATTTGTTGGCCTCTTTGGATCATTTTTAGGGTATTTTCTAAATTTTTCGTCGAAGATCCTCCTGTAGGGGGACACGCCCGACATAATGCTCGCCTCCTCCCTCCCCCCTCCCTGCTGCTCCCCTTGGCCGGGTCCTGCTCCCCAGGACCCGCCGGCACGCGGGCACGCGCGCACGGGCTGCATGCTCCGTAGCGTGCAGCGGTGCCGTGCGTCTGCGTCCCGCGTGCCCCCATCGCTCTCCCTCCGCGCTCCCAGCGAGCTCGGGAGGGAAAGAGACACACAGACGCAACGAATCGTCGCTTCCCCGTGAGATATGGGAGAATATGGGAAGGGGGGGAGGAGACAGAGACCCAGAAAATGGGGGGACATGTGGGGAATCTGTTCCCTTGTGTGTGTGTGTTTATTTGTGTGTCCCAGGGCCCCTTCACGAGCGTCGGAGGAGGAGATCTTACGCCGAGGACGAGAGGCAAATACCCCGCCCCCCTCCCCCGTCGTCTTCCGCTCCCCTCCCATGTGGACTGAGCATCAGAGCGTGAATTACCTACCCCGCTTTCGCTCCCAGGCAACACCAAGTCATACCATACGCCTTCTCGTCAAGCGGCTTGACCAGTACATGCCGTGGTTTGGCCTCGCTTGGTATCTCTTGGAAGCGAGGGTGGTCAAAAGCGAGGTAGGTTTGTTTTGCCCCTAGAGTAGGCGAGCCGCCGAGAAGCCGCGTGTTTGCATCACGCGCCGCGTGCACTGCAGCTGGCACGCCACGGCGCGGCGCATTCGACCCGATTCGCGGAAGGAGGATATTCTCGGGCGTCTCGCAGGGTGGGGGTGGCACGTGGGGAGGGATGGCGAGGGAGGCGGACCCGAAGAGGCCCCCGTGGGACATTTATTATTACCTCCCCCCCCGCTTTTACCTCTCCCTCCCACGAAGCAGCGCCCGAGAGATCTGATTACCCCCCTCCCGCTTTTACCTCCCCCTCCCACGAAGCAGCGCCCGAGGAGGTGCGCCCGTCGGGCGCCCCAGGCGACGGAGGGCGAGGTCAGCGGGGCATCGCGCAGCATCGTGCGGATATCGTCGCCGCCGCTTGCCACGGTGCCTCTCCACATTGTTTCGGAGATGGATTGACCTCCTACCCTGACACGTCGATGCAGGAATTGGCCGTTTTCGGTTCGGGAGAGGGCGTCGCGGCCGTCATGTTTGCGGTTCCAGGTCCGTCGGTTTCGGTCCCAGGCCGTTTTCACTACTAAGGGGAGGTTTACTAAAGGGAGGTTTATCCACCGCCGATTGTTTGTCACGCCCGAGGGCCCACATTGAGGCGCCCGGGCGCGCACCGAACACTCCCCGTAGTCGAAGCGAGCTTCAGACCCGCGCCCCGCGAAAGACGTCCCATTGCCGCCCCAACGGGGGGAAGCAAACAAAAAAACAACACAAAACACACAGCCACACACACACACAACACACACGTGTGTGTGTGTGTGTTTGTGTGTGTGTGTTTGTGTGTGTTTTGTTGTTTTGTGTTGTTTTGTGTTTTCCCCCCACGATCCCGCCCCCCTCGCTTATCAAGCCATCCAGGGCATGCTTCGTGTACGGCTCGATGCCCGAGCTTCTCATTGCACCGTCGGCCCGCTCACGGTGGCGGCGAGCCGACAGAGGCACGAAGGACCCCCCCCGCGGTTCGGACTGACGGGCGCGGTCGGGCGCGCCGACCTGCCCTTGCGGAGGAGGACGGGTGCGCCCTCAGCCACACGGCGGTGGACTCTTGGCTGGACCGTTTCCTCCTTGCGCGCATCGGCACCGAGATGTTGAGCACGCAGTTCTTAGCGACCACGCACCTCGGGCCGAATCGAATCCCTCCCTGATCCTTTTCGTGCCCCTTCTCCCCCGTCCTCCTCTTTCTCGTCCGCCCTTCCCTTCCCCTCACCCTGCGCCTCGCCACTCCTCCCTCCTCTCCTGCATCCCCCCCCTCCCACCCCCTCCTCCCACCGTGGCAGAACCAGAAGTTCATCGCAACTCGAGCCGTTCCCGAGAGGAGGAGGAGGAGGAGGAGGAGGAGGAAGAGGAGGAGGATGCGGTGGAGGAGGATGAGGTGGAGGAGGATTTGGACCACCCCCTCCTCCCCGTTCCTCCCTCCTGCCTGCTGCGCGGAGGCACCCGCGCAGGGAGGAGTGTGGCAGGGCCCATCGCCCGGCGGACACCGCTTCGGAGGGGTCTTGGCGGGAAGACTGGGCGAGAGGAGGGGAAGGGTGAGGGGATGGGAGGAGGAGGCGGCGGACGTTTCATATGAGGGACAGGATGGGAGGAGGAGGAGGAGGAGGAGGCGGAGGCGGAGGCGGAGGCGGTGGATGAGACGGAGGATGAGGAGGGTAAGGATGCCGCGGCGATGTCGGAAGTCTTCACGGCGGCGCGGCAGGGCAACGCACCGTGGCATGCATGATGTTGTCGGCCTTTGGGGGCCCGTTCCTCGCCAAGGGCCTCCAGCCTTGTGTTTTAGCCGCGCAGCTATTCCTGCTTCACGATGTCTACCACCAGGTCCTGGCCGTGTCTTGGTTCCTGGTGTCTCTGGTGGTTCTGCTTCCTGGGCGTGTTCCCCATGCTCTTGGTGGCAGCGGGTGTGCAGGGAATTGTTGGTGGACGTTTCCATGCGTATCCTCTCGACGGCGTGTATTGTGGGTTTGGGGGTATCTTAGTTTTGTCGTTGATTCGGGCTTCCTGGTTCTTCGGTGGCGGTGGCATGTCGGGCACTACATCTTATGCTACGTGTCCCTGTAAGGCTTGATGTGCTGTCTGTACGCTACGCGTTTTGAGGAGGGCGATGCCGACGACGGGGGGACCGAGGAGCATGTTGGGTCAGGAGGGGGAGGGATGCGGGGTCCAGTGTGGAGGCACGCGTGAGAAAACGGAGGATGGCGGAAAGAGCGGACAGCGATAGATGCGGAAAGTAGGGAGAGGGCATGGTGGGGAGAGGAGGCATGGTGGGTAGAGGAGGGGGACCGCGGATGGTCCTGACGTTTACCATCCACCGTCTTTTCGTCCGTCGTGCGCACCTTCCCCGCCTTCCCATCCAGGATCAGGGAGGAGGGGGACGAGGAGTGCGAGGACGAGGCAGAGGAGGAGGGCGGAGGAGGCGGAGGAAGAGGGGGAGGGAGACGAGGGGGACGAGGAGGAGAAGCAGGACGAGGAGGAGAAGGAGGAGGAGGAGGCGGATGTGGTACAGGAGAAGGATTTGTTTTGACATCCACGCACCGCTGCCCCAACAATAAAGCAGGATGGGCGAGTTCCTGCAGTGACGGTGCTGCCTTTGCACGCCTGGCTTAAAGCATAAATACCCCGTGGGAGAGAGACGCTTCCAGCCAGGACGTGAGTTCGAAGAGAACCGCAGCAGAGAGCCGTCGCTCAAAAGAAGCAGAGACCTAATCGGACGAGCCCGATGAGAAGTGAGGTCTGCTTGAGGATGCTCCCGCGGCCCTGCCCTCCCTTCGGGAGGCGGTATCCGCAAGACGGAGCTGTCCTGCTTCATCGTAAGTGTCACACCCCCCCAGCTCCAACCCCGTCCCGCCGCCCCGCACCGAGGGAGGAAGAGGAGGATCAGAGGAGAGGGGGTCCACCCTGAGAGCAGGCTCTCGCGGGTGGCGGCCCCGTAGGGCTCTGTTGTAATTAGTGCGCCCGTGGCGCTTGAGACTCCCAAAACATGCAGATGAAAGTCCGCTCTTCTCGAACCTGCCTCGATGAAGGAAAGCACCGCAAACTGTACACAAGTAGCAATCCACACCGTCTGAGCAAGTAAGAACGACTACACAGTGGCCGAGCTGGTCTGCAACATCAAGATTGGTGCGTACAGCTGACTGAATCCCAGAGCAACGTCCAGGCAAGGGGGGATCTTTCGCCCTCGAGCCTACGTAACATACAGAGCACTGCCAAAACTTTCCACGCCTGTTCCATTGATGCACAGGACCGGCCAAGCCTCCTTCAGCCCTAGGCTTTTTGATCAGCACGCATTCAGACAGGTCGAGGCGCGGTCATCTCGGAAGCAGCGTGGCAGCTAGACGGCAAACTGTCTTGGAAATAGCAATCATTTGAGAGAGTGCTTCGTCAACAGCATTCGCAGGGCGAGGGTGCTTGACCGCTCCTGCTTTTGCTGCTGCGTCTGCATGGCCGTTACCACGCCTGCGCACACGCTCATCATCCGAAATGTTTTCTTCCTCGGGGTCTAGGTGCGCACGCACCTTAGATACACTCGAAAGATTGTGGCATTTATTCACGTACTGAAACACACCAGAATATTTTCGCTTATAACGGAGACGCTGCACGGCTGGCAATTGGTAATGCTTGACTACCGCAGCACAGTCCGAGTGCCCTTCTGCTGGGCCGACTCTCTGCAAGCTGGCCATGCCTAGAGCAACAAATTCAGCTGCAGGCGCGCTCTGAGGCAGCGGGGCATGCACAGGGCCGAAGACAGACGACACGAGGCAGCCTGCATCATCGACCCTGCTCACGCCCCAGCCCGCTCTACAGAGGTCCGCAATCGGGTGCCTGAAACACGAGCCATCGAAAAACAGCTTACCAGCCACGTCCCCGTCTTCTCCTTCAGGAAAACCGTCCGATCTGATCTCCGCCCCTCCCGACGCGAGTGGAGCAGGCCAGACAGTGCACGGGTGCTCGAAAACTCCACGACAGAACAAGAGGCGATCACCATCAGACAGATCGGACAACGCTTGATCAAGAATTGAGGCCTTGGCGATCTCCTCCCGTTCGTCCTGGCAGGCAGAGCAGGTCCACAACCTGTGGTGTATAGGATCGCGCTCGATGCCGCAGAGTGGGCAAAGAAGTCGCTCTTCAGGCAAATCATATCCAAGGCTCGCAGCACGATCTGTGGTACAAGCTCCGTTGCAAGCAAGATTACGAATGCGTCCTTGGCCAAGTGCAGTATACTTCTTACTGCTAGCCTGAGCACGCACAATGTCCATGCAGACTCTGTCCCATCCCGTCTCCCACTTCTTGGCAAGGCTGCGCTCTAACAAACAAACACACTGTTTGCGAGCGAGGTCTTTGAGGAGGGTGGGGCTGACGAAGGTGAGGAGGATATCAACTCCGTCTTGGTCTCTGATGGTGGCAAAATTGGGCATGGTCAATTTAAGCCTCGTGAGCGATAAATAAAGCGCCGAGACGGGACCAGAGACCTCGGACCATTTGGTGATCTTGGCTCCTTCCTCGAACACCAGAGACCATGCACGGTTTAACTCGGACATCGGGATGGAGTAGAGGAAAGAATGGCACTGACCAGCCCAAACCTCCTTGCTCCACCGAATGACAGGCGCACACACTCCGTACCAGCAAGGATCGTTCTCCATCGCCAAGGCGGCCGTGAGTGACCTGCTCCCGCTGGACGGCCTTAAACATTTGCCCGCAGCCACACGCATGATCTGCAGCTCTCTGTCGCTCACACCGTGGACCTCGGACCCGTAAAGCAAACCAGGTAAAGGACCAGACACAAACAACTTGGTATCGGACCTTCCCAGGAAACGTTTTTGTCGGGCAATGCGTCGGACTCTGGTTTGAAAAACTTTGGCTCGGCGACGTTGCTTGGGGTTCCGACCTCGATGCCTCCGAGTCTTGCCAGCAGCGTCATCAATCCCAAGATTGACCCCGGTGCTACTGGTACCTGATCCAGCGAACTTACCGAGCCACTCCTGCAAACATCTTCCAAGCTTGGGGCAACTGGCAATGACCCCCGCTTTGTCGGGAGCAACCTCGCAGTGCAGCTCGTCCACCGCTGCCTTAAATACTGCAGCCGAGCCGTGCTTCAAACCTCGCAACACATCTCGCAACATATCGTCAATGTAAAGGTCGAGCGAGGTAGATGGGCGAAGAGGAATGGAAGAGAACGAGCGAATGTAATATATGCGAACAAACGTGGTAGCCATACTACACCCAGCAATCACTCCCCTTATGGCCCTGTAGGGCCCATCGATATAACCAGCAATGTTGATGAACCTCATAGCCTTGTAGGTGTTGATACATAACTGAGCTATGACGTTAGGAAAATCTTGTTCAATACATCTGGACGCTAGTGCTTCGAGATCAATCAGCTCGTAGAACTTATACAAATCCCAAAGCACCGAGGCAGCGACGTCCCCTCGCCTGGTGGACATCTCACTGCGAAGGGTCTGGCGCCGGACTACGTCGGAGGCGCTCTTGAAACCGTAGCCACCGAAGAACGATCTCATGTGGGACTCCTCCCACTCCAGCGCATACTGTCTACGTATTTTCCCACATATCTCATATAAAGAGGTGAAAATCCAAATAGGACGGAGTCCCCCCATGGGTTTGGGGAGCATGGCCAGCATAACAAGGCGAATCTGAAGGGGCAACGAGGAAGTAACCTCACAGACGGCAAGGATGCAAGACAACACTCTGAGGGCCCCGTCACAGAGACTGTTGAAATGACGCATGTGGAAACCATCCACCGAAACAGCCGATCTACCCGCGTACTCTATACTGGCAGCCCTAAGCTGCTCGGGAATCCTGGACAAAGGCTCCATGGGAATGAAATCACAAGTGTCAGAAAAATCGTCAACACCCGAGTCGGCAAGCCAGAGCGCCGAGAAACGCTTTCCATCTGCCTTAAGCAGCGCAAGAGGGTCAGCCACCACCTGGCCGAGAGCCGAAAGCGTCGAGGATGGAACCCAGGCTTCAACAGGTCTCGTCCACAGGTGGGCCGATCTCGCCCCCTGGTCCAAGTCCTTTTGAAGCCATTCCTTCCACGACTGCTCTCCCTCCTGGCGCGAGAGAGCGTAGGCAACCGTAACAGCGGCGTCCAGCCGCTCCTGTAGGCCTGCAGCTCGTACAGGGTCCTGGTCAGCATAAGAAATCTCAGACTGGACCTCAGGCAGCAAGGGGCCGCGGGGGGCAGAGGAGATGTGGTCGCAAATGAATTTAGAGGGTTGGAGAATAGAGGCCGTCCAGTCAGAGGGGTCGTGGACGCCGTCATCCACGCGCTCCGAGGCACAACGATGAGG
This sequence comes from Prorocentrum cordatum, assembly GCA_963575745.1. Classification (NCBI taxonomy): domain Eukaryota; class Dinophyceae; order Prorocentrales; family Prorocentraceae; genus Prorocentrum; species Prorocentrum cordatum. Next base: position 91,914 of record CAUYUJ010004014.1, read on the forward strand.
GCGCTTGTCCTGGCGCCGCGCACGGAAAGCATGGGCCAGCCACTTGATGATAAACAACTGAGGGTGTCTACACGGACGGTGGTCTCGCTTATGAATGTCGACCCACCAAGTCTTAGGAACCTCCCCTCTACACCCCATCCTAGGCAGGGTCTTCTGGTACAGCCCGCACTGCTCGCGTTCAGCCTTGTTCGCCCACGCTTGATAGAGCTTATTCAGCGAGACCCCCGAGTCCTAATCCCCCGCACGCGCAGCACAAAGGACAGACTCGGGCATCACTTCCTCAGTCCCCCAGCTCGGCGGACACGGGCTGGGCCCCACAGGCACGACAGACGGCAAGGGAGGAGGCTTCCTGAAAGCCAACACCTTGAGTTCATACAGGTGTGAGCGGAACTTGATCGCGACAGGGGCACGAGGGGGCATGAGGGCACTACGGTCAACTCCAACCGAACGAACACCTTTAGACAACCCGTTCGACACAATAAAGTAATCATAGTTTTCCGACCCAGCCTCGGACGTGGAAGTACACGTCGGGCTCCCCGAGGTCACAAGCTGAGCCTCAAGGGTTTCAACAAATTTAGATTCCCCTAACACCTGCGGCTCCACGTTAAAATCGCCTCCGATCACATAGCCGCTGAGGGTGGAGGAAACGAATCCGCCAATCTTATACATAATGAACTGATTGCTATCCGAGAGACCCTGGCAGTCGTGGAGGTAGCAGCTGACCGCCGCAACGGGCTGCTGCCCTCCAAGATTCACGAAAGCTCCGATAGCACGATACGGGACCAGCTCACAACCTCCAGGGGGCTCGAAGAGGCCAACGAACTGCCTGCACATGACCGCCACCCCCGCAAGGGTCCCCGTCGTCGACGTAACCTTAGCTGGCAGCGCAAGCATCTTCCACCCGTTCCTTAGAGCCCACTGCTGAGCTTCCGAGACCCGATCCGCTCCCAAACGGTGTTCCTGTAGGAGGACCACATGGGCCGAGGTGGTGAGCAGCCAATCTTTGGCCGTGTTCCAAGCCGTGCAGTTGCATGACACGACCTCAAGAGCCAAAGATGACAAACTGGCAGCACTGGCTGCCGCAAAAAAATTCTGCTGTCCAAAACTGGCCGAATAATAGCCCTGGGGGGGATCGGCGGGATAGGCTGACACGCCGTAACTCCCGACAGGAAACGGCCCCGTGGCCCATGCTCGAGTCTTCGGACTCATCAGCAAACAACTGATAGATATAGTTGCGCAAGCTGAGCCGAGGTGAAAATCGAAGTATATGCTCACACTCAGCCCTCACTTCGTGAAAGTCTGATCCTGGGACATGTACTGGCTCCTGGAAATCCCCCCTCCCGCCAGCGGCGTCAGCCACGCGCGGCAGGGGGGGGGGGGGGGGCCTTAGAAGACGCCTTGGCTGCGACTGCCATGGCCTTCTTTGCCCTGGACCGTACATCCTCAGGTTCGGCAAGCTCAGCGTCATCTTCTCCTCCGACGGCGACTTCGCCAGGGGATACTTGAGGTTGAGCAGCAGCACCAGGCTGATCACTGCACGGCGGTACCGAACCTGATGCAGAGCTCGCCCCCGATGCACCCGCTGACGGCTCAGCAAGTTTGTCAGCGCCAGTACCAGCTTCAACAAGCCCATGCTCGCCACGACGACGCTTTTGCTGAAGCTTACGGAGGTGTTCAGCATGAGCCTTCTTGAGTTCACTGGCCCTGTCGATCGCCCCCGAGAACAGCTGCGCTGCAACCTCCTGCAACTGCGTGTTGAGCGTGTCCCTGCGCTCATCCAAGATCCGCTGATCCTCGGGGGTGACCACATACACATCGCTGTCGATCGTGAAGAGCGAGGACGTGTCGATGAAATCCAACGCTTTAGCCTGGCCCGACACAATATCTTCCAGCTTGAGTAGCTTCGTGTTGCCGTGCGGCGTCTTTGGTGCACGTGGAACGATCCCTCCAGCCAATTCTGCGACGATCTGCTTGTAGTCCGCGTCGGCCTTGTCCAGATCGTCATTGGTGTTCTTAACCATCTCCTGCTGCGACTCGAAATACTCTCTCGCCTTGTCGAGCTTGCCGAGCTCCCTGGCCAGGACTCTCTCAAACTGCTGCACCTTGGAGTGTGCCTTGGACGCTCGAGCTTGAACGGGCTCTTGAGCCGCAGGAGGAGGTTCAACTTTGTCGAGGACTGCCTGCCACTTCTTTGCACCGTCAGTGTCTCCCGCTCGCTTGCTGAGCTCCACCAAAGAACGCAGCTCGGACGCGGTGAGAGAGGCACCCGTAGTAGAAGGGGCTGGCTGCTGCTTCGAACCCATGTGCAACGGACCTGGACGCCACGGAAGAGGAGGCCAGTGTGCGGCACCAGTAGGAAGAGCCTGATCGCCATGGCCAGCATCACCACTGCGGTCAGCCCCACAATGCTTGCAGTAGCTCCAGTTCTGTAGGTTCTTCCTGCACCCGCAGCTGTCGCACTTCCATCGTCTGGATGAAGGCGGGGGCGGCGGCACAGGGAGCCTCCCACTCGAACTCCAACCCTTGTTGTACCAGTCCGACGACCAGCGCTTGGTGTTCGACCAGACACTGCCATCGCGGCTCATGAAATAGACTCTGACCCGAGCCACTCTGGCTCGGAGATGCAGTGTGCCTTTTCGAAGCTCGCACCTCCAAACTCTGCAAAAAACAGAGCCGAAAAGGCTGGCACAGGAGAAGGAGGAGGAGGAGGAGGAGGAGGAGGAGGAGGGGGAGGAGGAGGAGGAGGCGGACGAGGAGAAGGAGGAGGAGGAGGAGGAGGAGGAGCTGCATCGACATGGTTGCTGCATTGCTGCCCGTTCGTGGGCCTCCCGGGGCGCGGACCTCCAGAGGCTCCACGGGGGTTGGGTGTGGGGGCAGGGGGGACGCTGGCGTCGAGCGCGCCCCGCTGTGGAAGGCCACCTTTCGGCCCTCGTCGCTCCCGCCGGGCTCCCCGTGGCTGCCGCGGTCCGGGCGCGTTTCCGGGACGGGTCTGGATGTCGAGGTTCAGGCGGCCGCCTGCCCCCTTTTCCATCCCACTTACATCTACACTCATATGCCTCTCTCTCTCTCTATCTCTTTATGTTGTTTGTTTGTTTCTCTCTCTCTCTCTCTCCCTTTTGTTCTCTCTCTCTCTCTCTCTCTCCCCCTACTTATCTGATACACCTCCCTCCCTCCCCTCCCCACATCCGTGCTGCCTTGTAGCTATTGGTATCTGGTGAAGCCCCCGACCCGTAGTGAGCGTTACACAGAGAGTTGTTCCCGCAGTCAGAGTGAGAGTCTGAGTGAGGTGGCCAAACGGTCAAGCACTGTGCCTGGGTGCGTGGCTGAAGTGGGGTTCTGCGGCGCGGATTGTTAGTGTTGTTGTTGCGTTGTTGTCGTCGTCCTCCCCAGTGACCCTCCCGCGATCCACCTGCGACCCACCTCGCGACCACCCCGCGACCCACCCTGCGATCCATCCTCTGACCCACCCACGACACAGCCTCGATCCACCCAATTTGCTTTGACGAGCCAGTCTATAATACGGCGGACGACCCCGCCCCCCGCTCAGTCTCATCCGCACCTGCAGGTTGTTATGTACCCCCTCCCCGTCGACCGCTAACAGGCAAATGGCATGTGGCGGGGCGGCAGTCGGCGGTTGGGCGTGTGCCAATATCATTCCTCATCCCATCTTTCCCCGACCATCTTGTGATTTGGGACCCTCGTTTTGAATCAGCAGCGCCCCGCATTCACTCCTCCCTTCTGTCCTTCAATCCTCCCTCATCTCCTGCTCGCCGCGCGTCCTCACCATTCCGGCACATCCCTCATAAGTTGCTTGGCCACATGGGAGCTCCACCGAGGGCCCCAGTGGCAGGGCTCGCATGCGGCACCTGCCTCCATTTCGGAACAACCCTCGTACGTCTTGTGGCCCCACAGGGAGCTCCAACCAAGGCTCCAGTGGAAGGGTTCGCATGCGGTACCCGCCTCCGGTTCGGACCACCCCTGGTTCGCTTCGTGGCCCCACAGGGAGTCCCACCGCAGTCTCCCACTTGCAGGGCTCGCATGCGATGCCGGCTGTCATTTCGGCATTCTCTTGGCACGCTTCGTGGCTCCACCAAAGGCCCTAGTGGCAGGGCTTGCGTGCGGTACTCACGCCTGCATGTGGGTGGGTCCCTCTCCAGGAGTTTTCCGCTGCGGAAATACGGTGTCTGCGTTCAGTAGCCGTTTTGGCTCAGGCCGTGTTTGCGCGATCGAGGGTTGGTTCTTCATCTCGGTGTGGGCGTGCGCAGCGTCATTCAGAGGCTTGCTGGACGAGGAGTACATGACGTTCGCGTCAGAGTTCTTAGTCACATCAATCGCAACTCTATGCAGTAGCCGCAGCCCTCCCTCGACGGCTACAACTTCTGCAGGCAAGCCATGCGGCCCGGAAGTCGACGTCGAATTATCCAGTTCATCTTGCCATTCAGTTTGTGTGGGGCAAGAGGATAATCATCCCAGCCCCCCTGACACCACAAACAAAATGAGCCGAGATGCAGTGCCGCTCTCCACCCTCGGCCACACGGACTCCAAGCCTTTGACCGAGATGTGCACCAGCAGTCGCAGCAGCTTTGCGAGCGTGGGTAAACACTCCTCTTATGCATCTGGAGAGGAGCGACCCTTGCTCCGTGGATGGTTGCACGGCGCACTTAGCATGTTCGTGTTTCCAGTTACTCTGGTTGCGACGACCCTGGCAATTTCGTTGCACCTTATACTTTCACGTTGGGCTCTCATGGTGATCCTTCTCGCAGGCAAATTCCTTAGCTGCACTGCGTCAGGTGTGCTGCATCTGTATCCTTTCAAGAGCACTGAGGGTGTTAAGCGCTCGCTGATGGTGGACATTGTCATGATCCCTGTGTCAATTGGAGTCTCAATTTTCCCTTTCGTCCAACACTTTGAGGAGGCTCTCGTCATTTCAGGTATCCAGGCAATATTTGTTGCATTGACCGCCATCGAGGTGGTCCGACGGAGTCGCCGGAGTCTATCCGTCGAAGGCGGTGGAGTCCGCGTCTGCTTGATCCTGACTCAATGGATGGGGTCGATATCCATGGTGGGATGGCGGATAGGCTTCGATTCACCCTTGTGGATTGCAATGTGTCTGACCTATCTCCTTGCATTCCTCTCCTACCGATTAAAGCCACTAGGGCGACTGCCCTGGCATCGGCTGGGCTGGTACGGGTGGCATGAGGACTTCCATACCCTCCTTCTTCTAGGAGATATATTCCTTGTTGTCTTAGCTACCCACTTTCTACTGGACCGCCACTCCCCTTAACTTTTAAGCTCACGCCTATATTCTCACATGCATGTCTTCGTGCTCAGTGTTTGTGTTGACGTTCGAATGCCAAGGGTGCTCTTGAGGCGTTTGAAGTTGCCTTGCAATGGTAAACGTGCCATGCTCGGGCGCCCGCCTTTGATTCAGTAGGGGCTCTGGCTTTCGGGCGGTTCCTTAAATCTAGGACGGGGAACCTATTCGTTGCCGATGCTCGCCGTGGCCGGAAAAGCTCCTGCGTTCTGTATCCAGAGGTCCTCATGGTAGCATTCCGCTCGACGCCCAGACATCCGGCGACTCGATAGTTTCGAGACGTGGGCCGAATGACCGCTCGCCCCCGTTCCCCAGGGCCCGCTGTTCTGACTGGTTCCGGGGACGAATCCAGCCCACGAAGGCCCAAAATGGGTAATAATGACCGTCTCCATGGCGTTCGAGCCGCCGGATTTCCGTGTCTGCACTCTGGCCAATTCCGCTCGACACGGCTTTCGGTGCGGCAGTCGGCATTGCAGTCGACACGACGATTTTTGTTTCTTGAAGGGTCTGCGGCGCAGTTCGAGAGGGTCAAGGGTGCGCGCGATCCCATGATGGGACGCACTCCGGCTTTTCAGATTCGTGGCAATCTGGCTTCTCGGTGCAGGAGCGTGCTCGGCACCGATCTTCTTTCATCTTGGGAGGGAGGGAGGGAGAGTGAGGGAGGAAAAGAGAGGGAGGGTGAGAAAGAGATGGACAGACAGCTAGAGAGAGAGAGGGAGGGAGGCAGAGAGGGGCAGAGAGAGGGTGTGAGAGACTGAAGATAGAGTGAAGGAGAGAGAGAGAGAGAGAGAGCGAGAGAGGGGGTGTGAGAGAGAGAGATGGGAGGGAGGGATCACGTCTGGAGACTGGGCGCAGACGTGCGCTCTGGCGGCCCCTGCTACCGTGCGGCAGCTGCCGTGCGAGCGCCGGGCGCGGGGGCCGGAGCGCCGCGCGCGCGGGGCCCTGCTCGCCCCCGTCGGGGTGGGATGCGCAGCCTTGTAGGCACGGCCTCGTCCTTCGGCGATCCAGGGCTCCCATCGGCGGCGAGCCCTGGGGGGGGGGAGGAGTGGAGGAATCAGAGGAGGGGAGGAGGAGGAGGAGGAGGAGGAGGAGGAGGAGGAGGATGTAAAGGAGGAAAAGGATGAGGAGGATGGAAAGGAGGAGGAGGAGGAGGAGGAGGAGGAGGAGATGCCCATGCCGCTACCTTTGCCTCGTTGTCCCGTTTTCGAGCCCTTCTGGGAGGCCCTCGTCGCCACCGCTGGCTTCGCCTCGAGATCCTGGCCAGAAGGCACCCCCGGAGAGGTCCAGGGAGCAGCGACACATCGGCACCTTCTGGTCTCCCCAGGCAAGGCGCGGGCCTCCGCGGAAGACCTCGGGCCCTTGAGGAGGAGGAGGAGGAGGAGGAGGAGGAGGAGGAGGAGCGAGGAGCGAGGAGCGAGGAGCGAGGAGCGAGGAGCCAGCGGCGCGCCCGTGGGGAAAATGAGAAGGAGCAGGCCTTCTCAGAAGGCAACGGACACTTCTGAACAGGACACTTCTGAGAAGCGGGATGGCTTCTGACATGCCCCGTTGCCTTCTGAGAAGGCCTGCTCCTTCTCATTTCCCCCACGGGCGCGCCGCCGGCTCCTCGCGCCTCGCTCCCCGCTCCCCGCTCCTTGCTCCTCCTCCTCCTCCTCCTCCTCCTTCTCCTCCTCCTCCTCCTCCTCCTTCTCCTCCTCCTCCTCCTCCTCCTCCTCCTCCTCCTCCTCCTCCTCCTCCTCCTCCTCCCACACATGGTCCGAGCAGATGTGGTCCAAGGATCGCTCCGCACTGCCTCGCCCATCGGAGGCGCGAGGCGCGGGGCACCTGGCCCCCCTCTGCAGGCCCCCGCGTCGGCGCCACGCCGCGCTCGCCGAGGAAGTGAGGAGGGTCCCCAGGAGGAGGAGGAGGAGGAGGAGGAGGAGGAGGAGGAGGAGGAGGAGGAGGGGAGGAGGGAGGAGGAGGAGGGGGAGGAGGGGGAGGAGGGGGAGGAGGGGAGGAGGGGAGGAGGAGGAGGAGGAGGAGGAGGAGGGAGGAGGAGGAGGAGGAGGAGGAGGAGGAGGAGGAGGAGGAGAGGGGAGGAGAGGAGGGAGGAGGGGGGAGGAGGGGAGGAGGGGGAGGAGGAGGAGGAGGAGGAGGAGGAGGGAGGAGGAGGAGGAGGAGGAGGAGGAGGAGGAGGAGGAGGAGGAGGAGGAGGGGAGGAGGAGGAGGAGGGGGAGCAGCGAGGAGCAGCGAGGAACGAGGAGCGAGGAGGGAGGAGGAGAGAGGAGGAGGGGGAAGGAAGGAGGAGGAGGAGGAGGAGGAGGAGGAGGAGGGAGGAGGAGGAGGAGGAGGAGGAAGAGGAGGAGGAGGAGGAGGGGGGGGGAGCCTGAGGGAGATTGGTTCGGATGGGGCCAGGGCTCCAGGGTGCCCTCGGTTTCTGGGGGTTCGATGGTTCTGCCATGGAAAGCGTGACGTTCCCGCACCAAGAATCAATGGATGTCCTGCGGTCTCAGGGTTGGGTTTCTTGTGGAAGGTTTCTTGTGGTCGAGCCCCTAGTGCAAAGCCGTTCCAGAGCGTTCCAGAATCCTCTCAGAGCTTTCCAGAACATTCCGAGAAGGCCACGGGCGCCCGAGACAACCTCCAGATCCGCCGGATCTCAGAGATCCTCGATCTTTCTTCACCCCACTTTATCTTCGTCCTGGCTTCGCCTGACTGGTCCTTAGGAGCAACGTCAGGGTTAGGTCTGGCCTGTCCCTCTACAGGCGGATTTGGGACGAGAAAGTAAACAGACGCAAGAACATATAACAATTCCAAGACACCCAAAACAAAAACATGGTCCCCAAGCTTTCTCTTTGACTGCTTTGGAATATCCCCCCTGTAGAGGGACAGGCCCGGCTGAACGTCAGGGGCGGATCGGCTCAGGGGGGGCGGGGCATCGGTCACCAAGCGGCCCGGTTCTTCGCCGACGGGGGCCCGGTGGTCCGCCCCGCCCGGGAGCGCGTTGCTGCGCCCTCGAGGACGGTCGCCGATGTATTTGAAGCGACCCTGGGACACACAGATAAATACACACACGTATAACAGGATGCCCCACATTTTCCCATATGTTCTGAGTTCTTGTCTTCCCCCCGAATTCCCAGATGTTTCCACATCTCCCTGGGAGTCAGCGATTGATTGTGTCTGTGTGTCTGTTTCCACTCCTGAGTACCACGGGAGGAAGAACCACCCGGACCGGACAACTGGCGTTTACTAAGCGGCCCTGGGCGTTTCCCCAGCAGTCCCGCCGTGCTTGATTCCTTCTTTGGGTGCATTTGCTACTGCAAGTCATCGGGGTGGATTTGCTCCTCTCGAATGTATCGCCGATTCCGGGTCGACGAAGAACTGAGCTCTCCTGGGGGTGGGGGTGCCGGGGCCAGGAGCGGGGGAATGGGCGAAGTCGGGCGAGAAATTGTCGTCTGGGGGGGTCCCAAGAACTGAGCTCTCTTGGGGGGGCGGGGGGGGCCGGGGCCAGGAGAGGGGTAAGGGCGCTTTCGGGCGAGAAATTGTCGTGTGGAGGGTTCCAAGAACAGAGGTCTCATGGGATGGGGGTGCCAGGGCTTGGTGGGGGGACCTGGTGGGGGGGGTCCCTCCTGAGCCGGTCCACACCTGCACGCTGCCCTGCAGGTCCTGAGGCGTCCGCCGTGCCGGGCCCCCCGCGAGCCACTCCGTGGGCCGCGGGGCCGTCAGGTGGCGACTCAGAGCGGGAGGCTGGCACTTACTAAAACGACGCGAAGATCGGGACACAATCGGATCGGGATAACTCGAAATCTCTGAGAATCGGCGGGTTTGGAGGATGTATTGGGCGCCGCGGCCGCTCCAGAGCGTTCCGGAACGCTGTGAGAGCGCTCCGGAACGCTCTGGAGCGATTTATCCCGATCCTAGCCCTGTTTTTTACTTACCAGCCTGGAACATGTCCCTATCCCTATGCTGGGCACCTCGTCACGATGCCAATCTTAGGGGTTCCCTCGTTTTTTGAGGGCGAAACCCCAAGATTGTCATCGCCTTTTGGCGTGTCAATCTCAGGGAAAGGGGTACGTTCGAGGCTGGTAAGGCACCCCCAGAAAGCCCAGGGGTAGCCCCGCGCCCCTGATATCAATCCCCTTGGGATAATGCAGGTCGCGTTCGGGGGGGGATGGTCAATTTCTCGCGTGGCGACTCAGAGCGGGAGGCTGGCCCCCACTGAAAGCCCAGGGGCGACCCCGCGCCCTTGTCGGGCCGGGCGAAAGGGGGGGAATTGGGAAAGGGGGGGTTACGAAATTTGCTGCATGCAGCCGGTTTCGGCCTCACCGAGGGGCCCATTCCTCCATACATAGCCGCCTCCGGCGCCGGGAGGCGCCGGGAAAATCAGCTACGTGAGCTGATTCTCAAACCCCCCCTTTGCTATCCCCCCCTTTCGCCCGACCCGACCTTGGTAATAATCCCCGGGGGATGATGCAGGTCGCGTTCGGGGGATGGTCAACTTCTCGCGTGGCGACTCAGAGCGGGTTGCTGGCCCCCATTGAAAGCCCAGGGGTAGCCCCGCGCCCCTGGTAATAATCCCCGGGGGATGATGCAGGTCGCGTTCGGGGGGGATCGTCAACTTCTCGCGTGGCGACTCAGAGCGGGTGGCTGGCCCCCATTGCAAGCCCAGGGGTAGCCCCGCGCCCTTGGTATCAATCCCTGGGGGAGGATGCAGGTCGCGTTCGGGGGGGTCGTCAACTTCTCGCGTGGCGACTCAGAGCGGGAGGCTGGCACTCCTAGAAAGCCCAGGGGTAGCCCCGCGCCCCTGATGTCAATCCCCGTGGGAGGATGCAGGTCGCGTTCGGGGGGGGATGGTCAATTTCTCGCCTGGCGACTCAGAGCGGGAGGCTGGCCCCCATGGAAAGCCCAGGGGTGGCCCCGCGCCCCTGGTAATGATCCCCGGGGGATGATGAAGGTCGCGTTCGGGGGGGATGATCAATCCCTCGTCCCCGTAACTCGAACATATGTACGGGGTGATTTGACAGAAAGCTGACACTGCAGAATTCCATCGCCCAGCCACACACTCGCGAAATGGGAGACATGAAGCGATGATAATCCCATAGCCTTGCCGCACGTGCGTGATTTGGGATAGCTGGAGAGGTTGGATTCCCAGATCCTTGCCGCACGTTCGGGTTTAAGGAACGCTTAATTGTGCAAACCCAGTGGCCCTGCCACACGTTCGTGACATGGGAAAGCTGAAATGGCGAGAATCCCACAGCGCTGCCACACTTTCGTGGCATGGGAAAGCTGAAGTGGTGAGAATCCCATCGCCCTGCAACTTGTGCGTGATTTGTTGCTACTCAACAAGAAGATTGGCAAGTTGGATTCGTACCTTCCACAGCGATCATGGTGTTCGACCTTGCTGCCACTCTCCCCCGACCAACTCTGTTTTGGCCGGGGATAATATTTGTCCATATGGAAAAGGGGATGTGGTCTGCTTCATAATCCGGGGCACAGGGTTATTGAATCGCTTCGCTCATTCCGCCGGCCCGTGATATGGCATCGCTGGTTTTTGTCTGTGTGTTCGTTGCCCATGTTGCGCTCTTGGGGGCGGGTGTCGTTCGGACGCGTTGCGTGGGGAGTTGTGATGGTGAAGCAGTTCCCTGGGGGTCGTCTCTCGATGGGGCGAAATAGAGTCGTCGTCAAGATGCTTCTTTGGGGGGCCTCTTGGGGTCTGTTGAGAGGCCGTTCGGGGGCGCCTGGGAGACATGTTTGAAGCCTTCTGGGGCTTCTTTTGGGCCTCCTGGGAGTCTCCTGGGGCCTCTTGGCGACATCTTGGGGCCTCTTGGAGGCCTCTTGGGGCCTCTTTGGGACCTCCTGGGCGCCTTCTGGGACGGAGGGCTCCATTTTTGAGTTCTCGGTATCCCTCCTGAGTCCCTCTTGGGCCCGTCTTGGGGCCTCTTGGTCCGTCTTGGGCGGCACTTGGGCCGTCTTGAGGGCTCTCTTGGGTCGTTTCGGCGCCGTCTTGGGAGCTTCGTGGGCCGTCTTGGAGCGGTCTTGGGGGCCTCTTGGGCCGTCTTGGAGCGTCCGGAAGCCGAAAAAGCCAGAACACAAAAAACATCGAAAAAAACAATGAAAATCAACGATTTTGGCCTCTTGGGGCTCTCTTCGGAGGCCTCTTGGAAGGCTCTTGGGGCGTCTTGGAGGCCTCTTGGGCTGTCTTGGGGGCCTTTTGGGCCGTCTTGGGGTCATCTTCGGCGTCTTCGAGCGCTCTTTGGGCGTCTCGGGGGCCTCTTGGGCAGTCTTGGGGGCCTCTTGGGGCACTCTGAGCGCGCTCTGGGGAGCCTGAGAGGCCGCACCCAGAAGGAAAACCATCTCTGAGTAGACTTGGTCGGGCGGCGACCGGGCGTTGGTCGGGGTACTTTTCGCCGGGGGACCCCCAGGGGCCGCCCCGCGCGCGCGAACTAGAAATACTGTTAATACTGTTAACCAGTTACCGGAGATCTTAGCACGCCCTGGCCCGTTGGGCCGAGATCTTAGCACGCCCTGGCCCGTTGGGCCGGCGAATTTTGTTCGCCGGTCCCTACCGGAGGCGGAGGAAGAGGAGGAGGACGGGGGAGCAGGAAGATGAGGAGCGTGAGGAGGAGGAGGAGGAGGAGGAGGAGGAGGAAGAGTTGGAGGAGGAGGAGGAGGAGGAGGAGGAGGAGGGGGAGGAGAAGTAGGAGGAGGAGGAAAAGGAGAAGGACGGGGAGCAGGAGGAGCCCCAGGGATGTCAAGAGACGACTTGGAGTAGAAGGATGGGTCTTGGTGGACCAGTGCCCCCCAATACCCTTGACCTTGCGAGCCCGTGTGCCTGAAGCCAACCTGCGCGGTGAGTGCGCTCGGCAGGATCTGTTGGAGACAAGTCCACGCAGGCATGCTGGCAGCAGAGAGGACCTGTGCCCCTCGGGACTCCCTCCGCCAGCCCTCTCGAGCCGCGGGGCTTCCAGCCGCCGCGCTCCCTCGAGAGGGAGGCTGGAGCCTGCCCAGCAGCCCCCGCCCCTCCTGCCTCGCACTCTTCGCCTGCTTCCTCCGGAGGGCGCCGGGCTGTGCGGCCAGCCGGCGCCGCCCGCCGCAACCAATTGGCTGTTCCTGCGCCCTGCGCTGTCGCCGCGTGAGGATAAAACGTGGGCCCGTTGCAAGCCACACCCTTCGGAGCCGCCGAGCTGGCCCTGCTGACCTCCGTCCTTCTGCACCGAGCCGGCCGTGCTCTTTCTTCTTGGTTGGGCCTCTGGAGGCCTTGGCATCGCTCGGACGTGTGCGTTTTTTCCTCGGCGAGGACCATCGAGGAGCATCCTTGATCACTTGGCGAAAGAACCACGCACGAAACCGAACAAAAACACAGGGAATGGACGTCCGAGCGATGGCCAGAGGCCGAAGCCGGGCCAGAAGGCCGGCAAGCACAAGGCTCCCAGCCGGGACAGGAGGACGCGGCGCGCCCGTGGGGGGGGGGGGGTCGGCGCTGAAGGGGGTGGCCTGTTGTTGAGGAGGAGGGTGGCTTTCTAGGTCGGCGGGGAGCCTGCTCGGGGGCCCTCCTGGCTTCCGAAGAGGCCTCGGATGAGCGTCTGGACCCTTGTGAGAAGGCCCCCGCGTTGCAGAAGAACCCCCCCCCGCTTACTTTCGGGGAAGCGTAAGACCCGGGTTTGCCAGGACTCGGGTTCGCCATCGTTTTTTGACGACCGCGCCTCGGATTTTGACGAGGAGGAGTTTCGTGGGATGTCTGCAGCGGGAGGCCTCGTCAAAATGCACGCTCGGCCTCGTCATTTTTTTGACGACCTCGTCGGGGATTTCCGAGTTCCCTGTACCCGGGTCTTACGCCTCCCTGACAGAAGAACCCCCCCCCGCTTCTTTGGAGGGCCGCCACCCTCGCAGCACCCGTTTTGCGCGCTCGCCGCCACGCAACGGGTGCTCCAGGGAGAGGTACAGATGGGCAGGGGTGGAGGAGACATGTTGCCACGAAAGAGGGTGTGGTCCGTGATGGGGGAGATGGTCAGAAGACAGGATGGACATGAGTTCCTGACCAGCTTTTCAGTTTCCGGCCTTTTCGAGGTCCCTGGTGGGCACCAGGGCCGTCGCACAACGACACAGGATCAACACACGATCCTGGGGACAATTGTGGGAACCCAAGGGCTCAATCTTGTTTTTCATCATGCGATTTTGGGCGGAGTGGGAGGGGGTGTATGAAGGGGGAGGACGGAATAGGTAAACAAGAGGAACAAATCAGAAAAGGGGGGCGGCGCTCGGTGAGACAGTCTTGACGGGTTCCCGCGTGAAGTGTTTCGAGCACCATCAGGGCTCTGCAAATCGTCTCCGTTGCAGTCCTCGGTGTCTCTGTGTATATTCGACTACATGTACTTAAAAATCACATGTGCACATATAGTGGAGATCCCGGCCCTGGACTCCTGGGCTGGGACCTCCTTTGTATTTCGGTCCCCAACCCCTCCCTGGGCGACCCCCGGAGGTTCCACTCAAGTCCTAGCCATTATTGCTCGAGGTACTGAGCTGTCTAGCTCGCCACGTGGCATCGTTGCCGCTCTCAGTTTTGTTATCTGATCCGCGGAGCCCAGACCCGCAGCTGCTTTGGCGATGACACTTGCCACTTGGCGAGGCCTGCGGCAGTTTGCGCGCGACGGTGGCCACGAGGGCCCACATTCGCAGGACGCCGCCGAACCTTCCCAGCAGCCTGGCGCGCGAAGGGACACTGCTGCCGAAAACGCGCCTTGTGGTGACACCTGAACGCACCTGCACCGGTCATGGGCGCAGGCGGGACCCAGCAACCACCGGTGTAGGCGTATGGTTGGCGTCGGCCTGGAGGAGAGTGGTGCCGCCCGGCCCTCGCAGCCGCTGGGCGCCCACGCGCCCCTCCTCCTCGAGAACGAGGAGGCAGAGGCAGCGCGCTGTCTCCGCCAGTTGTTTAATGGCCCAGTGTTGCCAGCCAGAACAGCCACAGGGCGCCCAGCGGCCATCCGATGGATCGTCAGTGTCCCTTTCCTTCTTGCATCGACGCTGCCTTCGTCATGAAGGATACGTTCTACCACTGCGACTCCTTCGAGGGGAACCCCGATGCTGGCGCCCGCGCCGCCGCGCGACGGCCCGGCAGCAGCGTCAAGCCTTGGGCCCCCATGCGCGGCCGACGTCGAGGGCGCAGACGCGAGCAGTGCTGTGGCGGTGGCGCGCCGCCGCGACGTGCCGCGGGCAGCGGAGAGCGATGTTCCAGCAGGGGCGCGGGAGCTGACCGTGCCTGAGGACGAGGCCGTGGGGAGCTTGACCCAGCGCGACAACCGCGGACGCTTCGGCTGTTTCACTCGTGGGGCTTCGAGCAGGGGCCTGAGCCAGAGGGCCTCGAGGGAGGCTGACGAGGCGCTCGTGGCGTGGCTGAACGAGCAGTGCTTCGAGGGGGAACCGCTGGCGACCGGCGCCAAGATGCTGGCCGCGCTGGGGCACCTGCTGCCAGGGGTGTCACGGGGGGCCTTGGAGCTTCGGCGCAGCCGGAGAGCCATCCAGGAATTGCGGCGCCACAACCCAACGGCCTGGCGGCTCCCATCGCCGTGGCCTGTCGTGGCGGCGCTGACGAAGGACATGCTGGCGCGGGGACAGCTCGCCGCCGCCGGTGCGACCATGTTCGCGTTCGGGCTGCTGCTGAGGCCGGCGGAGGCGAGGAGGCTGACGGGCGGGTGTTTGGTAGCCCTGATGGCAAGCGGGGCCGCCAGCCGCCGACGATGGTCGATCGTGCTGCACCCTCAGGAGCGAGGGCTGACTTCGAAGGTGGGCGCGCAGGACGAATGCCTAGTGTTCGACAGCCTAGAGTTCGACCTGATCGTGCCGTTGTTCAAGCACCTGCAGAGGAGCGTGGCGGACGGCCATCCGTACTTCGACGTGGGCGCGGGGCAGTGGGTGGAGGCTCTTCGAGCCTCGAGTCGACGGCTGCTGCCCAGCCGCGCCGGGCCGACGCTCTACCAGTTGCGGCCTGGGGGGGCGCCCCGCGACGTGCTGACGGAGTTCCGCGCCACCGAGGGGCCGATGCGACGCGGGCGGCGCACGGCCTGCGATGAGACGGGCGGCCGCGTGAACCAGGCGTTGGGATCGCTGACGGCCGCGGGGCTGGAGCGGGCGCCGGGCGCCGAGCGCGCGCTCGGCGCGCGCCTCTCCGCGACGTTCCACGGCGAGCTGGCCCAAGGGGGTTCGCGCTGTAGGTCTTTCGCGGGGACGGGACGCTTCAGCCACTGTTGGAGGCAGCAGGCGCCGAGGGGCCTGCCCATCTACGAGGTCGACCTGAGCTGCCGCCAGTCGCATGACCTGAGCAGTCGAGCGGCGCAGAGGCTCATCCTGGACTGGACCCGCCCGGGGTGCTGCAAGGCCGTCTGGTTCAGCACACCCTGCTCTACTTCCTCCAGAGCCTGGGGCCCCAGGGCCGGGCCGCCGCGGCTGCGTTCTGACAAGCATCCGCTCGGCCTCGACAACCCGGGCGAGGCGGGCCAGGTCAGAGGCGCGGTGGCCAACGAGCTGGCCCGTTTCTCGACGAGGGAGCTGCTGGCCTGCCTGCAGATGGGCGCGCCAGGCGCGCTCGAGAACCCAGAGTCGCCCCGACTCTGGCGGACGCCGTTCATGCAGGATGCCCTCCGCCGACGGGGGGGGACTGCGACCGATTCTTGCATGGGTGAAGCGCACCCGGAGCTGCGTGGCCCGCGCGCGCCATCGTTCTCGGAATCAGCGCAAGTGCGATGGATCAGGTATGAAGCATGCTGCGCTGCACGGAAAGGGGCTCGACGGAAAGGGAAGCTGTTGCGCCGTGCCCTCGCACCTTGTGAAGCCGTCTTGCCTAGCAGCGCCGCGGTTCAATGATCTCGCGCGCCGTTGCCAATTTAAGTAACAAGTGGGAAGTGCCTCAGTTTGGAAGCTTCGGCCACATGTGAATTCTACTTGTCTGGATTTGCGCTTCTTTCCCCGGATGGCCGGTAGCCAGCCTCTCGCGCGCAGATTGCCCCTCGCAGAGGGGTGGCCATGGCGCGAGTAATGGGGCCCGTGGATCTAAATTGAATTGTTCGTGGATCTGGGGCCACCTGAGACCTCGCAGAGTTGGCCGTAGCTGAAGCGAAGCTTGCACCGCGACGCTGTTCTATCCTCAGCCGTCTGCGTTCAAGTGCCCATCCCACTGTCCATTTCTGCTGCAAATGTTCTCCTGTGCCTGCCCGACTTCGCGACAGTTGGTGGATTTCCGGCTTCGCGTGAATTCTTCTTGTCTTGATGCGCGCGCCTTTCCCCGGCTGGCGGGGGGCCGGCCTCTCGCGCGCAGATTGCCCTTCATAGAGGGGATGGCGCGAGTAGAAGGGGCCCTTCGATATGCGTATCCATATATACATATATATATATGTATATATATATGTGTATATATATATGTGTACATATATATATATATATATATATATATATATATATACATATATATATATACATATATACGCATGTATATATATGTATATACACGTGGGGACGTGGCCGGGGGGGGCCCGCCCAGGGACCTCGGCGGAGCATGGGGGCCGCGGGCTTTACTTTCGATAGGTTTCAAAGGTTTCGGCCACCCAAAGCCACCAGTGCCCCGGGAGACGCGGCCGGGGGGGGTCCCGCCCAGGGACCTCGGCGGCGCACGGCGGGCCCGGGGCCGCACTTCCTTTTTGTTTTTGCACGGTTTCGCCGGCCCGGGGCCGCGAGAGCCCCAGGTCTGCCCCCGCCCGGTGCCCCAGGTCTCCCACAAGCCTCCCAGAGGCCTCCAGGAGAGCTCCACAAAGCTCAAAGATTTTGTTGTCCTATAGTTTTTTCCACGTTTCTCTCCACGCAGCCCTTTCTGCATCCCCACGCTGCGCGGCGGCCCCAGAGGACGCCCAGGCCGTCCCGCTTCGACCCCGGACGCTCCCAACCATGTCTCCAGACGGCTCCGCATGGGAGAGTCGGCGCGCCCCAGTAGGGTCACAGAGCGGCCAGGGGCGCTCCAAGATCCCTGCGACGTCGACGATCACCCCAAGACGGCCCCCCGAGCGACTTCGTCGACGCGGCATGCTTCCAAGATGCCTCCCCAGAGGGCTCTCTGAAGCCTTACTTCTGGTTTTTCTACAGGTTTCTGCGTCTTCATTCATCCAGCTTGTTCTGCATCCCCACGACGCACGGCAGCCCAAGAGGGCGTC
Organism: Prorocentrum cordatum; assembly: GCA_963575745.1. Classification (NCBI taxonomy): domain Eukaryota; class Dinophyceae; order Prorocentrales; family Prorocentraceae; genus Prorocentrum; species Prorocentrum cordatum. The sequence continues at coordinate 109,398 of CAUYUJ010004014.1, forward strand.
CAGACCGATGTGGTTCCGGCCCCTGGGGCTCCCAACCGTGACCCAAGACGACTCTGCCTGGGAGGACCGTCGCCCCCGAGTAGCCCACGAGCCGCCAAAGTCGCTTCCAGGCCTGCGCGACGCCGACGATTGCAGACAACCCCTCGAGCGATTTCGTCGACACGTTATGCTTCCAAGAGGCCTCCCTGGAGGGCTCTCTGAGGCCTTCCTTGTGTTTTTTTTTCCCGCGCGTTCCCATTCATCCAACTTCCCACAAGGGCCCCCAGGGGCTCAACTTCCGACTTGTCCCATGGATTCTTCGGGGTTTCTGGACACCCAGCCTGTTTTGTTTCTCGACGGTGCAAGCTCGCCGCAGAGGTCCCCGAGGCTGCCCCGCTGCAGCCCCAGAGGTTCCCAACCGTGCCCCACGACGGCACCAGGGGGCACCCTGACGGCTGAACCGGCGCCAACGAGGGTTCCGAACGCCCCAACACGGCCGATTAGGGCCACAAGAGAGGCTTGGGGGCCTCTGCGGTCGCCAGGGGCGTCTCGACACTGCTAACGGCGTCTCGGCGCCCCCACGGGTGCGCCCTCCTCTGCGTCGTCGTCGTTCTCCTCCTCCTCCTCCTCCTCCTCCTCCTCCTCCTCCTCCTCCTCCTCCTCCTCCTCCTCCTTTTCCTGCTCCTCCCTTTTCCTTCCCCTGATCATCATGCACCTCCTGCTGCTTCTCCTGCTCCTGTTCCTGCTCCTCCCTCTGCCATTCATCCTCCTACTCATCCTCCTGTTCCTCCCCCCCTGCCCTCCCCCATCACCCCTCCTCCTCGTCCTCCTTCTCCCCCATCCTGCTCTTGCTCGTCCTCCTGCTCCTAGTCCTGCACCCTCTCATTTGTTGCTGCTCCTCCTCCTCCTCTGCCCATTTTCCTCCTCCTCCCCCTCCTGTTCCTCCTCCTCCTGCTCTTCCTTCTCCTGGACGTGGGGTCCTGGGGCCGCACTCCCAGGTCCGAGGAGGGCTCCAGCGATCGTGGAGGATTCCAGGGGCCGAAGATGGGTCCACAGGCGTCAACGCGGGTCCCCGGAGCCAGGGGTCCAAAGCCCAGGGTCCAGAATCCATCAAGGGCGGAAGTGGAGGAGGAGGAGGAGGAGGAGGAGGAGGAGGAGGAAGGGGCCAGGGAGGAGACGAAGTCGAACGAGGATGAGGGCGAGCACGAAGACAAAGGCGAGGAGGAGGCCGACAACGATGACGAACAAAGGGGGGAGTCCGGGCAATCCTCTGTTGGGCCTCGTGTTTCGTTCCCCTTTCCTCTGGGTGGACTTACCGCTCCGGTTCGGTCTGTATCGGTTTGATTCGGCCCCATTCGGTCCACAAGCGATCTTGGTTCGGTTCGGTTCGGGTCTCTACCGCGACCATTCCGGTTCGGTTCGATTCGTCTTGGGGGGGGCGATGGTTCGCGGCCGTTCGATTTTGCCTGGTTCACTCCGGGCAGCTCTGGAGTTCTCCCGCAATGAAACATTGCGACGGAGTTACGAGATCCGCTGTCGATGGCACTGCTTGCCGTGGCATCCTTTAGCGCCATGATGCCGTGACTAGAATCTAAGCGCGCGCGTAGCGCGCTCATGGCTCAAGTGTGTATATGTGCGTGTACGTGTGTATGTATGTGTATACGCATGTATGTATGTATATACGTATTCATTTAAAACGATCGAGAGTGAAATAGAGGAAACAACATAGTGATAGAGAAACTGACATACATATTCTCAGACAGACAGACATGCAACATGAGGAAAAGAGAGACACACACAGACATACACACAGACAACATGAGAGAGAGAGAGAGAGACACACACACACGGACACACACACACAACCACACACACAGACAGACGGACGGACGGACAGACAGACAGGGATGGAGGCATCAGCAGCTGAATGTCTTGGCGTTGCGAGTGGAGCGTGTTAGCCCTGGGCATCGGCGGCAGGTCCCCCTGGCGCGCGCGGGCTGGCGTGAGGGGGGGGGGCTGCTCCCGTCCCGGCCGCTCCCGTCCTCTCTTTCCTCATCCCCCTCCTCGCGCTCTGGGGCAAGGCTCGGGGGGGATAGGTTCAAGGGGGAACGCTCCGACCCCCCCCGTGCATGGATCGCCGATGGGGGCCTGATGGCCCACGCTGTCCAGGGCTGCTATGATTCACAATCGGGAATCGGTGGCCAATCGCCGATGCATCTGTGATGTATCGCCGATTCAAGCTCGAAGTTCCCCCCGCTGAGGTGGTCCCCCCCCTAGCGTCGCCCTTCATCATCCCCCTCCGGCCTGGGGTTCGTCCCAGGGGGCAGATGTGTACTTCAGCGACAACGTGCACCAAGAGGCCGAACGTGGAATGAAACGCCGCGAGACAGGCACAAGCAACACACAATCCACGCGAAGTCTGGGTCTCACTTCAGAAATCGCCCTACAACCTCCCATAGGGGCGACGAGGACCATCCAAGAGGCCCGAGGTCTCGAGCGTCGATCCTCGATCCGCCAGGGGTCTGTGTGCGTCGGTGATCCGGACGTGTGTTGTCCCAATGTGTGTTCGCTCATCCTGTGTCAACGCCCCGAATCATCAGGGCTGGGGGCGATCAGGGGTGACTGCAAATGCGCGCCTCGGGAGCCCAGACTGGAGTTACCCCCGACCGCAGCCTATCCCGAATAATTCGGGCGTCCATTCGTACCGAATCACCAGGGCTGGGGGCGGTCAGGGGCAACTACAGACTCGCGCCTCGGGGGCCCAAACCAGAGTTACCCTGGGCCGCAGTTATCCCGGATAATTCGGGCGTCCAGATGCGTAATTTCGTTGTACCGCCTGCGTTGTATTGAAGGGTTTCGGTGGACAAGCGCACGTGTGTGCTAGCACACGTTATTTCGAGGGCGAAGAAAGGTATGACATACTATGTCCCGCCGTCGGGGACGCCCGTCCAGGGCAGCTGGAAAGCTCACACGCACACACACACACACACATATCACCTTTGGGGCATCAACTTTCCAGCCGCCCTGGGACAGGCGCCCCCATACAGGTCATGTTCTACCGTGTCTCGCCCCCAAATCATGAGGATCATCGAGTTCGACTTTGCCACTGCGTTTCGTGGGCGGTCAGCATTTTTTTCCCGTCGAGCTAGGCCGAAACCTTGTGTAGACTTACCAATTCAAGGCGTGCAAACATGGGGCTAGCGGAGGCTAAGCCTGAGCGAGCGCGACGTCCGCTAGCGCAACGTCGGGCGGTCAACATATCCGTATCACCGGCCTCGCGGGCCGGGCCCCTGGGCCGCGAACCCGCGGATACGGGGCGTCTTGTCCAGGATGCGCCGACGGGAAGTATCCGTGCGACTGCGAGGGCGCGGGTACGGAAACGTTCGCCGCTCATGAGCGTTGCCCCCCCCCTCCCGAGGTCTCCGATTGGCAAGGGCATCGCCTACCGCGCATGCTGCCCCGCCCGCATCGTGCAGCGCGCCGCCATGCGTGCCGGTAGCCCAGCGGCCAGCTCGGCGTTTCTCCTGGGTTCGGAGGAGGGCCAGTCGAGACAACGCCAGGGGCAAGGTCAGGGCGTTCGCACTCGAGGTGTCCGGGCGTTTTCCTTGGCTCCTGTTTTTCATCCTCGGGAGGCGTGCGTCCTTTCTGGGCTCCCTACAGTGCCGTTTTTCATACACGCTCCGCGTGCGGGTCATGTATGAAACGTGCAGGGGTTTGGTATGAAAAGCAACGATGAGTTCATGCATATATTGCATCATACATGCGTCATGATTAAAACATCAGTTTTTTATGTTTTGTATTTCTTATATATATATATATCTATATATAAGAAAAACTATGTATTAACAATTGCCCTGTCTCCCGGGAGGGGTCGGGCAGCCGGTCGTGAGCGGGCCCGGCCTGGGCGTGGCGGCCGCCGTTGTGTCTCCCGGGGGGGCCACAGGCGTCGACCGCCGGGCGGGGCGCCCGCTGCAGGTTCCTGGCGCGCGCAGCGGCAGGGCCTGCCCGCGCCCTCGCCCGCGAGCGGCGGCCCCGGATGCTCTAGGCCTCCTCGATGGGGTCCGAGTAGATGGGGTCGGAGGGTCGCGCCGCATCGCCGATGCATCGGCGATGCGGTTCGATGCGGAGTCCGATGTTGTCCACGCCGACTTCGGCGATGCATCGCCGACGTTCCCGACACATCGCCGATGCATCGCCGATGCATCGGCGATGTATCGGCGATGCGGCGCGGTCCT
>CAUYUJ010004014.1:118611-158232 GCA_963575745.1 Prorocentrum cordatum
GAGGAGGAGGAGGAGGAGGAGGAGGGAAAAGGAGGGAGGAGGCGGAGGGGCAACGAGGCAGTCGCTCGGAGGATTTGATCCCTGCGGGGGTGGGAGGGTCGGGCCGGACGGAAGGGGGGGACTGGGAAAGGGGGGGTACGAAATGTGCTGCGTGCAGCTGGTTTCGGCTTCACCGAGGGGCCCATTCCTCGATACATAGCCGCCCCCGGCGCCGGGAGGCGCCGGGAAAATCAGCGACGTGAGTTGATTCTCCCCCCCCCCCTTTGCTATCCCCCCCTTCCGCCCGACCCGAGAGGAGGGGGGTGGCGTCGAGGGTGCAGGATGCGCGAGCGTGGGCAGCTGGTCGGCCCCTGGAGGCCGAGGAGGAGAAGGAGGGAGGAGCCGATCGGGGCGGGGAGGGTGCGAGGTCTGCTGCGTGCAGCTGGCTTTCAGTCGGGCGTGTCCCTCTACAGGAGGAATCTTCAGAAATAGTCAAAAACCTAGTCTGGGGAAGCTCTTTTGACTATTTTTGAGCATTCGGGTGGCATGCTCGGGGTATTTTTAGTTTTTCGTTCAGAATCCGCCTGTAGGAGGACATGCCCGGCCTAAAGCTGGCTTGCGACTCCACCACCAGGCACCCCCTCGACAGACGGCCGCCTCCGGCGCAGTGGGGTGCCCGGGGGGGAGGCGGATTCTGGGCGGCTGATGCCTCCGTCGGCGGGAGGTCGGGGTGAGGGGGGGAAAAAGAGGACGAGGAGAGAGATGGGCGATGCAAGCTCTGTTCCCCGAGCTCGGAACGCGGGGAGGACCCGGGATCGAGGTCTGCACGCGATCTTCGAGCAAGAGGAGACGGGACGGCGACGCGGAAGGGAAGGCGGGCGCCCCCTCCGCGCCCCCCGTTTCGCTTTCCGCGCGCGCGGCAGCCGCGGAGGACGTGAGGATAGACGTGGAGTCCGTCAGGCACGACCCCGACGGGCCCGGGGACGCTCACATCACCTACGCGCCCCCCTCGGGACTGACGCCCCGGGGAGCGGAGGAGGAAAAGGTTCCTGCGCGCAAGGAGCCCGCACGCGCACACGAGGCCACCATGGTTTCGATAGTACGCATTGTGCGAGCATTCCGAATGCTCGCACAATGCGTACTATGTTTGGTTATTGTTTGGTTATGTGTTGGTCATTGTTTGATTATTGTTTGGTTTTTGTTGGTAGCGAATTCTTGGTTTGATTGGTCGAAATCTCCCTCCGAGGGCGATGGGGCTCCGCAAAGCATTCGTATCACGTGGTTGGTCTCGTGGATTGTGGGGCAGTGCCTATGTACGTGGTTGGGCGCGTACGTCTTCCGTGGGTTCCCTACAGCTACGGATGCCGCTGCCCGTCCGTCGTCTCCACGACTCGATTCGCTCCGAAATCTCGGTCGGAACTCACCCCGGGAAAGGTCTGACGAGTGGAGGATCGGTTTTTTTTGCGCGCTGTCGGCCCACTTTCGTCTTGCGGGGGCCTCCAGGAATCCCCGGAGAGCCCCGAGGGGATATCTCGAGACCTCCTGGGGGGGGGGAGGTCCTGTGGTCTCTGGTCGTAGTTTCTGGGCGTGGCCCGTGGTCTCGGGTTGTGTTCTGTTCTCGTGGCACGTGATCTCGGGGCTCTTGACTAGTATAATAGATTGCGTCTCTTACCCAGCGCGATCAGATCCATCCACCGAACAGCCTTACGATCATACACGTGCACTCATTCACATCATCGCGGCGCGGTCATAGTGCCTTCCCCTTTTACGTGTTGTCTTGACCCGTCGCATCAACCATGCAGTCAGTGAACGCTCATCACCCATACCAGTAGCAGTGACACAGGTGATCGATTGAGACTTGGTGTTGACCTCCAGTTGTTCGCCAAACTCATTCGGAAGGGCATGCGCATATCTCGATCAAGGTGATGAGCTCATCCTCGCATATCGATAACAGTGTTGATGAGCACTGGCGCGATCAGAACATTGGTCTGGATTACCTTACGAATGCTGGTATGATTTTGACGAGCTCGATGTCGAAGTGCTTGGGAAGCCAAAGATGTTGAATGACGACGTCTTGCGTTTGCGCGCAAGCCTGCAAATGTGTCCCAGATTGTGTGTGAGAGGTTCACCAGGGGTCCGCATCGTAAGCCAGGTAACGTTCACGATGTAGTATCATTGACCAGGGATCAAGTTGGCGCCACGTCGGGTTGCTTTTCGGGAGAGGATATTCCAATTCGCAGATCGGACTTGGTGTCAACCGCAACGTATGAAGTAGACAGATGGTCGTGCCAAAGCTGGATCGGGTTGCGCGCAGAGTTGTATCAGTTTACCAGTAGCAGCATGGACGTGTTGTCCAGAACGTGTATGGAACACGAGACTGGTCGATATGTGTGGACCAGGTCCAGTCCTTCTTATGGTGCACAACATTTTAAGCATAACCCTTCCTCTGGTGTACATAAGCATCGTGCATTATACCATACACGATACGATAGTTGCTTAGGGTCGTCTGCAGCCAAGCGGATAAGTCTTGACGCTTCGCGTGTCTCCATTTGCCCATCCAAGAACAGACACCAGGCGAGTTGCCTTGATCAGGGATGTGTAGTCACCTGGTTGAGTGGTTGCCTCTCGTTGCCTGCTGTGCCTGTATTACGTCGTGCGTGTTCGAGGTCGCCTTGGTAAAGTGGTTGGTTCTCATTACTCACCATCGTGCGCTGATGTGGGCTCGCGACCAGCCACGACCTGCGCGCTGGTCATCCAAGAGGCAGGGCGCGACGACAGGCAACCCCACAATCAAGGCAACCACGAAAAACACTAATCGACGACAACAACGACGACCACGACGACAATGACGACGCCGACAGAAATCAAGATCAATATCGTTGCGATCGTTCGCTCTGGGATCATCTTGGAAGCCTCTTGGGGCCATCTTGTTTGCCTCTTGGGCCTTCTGGAGCTCTCTCGGGGCCCTCTTGGGGCTCTCTTGGAGGCCTTGGGGAGCACAACAGAGGGATTCGCCGATTTCGACCTCCCTGTCGGGGCTCGAACAATCGCCTGTGGGGACCCTCTTGGGCCGCTCTTGGGGCGGCCTTGGTAGCTCATGAGGTCTTGGGGCACTCCTCGGTGGGTGGCGACGGAGGCCATCGTGGAGCCACCTTGAGGCCTCGAGAGCCCATCGGAAGAGAAAGGGTGAGAAGGCAATCACATGGACTGCGACGCAGTTGGTTGAATGATGTTTGCCTCCTGGAGGGCCCCGTGGGAGGCTCGGAGGGTACTTCGGGCCGTCCGGGGGCGATGTTGAGGGCTCTTGGAGACATTTTTGATGCTATCTTGGACCATCTTGGGACATAATGAGCGATCTTGGAGGCCATCTTGGGCTCTCAGGGGCCCTCTTTGAGCCACCTGGGTCCAGAAGGACCCTCTCCTCTGATGGGGAACCCCCCGCCCCGAAGTGAAGGGGGGGGGTTGCAGCACGAGCTCCCTGGGCCTTCCACCCTTCAACGGCTGGGTTGGGATCTCAAGACGAGTGCGCGCGGCGCTGGGGCGAGAGCCGCAGGTTCCCAGACGAGCCCGCGAAGGTGCGCGTCGCTGGAGCGGGAGGTCAGAATCCTTGCAACACGCTGAGGCGCTTTGGTGTAATGATCCAGGCCTCGGAACAAATTTGCGAACACTCGTGCCACATTCATCCGTCAACGCCTCCCCCTCCCCCCACTGTTCAAAGTTGGCGGTGGGTCTGATGAGATGCACTTCGACCGCAGTCTCCCCCGCGAGTGCCATCATTGAGTGTGGGGGGGAGGGGGAGTGTTCAGTAATTGTTTCCCTCTACCGTCGTAAAGCTGTGGGGGAGGGTCAGCGAACACGTCTGGTGGCGCGACGGGGGGAAGCTGCTCCGAGGACGAGAGGGAAGAGGAGGAAGAGGAGGGGCGAAGAGGCCGAGGCGGAAGAGAGAGGCGGGGAGGCGGGAAGGGGGCAGTGGAGGCAGAGGCGAGGAGGCGGAGCAGGAAGGTGCCAGAGAAGGAAGAGGCGACGGCGGAGGAAGAGGGGAGGCTGGAGGCAGAGGTGGGGGCGAGGAGGAGGAGGAGGAGGAGGAGGAGCTTCACTGTTGCTGCTGCTGCTCCTCCGCTCCCCCCCGGCAGTGATCCAATCGGTCTCTTGCGCGGGCCCTTCGGTCGGCTGCGCGCCGATGTCGGGGTGCCTGCGGGGACTGCGCGGCGTCGTCGTGGGCCACTGGCCACATTAGATTGTTTGGGGGCTGCTAAGAGGTTGTGCTCCTCGTCGGTTCAGCAGCCGAGCAGGCGATGAACAGCAGCAGACGAACATCCACGAGCCCTATCCTGGCCTTACCCCCCCCCCCTCGTCATCATTGTCCTCCTTTGCCTGCTCAGTTTCCTCCCGTCTCGTGTTCACCATCATCGTTGTCCTTGTTCTTATCTTCTCACCCTTTCTCCTCTACTCCTGCCGCTCGTCCTCCACTTCGGCCTTGCCTCCCTTTGGTGCACACATCACCACTCCTCCTTCCCTACGCTCCCTGCGGGCAGCTCGCCTTTTAGGCCAGTCTCCTGCTTGTCCTGCCAATCATCCCCGTCCGCCACCGTCTTCACCGCCCCTTCGCCCCACAGGCGCCGGTGGGTCGCAGGCGCGGGGCTGTCCTGGGAGTTGCGTCGCGCCACTGTGTAGCAGAACTCCCTGCTGCTGCAATTTTCGCGAGTTAATCAACATCTCAGCTGGACCTCAGAGAGGACCCCATGCTACATCACCGCCGCCTCCCCCTTTCCTCTTCATCCCCCCTTTTGTCCTCTCTCCGCATCCTCGCCCATCCTTCCTCACTTATCCTGCTGGCTCTCTTTCCAGCTCCTTCCCGTCCTCGCCCTTCTCCGTCCATCTTCTCCTCTCTTCTCCTCATCATCATTCTCACGTCTCTCCCAATCCCCCTCCGCCTCTCTTCCGTCTCCTCCCCCCTTCTCCTGATACGCTCGCCTCCTCCCCCCACCAATCCTCCCTCCATCCTCTTCATCCCTCTTCCCTCCCTCCTCCCTCCCTCCTCCACCCTCTGACCCCCTTCTGAGGTGCCGCAGTACCTATTCTACATCGTGGTGGAGCTGCTGAAGAACAGCGCCCGGGCCACGGTCCTCACGGCGAGCGACTCCCGACGCCCGTTCGAGAGGAGGCAGTGCCGCAGATCGTCGTCGCCGTCCTCGCGAGGTTCGAGGTTCGAGGACGGCTTTCCAATGTCTCGGCCTCGATGGGAGCTCCTCTCTGGCCCCAGATGTCTTCGAAGGCGGTCGTGGAACCACGAATGGTTGGAGGACGGTTTGCTATGTCTCGTCTGCTGGGGGGCCCGTTCGAAGCCCCGGTGGCTTCCGAGAGCGGTCTGGAGCGAACGAATGTGTCCCTTGGGAAGGGGGAGATTTTTGAGGTCGACGTTATCATCGCCCCTGCTCGTCGTCGAGGTCGCCGTCGTCGTCGTCATCGTCGTCGAGGTTTCTGTTTGTTCGGCATCGTCGTCGTCGTCGAGATAATCGTTTAGGCGGCTGTTGTCGGCGTCGTCGTCGTCGATTTATATTGTCGTCGTAGTCGAGATGTCGTCGGCGTCGGCGGCGTCGTCGTCCGCGTCGTCAGATTTCGAGGCTGAATGGAGGGCCAAGATTGAGGATATCCGAGTTTCGATGTGCCTGGGCATTTTTACGGTGCTCTGGAGCTCCAGACGTTTTTTCGTCGCCGCGGCAATTGTATCCTTAGGACTTGGCCAGAACGCACCTTCTTAGTCTTGGGTGGGGGCCGATTTCCCCCCCCCACAGGGGGCATAGGCATCTGACGGCTCACAAAATACGGACGGCCTATTTTGGTCATCCGCATCCTTGGACCGTGACAGGGGAGGCCGTTGCGTTGGTCCTTCATAGAAGCCTCAGAGGGTCCCAATCTTTTTGCGGTGTTGGAGATTTCGTCTGGATTTCGTTGGATTTGGTCGACACCTGGACGACATCTAAACGAACGGATGAAGCAGGCTGGTCGGAATCTGGACGAAATCTGGTCGAAATCACGTTTACGCTAGGGCGGTGGAGGTCTACAGAGGCTCCCATGAAGGCTCACCCAGAGGCCGGTGCCGGCCCCACCTGCAGACGAGCAGTCGGCCCTCGGAGGAGAGTGTTTTGTGTTTTCTGGGCCAAGACGCGTGTCATGTCCACTATGTCCCCCCCTTCCCCCCCCCCCCGGTAGGCAACATTGATACTTCCCCCGCGACCACTTTCTTACCCCTGTGGGATTATTCTCCGTGGGACTTGGTCAACGCTCTTCCCCCCACAAGGTCTTCCCCGGCACTGCCGCAGTGCGTCCCGCACCGCAGTCTGTCATGGTGGGGGGCGGGGGCGTGACATTATGCCCCCCCCCCCCGCCGCCCTCGCGCACCGCGCCTTCGAGAGGGGTCGAGAGTTTCAGGGTCTGGAGGCCACTGATGTGAGGCTGGGCTTGTCCACATCCACCGGCTGATGCTCCCGACGTTCATGGACATCGGCAGGTGGTGGATTTATCCCGTGGGCCCAACTCTCTCTCTCTCTCTCTCCTTCTCTCTCTCTCTCTCTCTCTTTCTTTCTTTCTTTCTTTCTCTCTCTCTCTCTCTCTATATATAGATATGTATGTGTAAGTGTTCATATTTTTGTACGAGACTGCATTCGCGCTTTGCGCCATGCACCTTGGTCCTTTAAGTGTGGCATGCCGGCGGAATGGCGGGAAGATTAAAGAGACATTTGAGCGATAATTATTTGTTTGTTTTGGTATCGCCGTTATACTTGTGATTCGTTATCTGCTCTCCATGTTTGTTCCCTCATTCTTGCATGTTTTTTGTGGAGGCTTGGGGAGCTCGCGACCCAGCCAGACCCCGCCGCACCCCGAGTCAAGTCAGATCCATGTTGCACGTGTGCGTTTCTCTCTCTCTCTATGTATATGTATGTGTGTGCTTTGTATGTCTATGTATGTATAGGTATGTATGTAGACGCTCAGGCATACACCGTTATCCGTTGTGTCAGCACGGCTATTTCAATATCCACCGACCCCTGGGGTCCAGGATGCCGGTTCCCGGGCGGCAGAGGAATCCACGCTTCGCAAATGATTCAACAACCATCGAGCCGCTGGCTGTGTGTGTTCCCTTCCACCCTCATCCTCAAGGGGCAACGTTAGGGGTGATGGGCTAAGGTGGTACGCATCGACCCCCAATCGCCCGTTCATCGCTAATAGGGGCCCACTTGCCCGCCCCGCCTGGGAACGTGCGGACTCGCTATAAAGAGCATAGTACCGATCTCTCGGCGATACATCTCCGATTCCCCCCTGAGATGGTTTCCCCCCAACGTCCCCCCTCAATCAGGCTGCGCCCTTTCCCGCCGCCCCCCCCCCCCCCAAAGCTCATCATGGGAACGAATCCCAGACGAGTTGCCCTGATCACCAAAATTGTTGCAGCACGCGGTCCAGGAGTTGCGGAACTGTTTCGAAGGGTGCAGGACGGGAGAAGGAGGAGGAGGAGGAGGAGGAGGAGGAGGAGGAGGAAAAGGGGATGAGCAAGAAGACGCGGCGGAGGAGGAAGAGGAGGAGGCGATCAAGCAAAAGGACGAGGAATTTGATTGAATGCGCGCCTACTCGAATTAATGTGAACCTTCGGTGGGATGAGGGAGAGATAACAAGGAGGATGAGAACACACTTGCGGGGAATAATGCAGGAGTACAGACAGAAAGGTGCAGGATGAGAGTAAGAGGAGGAGGAAAGGTAGGAACAGGAGTGGATGGGGAGGAGGACTTGGAGGAGGAACAGGACGAGGAGAATGAGGAAGAAGAAAAGATACGTGTTGGCGCCATCTTGAGGTTGTTTGATGGGTCTTGGGGCCCTCCTGGGGCCATCGCGCAAGCCATGGGAGACATAGGAGGGCGGCGTCCATCCTGGAAGTCCCGCGTCTAGGATGCGGAAAAATAACCGCGGGGGCGGTCTTGCATGCTTCTTGTAGGATCTTTGAGCTGTCGTTTGGATTCCTCCTGGCTTCTCTGGGGCCATATTATTGAACTTTGGGAGCCTCGGAGACCCATCTGAAGCGAAAGCGCGTGGCGGCAGACATTGATGAACGTCCCGTCGGTTGTTGAAGCATTGGGGCCTCTCAGATGGTTCCGTCAGGAATCTCGCGGCCTATTGGAGCCTTTTTGTGGCCGTCTTGGGACAGTTTCGGGATTCTGTCGGAGGCTGTGTGGAGCCATGTTCGGCTATATTTGGCAATCTTGGAGGCCGTCTGGGGGCATCGGGGGGCCGTCTTGTAGCCATCTGGGGCGATCGTGGGACGATGCCACCTCCCGCTCGCCGTCCCCACCCCTTCTCAGAACACAAGGAGGGGGCAAGGGGGAGGTGTAAGAACCTTGGAAGAGGGAAGAGAAGGCGCCATACGGCGCCTTAGACCAGCTGCGTCCAGAGGGCTGGCTGGACTCCGTGAAGGAACTTTTGTGGAGAGACTTTGGATCGGAAGGGCGTATCGTAGCAGATTCCAAGCAGCTTGGGTCAACATTGTATAGTGCTTTCACCCCCCGGTAACCTACAATCGCTCCTGTGCTGGGTCCTCCGGCTGGAGTCTCTCTGCAAGGGGCGAGTGACATCCGTCCAGCTGCATTCAGATCGGTTGTATGGCCGCACGCGCTGCGAACACGCCTTTCCCCCCTCGATCGCAGTTTGTTTCAAGCTGGGCACGATTCTTCCTCCTCCTCCTGCTCCTCCTCCTCCCCCCCGCCGCGCCCCATGCCCCGCGTCATCTCCACGGCGGACGAGGACGAGTTCCCCGTCTACGGCCCTCAGGCCGTCAGCGCCGCCGCGCCGCTCTGCGACCCGGTGGGCCTGAGCCCGGCGGACCGCTACGCGGTCCTGCACGGGTGCCTGGAGGAGCTGGCCCGCCGCGTGCAGCGCGACGGCCCTTCGGGGCCGCGGGGGCCCCGCGGCTGCTGGCGGCTGGCGCTGCGCCGCGCGGCCGCCGGCGGCCGCCTCGCCGCCCGCGCCCCCGAGGGCCTCCTGGCCGGGGCGATCCGGAGCTTCGACGAGGGCCTGCCCCCGAACGCGCGGCACCCCGTGTGGGGCGACTTCCGAGCGCGCGCCGTGTGGGGCATGTTCTCGGGCCGCGACACGCGCGCCGCAGGGCGGCGGTGCGAAGGTGGGGTCCCGAGGGGCGGGGGGCCCGAGGACGAGGGGCCCCAAGTCGGACGGGGCTGATGTCGGGAGACTCTTCATGGGGGGGATCCCATGGGGGGATAGGATCCCAGGGGGGGGGGATCCCATAGAATCCCCTGGGGATCCCATAGAATCCCCTGGAGGATCCCATGGAGAGTCTCCCGATGATGGGCACGTTATCCACCACCAACACCAGCAGTTGGAGGGGGAGGGGGTCCTCCTCCTTCTCCTCCTCCTCCCCCTCCTCCTCCTCCTCCTCCTCCTCCTCCTCCTCCTCCTCCTCCTCCGTCCCCCCATCCAACTTTTGGTGGTGGCGGTGGAGAACAGGCGAAGCAGGGGCCAACATGACGAGGAGGCATCCCTCCCAGAGCGTTCCGGGACCACCTCAGGGCGTTCCGCAGCGATTTGGGAAGGCCGCGCGGCGCCCTGGACATTCCCCAGAGCCGCCAGATCTCAGGGACTCCCGATTCATCCTCACCCGAACTTCTCCTCGAAGCAGAACCAACTGCACAAACAGAAGCTTCCGACAGTCCGCGCGGATCTCTTGAATCGGAGCTGGACACCCTGGCGGCGCCTCCCGCGCCGCACCGTCCGGTCCAGCTTAGACCCAAGAGATTTGCGCGGATCGTCGAAACCATGTTTATGCTGTATTTTCTGGCTCTTCCAAACACGGTGAATTCTGTTTGGATCCCCCCCTCGCATCCCTATGACTCCATGCCTCAGGGCCCCATCTTCGAACCGCCGAGTATGGGGGCGCGGTGTGGTCAGCGCGCAGACGCCGACCACGTTTGCCTTGCTGCTGCGTGAGATCATGGGGAGCATCACCCCGTCCTGCATCCGCTGGACGAAGAGCGAGAGGCCGAGGGAGTTAAACCTGCGCGGAAAGATCAACTTTCGGAGGTCCGCGTGGGTTTCTTGGATTTGCGCTGGGGGTCCTCCCTGACGGCGCCCCTGGCGCTGCCACAATGTACGCTCCCCGCGCCAGGGGAGGGGGGTCCCGAGCAGATCCAAGAGATCTGCGCGGATCTCCCGACCCGACAGGTTGGGCTTGTTAGGTTTCAATGAAGGGCTCCACCGACCCACGTCGCACACCCTGCATACCGCGGCCTCCAGCGCGGAGCACAGATCCAAGAAGCCTGCGCGGATTTCAGACAGTTCCCGACCGTACAGGTTGGGCTTGTTAGATTAAAGGAAGAGCTCCCCCGACCCGCCTTGCACACCCTGCATACCGCGGCCGCCAGCGCGGCCGCCAGAACCAGCGTGTGGCAGCGCTCTCTGAGTATCCCGCTTCGTGCCTGCATGCTGTTGCCGGGCCCAAAATCAAGAGAGGGAAAACCACCCAGACCCGATTATTGGCGTTTGCTGAACGGCCATGGGCGTTTCTTTAACAGCCTTGCCCTGTTCGATTCCTTGGGGTGCGTCTACTAAAAAGTTTAGTGTTTTGGGGTGATTATTGTGAGGGTGGATTGTCTGCCCTCTACAGAAGGTGCCGGTGTTCCGCCCCACGCTCTCGGACCGCTCACGGCGCGAGTTCTGACCAAGACTTCGAGGAGAATTCGGCCGTGGCGACGAGGGCTCTCCAGGACGAGCACAGGCATCGGCATTTGCTCTTCCGAGCTTCTTGTTCCTCCCGGGAGGGCAGAGTGGCTGCGCCGCCTGGACTCTGTGACCTCGCCGCTGGAGTACGCCAGGCTGGCCGGGGACGTCCGGCGCCAGCTTCCCGCGCTCATGAGCTACAGGTCGGGGCTCGAGCTGGGCGGTGTTTTGGCGATTTTTCGTGGACCGTTCTCGTGCTGTGCTCGCGTTGAAGCAGGAGGGCGGAACGAGGGCAGAACTAGGGAGCACGAAGACTCGGCGGCGAGCGAGGGGGGGAAATGAGAAGGAGAAGGCCTTCGCAGAAGGCGGCGGGACTTCTCAGAAGCCCTCACGCCTTCTGAGAAGCTGTTTCTGTATTCGAGGAAGGCTTCGAAAACTTCTCAGAAGGCCGGGGGACTTCCGAGCCTTCTGAGAAGGCTTGCCTCTTCTCTCGGGCCGGACGAAAGGGGGGGAATGGGAAAGGGGGGGCTACGAAATCTGCTGCATGCAGCTGGTTTCGGCCCCACCGAGGGGCCCATTCCTCGATAGATGACCGCCTCTGGCGCCGGGAGGAGCTGGGAAAATCAGCTACGTGAGCTGATTCTCAAACCCCCCCTTTGCTATCCCCCCCTTTCGCCTGGCCCGATTCTCACTTCCCCCCCCGCGCCCGCCGCCAAAGGGCAGCACGAGCACGGCACGGAACACACCGTTAGCGCAAGCCTTGCTACAAAGGTCCAAGGCGCGCTTCGAGGCCGACGCCGCGGAGGCGTGCCGGGCGCTGCGGGCCCACGGGCTGAGGGTGAGGCGCGGGGGAGGGAGACGGTACCCGTACCGCTTCTTCCGAAGATCGCATGCCTAGAGATTGACACCAACACCAATATCGGCGGTGTGCATCCACCGAGGGAGGAAGATCCCGATCTCGGTGATGGTGGTAATATTCTGGCTTCCAAGGTGGCCGAACTATTGCCACCAACACCGAAATCGAGGATCGTCTTCCCCCTGTGGAGGCAACCCCTTGTGTTGGTGATGGTGCCCATTTCTAGGCCTCCAAGAAGAGCAAAATATTAGCGGCGCGCAGAGGGGGGTAGGGGGAGGGGGGAAGGTTTCTCGGAAGGAGGCTGCTGCTTAGAAGGCGCCGGCCTTGCATCCACGGAGAAGGCCCGCACCTTCTAAGAAGCAGGGGTGCTTCTAAGAAGCCTTCCCCCCTCCCCCTACCCCCCTCTGCGCGCCGCCAAAGATAACAAGTCGAGCTTCGGGAACAAGAGCTCCGAGGAATGATGTTGATGTTTTTTTTTCCCGAAATACACTGCGTAGGCATGATTATTCGAAGGTTCGCGCGGATTTCTTGGATTGGCCCCCTGGCGGCGCTTCCGACGCCGCCCCCACCGCGCTCGGCGCGCCAGGGAGTGGGGTGCAGCGCCAATCCACAAAGCTTTCAGTTTTTTGTAGGTCGACCCTTCCAGATCAAGGGCGCCCTCGTGTCCCGAGTTTTTCGCGTTCCACGCCCTGTGTCCGACGGGGGCCCTCGGAAAGGCATTGTGTCCTCTCGCGCCTCCTCTCCCATCAAGCCCGACTGTACCACTCCCCTTCCCTAGTTTCGAGGGATGAGGAACGGCATCATCAGAATTTCTCTGAGTCCCGCGCGGATGGTTTGGATCGGCAAATTTGGCTGCGCTTCCGGCGCCGCCTCAGGCCCCGCGCCGATGAAAGAAACCCGAGTGGTCGTCAGAGAAATCAGGTTGATGCTTGTCTTGGTCTCTTGGGAGGCCCCTGTCGCCACAGCCGCAGTCGCCTCGAAGTCTTGATTCGAGCGCGCCCTGGGGGGAGACCTGGGCACAGCGAGAGCGGCACTTGCTGGTCTCCCGAGAGGCACCACGGGGGCGAGGTCGTGCAGCTAGGGGGCGCCCAGATCATCGGCGGCACCTTCTGCTTTGCGGGCGTCCTGGGGAGCGCGTGCACCATCCCGAGGAACAAAAACACGGCATGGACATGGATTGTGGGAGGTCCGCGCGGACGTCTCGGGTCGGCCACGGACCCGCGCGTCCCGCGCCGACCCAGGAAAGCCGTACGGACAGCCGAAAGTTTATGTTTGTGCGGCTTCTTGTTCTTCTAAGCATGGGCTACTCGTGCCTGCTCACGTTGGTCGGAGGGGCCTGCTGCTGCTACGGGAAGGTGGCGGGGGGGTTGGGCCGCGCGCAGCTCCTCCAGTTCGGGGAACAAGGAATGACGTAGGCATGGACTTTTGGAAACCGTGCGGCTTTCTTGGATCGGCGCCGCCCGGGGGTCTGGCGCCGATCCAAGAAGAACTCCGCGTGTACCTTCAAAAGTTTATGTTTATGTAATTTGTCCTTCCCCGACCAGCCCAAGCTGTCGCGCAAGTCGCAGCGGCTGGTGTCGGCGGTGCTGCAGGAGTTGCACGTTTTCGGGCTGGCGGCGTCGGTGTATTCTTCGGGCTGCCGCGTCGCGCAGCAGGTGGCCGCCCAGGGCGCGAGCGGCTGGCTGCCGAGCGATGGCAAGCTGGAGGCCGCGCGCATATCGTTAGGTGCTCGTTCTGGGGACCTTCCCAGGCGATCTAATTAATATGTTCGACTCAAATGCGGCTCAATTTCGATTCAGGTCGAAGGGACAGTCGATGCAGCATCAACGCATGAGCGCAGCGAGTGGCTCCAGGAAGGTCCCCAGAACGAGCACCTAAACATCGTCGATGATCGGCAGCCAGCTTGCGGGAGCGACGCTCGGGGCCGCGCTCGCAGGCTTCAGCTCCGCCGTCATCGTCGGCCAGGGCGTACTGACCGCCAAGGCTGGCGATCGGCTGAGGGACCACGGGAAGGCGATCCTCGGGCAAGCGGAGGCAGTCGAAGCTGCAGCCATGGAGTTGCTCCGGATCTGGCCCGAGGCCTGACAGCGGCCAGCGGCGGGATGCGACAGCCAGGCCGTCCAGACAAAAAAAGCTTCCTTTTCTCCTCCAGGACACCTTGCGATCCAGCTTGCTCGAGAGATGGCCCCCCAAGACCTGTCGAACCTTTTCCTGGGCCAATTTCTTGTTTGACGTTTCTTGTCCCAGGGCCCGGCTTCTCTTCTCCCGGGGCCCGAAATCGGCCGGGGCGGTCCAAAACATGTACTGAATGCCGAGTTTCTCGATGTGTTCGAGGCGTCGGCTGCAGGAGGCCTCAGCCACTGGCCGTCATGCGGCCGCTGCGGTCGCCCTCTGATCCCTCTGGTGTGGTTGAGCTCCTGGGATTGCGCCCTCGGACTGCACGAAACGACTGTTTCCCTGACGTGGGGCAGGATCAGGCAGGGCCAGGACCAGCACCAGTCGTTCCAGAAAGTTCTGGCATGCTCCCAGTGCGTTCCGGAGCGCTCTGGGACGGCCGTACGGCCGCGGTGCCCGATGGCACCTTCCAGGACCGCCGGATCTCAGAGATCCCCGATGAGCCCCGTGCCGATTTTGTCCCGGCTTCGTCTCAGAGACGGCGCAGAAGGTCGGGGGCGGTCAAGAGGGGCTCGGTGACTCGGGGGTGAAGGGACATCATGGCGGAGGCCATGATCTATCCACAGATTTCACGGCGCCTCTTCTCGTTTGGATACGTCCCTGGCCCCCCCCCCTTGGGCCGCGCACGTGCCGCCGGCCATGATTTGCGTCCCCCCTCTCTTGGACGCCCCCCGGCTGGCCGCCCCCGAGAAGGGGGCAGGGGGCCACATGCGAACCCTACCCCTACCCCACACGATTTCTGCGGGGGAGGGCGGGGTTCGCTCCGCTCGGGAGCTCCCCAACGAAGTGAACACCCCACCCTCCCCCTCAGAAGCCGTGGGGGGCAGGGGTAGGGTTCGCGTGCGGCCCCCGAGAATGGGGGTGGGTGGAGAAGGTTCAGGAGGAAAAAAACACACAGACACAAGTAATCGACGATCCCCAAGAAAATATGGGAAAATATGGAAAGTGGAGAGGAAGACAGAAGCCCAGAAAATATGGAACATATGGAGGATATTTTCACTTGTGTGTATTTATTTGTGTGTCCCAGGGCCCCTTCAAAGGTGCGGGATGGTGGACCTTGGCACCAGCGCGGCGGGCTCCCTCCCGGGCAGGGCGCCGCGCACCCCGTGCCAGGGGCGCCCCCCTCCGACGGGGGGGCAGCGCCGGGGCGCCCGGCGCCCCGCGGGCCTGCGAGCAGAGGGTTTGCCCCCCTCCTCCACCCTCCTCCCCCCCCCTTCCTCCCCCCTCCTCCTCCTCCTCTCCTCCTCCTCCTCCCCCTCCCCCGAAGCGCCTTTACTTTTACCTCCTCCTCCCCTCCTCCCCTCCCCCCTTTCCTCCTCCTCCTCCTCCTCCTCCTCCTCTTCTCCTCCTCCTCCTCCTCCTCCTCCTCCTCCTCCTCCTCCTCCTCCTCCTCCTCCTGGGCCCCGCGCACGGCCCGCCGCCGCGCGTGGGCGGAGCAGCGGGGGACGTGGCATCGCTCGGGCGTGTGCGTTTTTTCCCCCGGCGAGGGCCATCGAGGAGCATCCTCGATCCTGTGGCGAGGGAACCACGCACGAAGCCGAAAGAACACAGGGAATGGACGTCC
Source organism: Prorocentrum cordatum (assembly GCA_963575745.1). NCBI lineage: Eukaryota > Dinophyceae > Prorocentrales > Prorocentraceae > Prorocentrum > Prorocentrum cordatum. Next base: position 133,902 of record CAUYUJ010004014.1, read on the forward strand.
GAGCGACGGCCAGGGGAAGGGCGGGTGGGCACGGGGAGGATGGTGTGTGTGTGTGTTGTGGTGGTGGTGGTGGTGGTGGTGGTGGTGGTGGTGGTGGTGGTGGTGGTGGTGGTGGTGGTGGTGGTGGTGGTGGTGGTGGTGGTGCTGGTGGTGGTGGTGGTGGTGGTGGTGGTGGGATGGCATTCGACCGGGGGATCGACTGCAGAGTTGGTGTGCCCCAGAACGGATCTGCACGGCGACGCTTCAGCCATGAATGCGTCAACCGTGCGTAGATCTGCGAAAGGTCTACGGCTTGCCCGTGGATTCGACGAGACAAATCGTTTCTGGGGCAGATCAATTCTGTAGTCGATCCCCTGCTCGAGGAATGGATTCGGTGAATGGAGTGGAATGGACTGGTGGTGGTGGAATGGAGGTGGTGGCGTGATGGGATGGTGGAAAGGAGTCGAGAGGCAGATGAGGGGCGCAGGAGAAGACTGCGGGGGGAGGGGGGCGCGGGAGAAGAGCTCCGTCCTGGGACACAGATCGGCCGAAGGGTTCGCCTTCCTTAGAGAAGTGCAACGACCCTCCGACCCGCGACCCTCGACCCTCTTCGTCCTCCTCTTCGTCGTCGCCCTGCTTTGTTTCTCGTCGAGCCCCCCCCCTCCCCACCCCTCCCACTGCGCGGGAGGCCCATCACCATCAGCGTCTGTGCTGACGACAAGTCGCTGGTCATTCGGGTGGAGGACGGGCGACAGAAGCTGATGCTCCGTTGATGCTGTCACGGCAAGAGGCCCCCAGGTGCTTCGCATTGTTCGGCATTCGGGGGCCCTTCCTTGGGACTGTCTAGTACCGACTCGGATGAAGATTGGAACCAGGGAAATCCTACGGGTCCAGGGCCCGCTTCCTGCGTGAATCGTGTTGGTTCTGTCGTGCTAGGGATTGCACAGGTGAGGATACAGCAACACGTGTTGCCCAAGTAAGTGAGCAATGAGCTGAAAGAACTTTTCTGAGGTCCGCGCAGGTGTTTTGGCCCGGCGCTGGACCCCCCCCGCGCATCCCCGTGCGACGCCTCTGGAGCCGACCCTGGTGCGCGTCACGTGCGGGGGTCGTCGGGGAGTTTCCCGGGAGTCCCACGGATCGCACGACAGACCAATGTGCAGGTCACGTTTGGGAGCCAGTTGGGGGGCCGATGTGGCCCAGCCTCGGGTCTGGCCAGCAAAAATGCGGGAGGAGCGGACTCCCTCGTCGCCACGTTTGGGCGCGGGTCAAAACAGAAATTGGCGGTTTCGACCCCAGGAGGGGTCCAAGGGCCGATTTTGAGTGGATTTGCCCTTGTCCCCCGCTCTTGCCAGATTTTCCCGGGGCTCATCCAGCGCATGCCTCCCCCGCGCCGCTTCCAAGTTATCTTGTTGATCGTCGCCGGTATCCGTAGTTAGAGCCCCCGCGGCCGCACGTGTGCGATTTTGTCAACGTGCAGGCCGAAGGGATTCGATGGGCAAACACGCCAGCGTTGACACAAGTATTCTGGATCATCGAATAATGGAGGATGACGATTAATAAATGACCGGGGGTCGTCTTCACGCGGCGGCGCCCGGGATGACGATTAGAAAAAACCGGCCGCGGGTTCGAAAACTATTTCTTAAAATCGTTCTCCCCCAGTCAGAATTGTGCAGAAATAGCAGAAAACTATGTGTTTAATCGTTCCCTCCCATTTTTTAATTAATCCTCATCCCGCATTAAGGCAGGAGTAGACGGAGGCGGACTTGGAGGAAGACGTCCTCGAGAGCTCGGGCACCGCGCGGCTCTGCTGACCCCTCCGACCATCCCGCGGTGAGAACAGCCGGGAGGGGGGGCGTGGACTCGACTCAACCTCCTTCGCCTTGGCATCGCTCGGACGTGTGCGTTTTTTTCCTCGGCGAGGACCATCGAGGAGCATCCTTGATCATTTCGCGAAAAAGCAACGCACGAAATCGAAACAAAAACACAGGGAATGGACGTCCGAGCGATGGCCAGTCGCGGTCCATGATCCCTCCAGCTCACGAGGAGGAGCGTGAGGAGGAGGGGGAAGGCGAGGGGGGCCGGGAGAAGGACGAGGAGGACGACGAGGAGGAGGGCCCGGCAGACGACTTGGTGTGCGACGCGGAGGGCGAGGAGGGCCCTGGCTTCCCCCCCTCCCCCTCCTCCTGCTGTTTTGTCGCCCCTCCCCTCGATGGCGTCGAGAGGGGACGAGGCCATCGCTTCCCGCGTCGGGCAGGTCGCCCCCCCGGCCCAGGGCCGCGTCGGCAGCGCTCGGCCGCGCGGCCCTCGGCGCGCCGAGCCCGCTGCCCGCAGAGCGCGGGGCCCAGCTCGCGGTCGCCGGCTCTGGCGAGGCTGCCCAAGGATGGCCTGGGCCTGTTGGCTGGTCGCGCGGACGAGCGCGGTACTCCGCGCGTGGGGCAGGACAAGGCGGGGCATCTCCGCCGACCCGGAGGACGAGCGCCCGACGGACTTCATTCGGGGCGCTGGTGCCGGGCGCTCGGCCAGAGCCTCCGCGCTCGACTGGAGCACTTGCGCGGAGCAGACCACCCCCCCGAGGAGCGCGGACAGACCTCCTACCCTGACACGTCGATTAAGGAATTGGCCGTTTCTGGTTCGCGAGGGGCGCCGCGGCCGTCATTTTTGCGGGTCCAGGTCCGTCGGTTTCGGTCCCAGGCCGTTTTCGCTAAGGGGAGGTCTACTAAAGGGAGGTTTGTCCACCGCCGAGGTGGGGCCTGTCGGCTGGTCGCGCAGATGAGCGCGGACCTGCTCAAGCTCTTGGAGCACGTGCGGCCCGATCAGCTGCCGCGCGAGTGTCCTCGCCAAGGCCTCCCAGCAGCCGAGGGCGCTGAAGACGTGCTCCTCCCTGGCGAGCCACTTCGTCGCCTTCAAGTTGTGCTGGCAGGATGCGGCCATGCGACCACGACGGTCAGAGTCCTCAAGGTGACGGTGCCCTGTCGGTGCATCCCCGGGCGTTGATCGACGACGTGCCCTCCAGAAGATGTCCGACGACCTCGATCGCTTTGTTGAGGAAGCTGACAGACTACGCGCAAAATATGCCTGGCAGTCAAGCGCCTCGGGATCCTGGCGCAGCCGTTCGACCCAGGCTGCGCAGCACGAGCCCAAGACATACGCGAAGGCCGTCAGGCACGACCACTTCGCTCAATCTGAGCCATGAACTTCACGGGCGTGGAGTGTAGCGCAATGTCCAGAAGCGCCGCCTCGCGAAAATGCATGCCTAGGCCAGCCGTGCGAAGTGCTTGCGGCAAGCGGCTTGTACTCGCGCCATGAGCCGATTGTGGCGCGTGGGAGTCCTCCCTGGTGCTGACTATGGTGCAGCTGCGTCGGACATGATGGCCAGCTTCAAATGAAAGAGGTTGATTCTGGGGCCCTTCCCCCGGGCTATGCGGGGGACGGCACGCTGACGGCATATTTGCTTTGACTGCTCGGGGCAGCCGCTGCGACCCCGCTTGCGAGTGAACTACAAGCGTGGTCAGCAGCTACGCGAGCTGGCTGTTGTTGGGCCGTGACAAGGCCAGTTGGCTGCTCGAGCGTGGGACGCGATGGCTGGCGGGATGAGGGCGGCCATACAGGTCTCATGGGCATCTGCGAAGGGCACCATTTCGGCGCTGTGGCTGACGCTGGCGTCTGGCGACCCCCGACTGAGAGTTCGTCGACCCCTTAACACGTCCGCAGCGACCAGGGCGAGCCCGCTTCGATGACGGTGCTGGAGCCAGTGAAGGTGAATCAGGTTGTCGAGGTTGAGGCGCGCCAGTGGCAGCAGCGCGAGACGCTGAGTCACTATCCCGATGAGTTCTGCGATGTCCCACTTTTTGCACCGCGCCATGGGCGGGGGGCGCCCGCTGCCCGTAGATGGCAGGTGCGCTGCGTGCCCTTCAAGCGCGCGCCCTCTGCTCCCGCGCGCGCCTACGACGCAGGCCGCCTGAGCGGCCCTAGAGCTGCTCCTGCAGGACGCAGAGGGGGCAGCCGCTTGTCCTTCAGTGCTGTGCGGTGGGGGAGGCTTGAGGCTAGAAACGACGCCTGAGTTGCTCAGCGCCAGGGCGACTTGCAAAAAGGACGGCGTGATGACCGCCCTGGCCCTGGCCACGGCCCGCTGGAAGGCGGCGGCGCCGATCGCGTCCAGCTCGGCCTCGAGTGCGCGGCGGACGGCGCCGAACCCGTCGTGCGTCGGAATGCCCACAGGAAGGGCGAGAGCGCGCGCCGCGTCCCACCCGACGAGGGCGAGGAACTCCCGGATCGATTCCCGCTGCGCCTGCGTGTCCTGGGGCTTTGCACCCTTGCCTCACCGTGATGGTCACAGCCCCCGCACTGCGCCCGGCCGCCGCCGGCCCCCAGTGCAGCAGCCGCCGCGGACCCGCCGGCGGGGCCGGCCGCGCCACGCGCTCGTGGCGTGACCCGTCCCCCTGAGCGGCCTCGCTCCCCTCCCGCCCCTTCTTGTGGCCTTTTCGCCTGCACTGTCCCCTCTTCCTGCATGGTGGCGCATGTCGCTACAACGGCAACCCCGTTTGTTTAGCTCCTCCGCCAGCGCCGTTCCTCTGCCTAGCCGCCGACGCCAAAAATGTCCTGGGGTTCCGCGGGAGCGTGCACCGCGTCGGCGCCGCTGGCCGCTGCCGCCGCCTGGCGTCTCCGGCCCCGGCGCGCGGTCTCGGCCGCCGGCGCCCAGCCAGCCTCGTCCGCGCCCGCCGCGCGGGCGCCCTCTGCCAGCGCGCCGTCGAGGGCCGCCCCGGCGGCGCCCGCCAAGGGATCGGCGCCGCGGGCCCCCCTCCCCCCCCCAAATCCGGTGCAGGTGGCCTGTCCTGGGCACGGCGCGTCGGCGCCCGCTCGCTCGGTCAGCGCCCGCCGGACAAAACAAGAAACGCCTGTTCGGAGGCGCTCGCCGCTGGCGCCCACGCCGCGCCACCGCCGCCCTCTCCCGCGTCGCCTCCGCCTTAAGCGGACGCGCTGAGGCTCCGAGCCGGCGCCTGGCGCGCCAGCGCGGGCCGCCTTATAGCGGGGGCGCTCGCCGCAGGGCGCGGGCCGCCCCGTTTTGGGCGCTCGCCGCGCACGTGCCGTCGGATCCGTGGGCCGCCCTGGCCTTGGCATCGCTCGGGCGTGTGCGTTTCTTCTTCGGCGAGGACCATCGAGGAGCATCCTTGATCCTTTGGCGAAAAAACCACGCACGAAGCCGAACAAAAACACGGGGAATGGACGTCCGAGCGATGGCCAGTGGCGGGGGCGATCGCCGCGGGCGGCCGCCCGGCTCTGCGGGCCGCGCCCTCGGAGGCGCGCGCCGCGCGGCGGCGCTCAGTGCCGCGGGCCGCCCAGGAGGGGGGCGCTCGCCGCGCGGGTGCGCCCGGCGGCGCGAGGCGCCCCGTGGGGGGCGGTCGCCGCGGTCGCCTGCGCAAGGCCGCCGTCGTCCGCGTCGACGCAGCACGGCCTCCTCTCAGAGCCCCGAATCATCAGGGGTAATTCGGGTCAGGGCTAACTCGGGTTCGACTCGGGTTCGTTTTCTGGGAATCCAAACCCGAGTTACCCCGGACCCGAGTTACCCCGGATAGCTCGGGCGTCCAGAGCCCCGAATCATCAGGGGCAATTCGGGTCAAGGCTAACTCGGGTTTCTTTTTTCGGAAATCCAAACCCGAGCTACCCCGGACCCGAGCTACCCCGGATAACTCGGACGCCCAAGCACGGCTTCCTCGGCGGTTCACCCACCCCTAGACAACAAGAACCGCATCCCCGACACAAGCCGAATCCATGGTTTCTCAGGTAGGGTGGAATATTTAAAGCCTATTTAGGTTGTGTTGTATCTACGGGGCCTCAAAACGGCGGTGGTGATTATCACTTGTGCTTCCTTGGCGCACATTGGAGCCTCCTCGGGGTATAATTGAGGGCTCTTTCAGCCATCATTGCGGCCTTGGAAACCATTTTGGGCATCTTAGTGGTGGTTGTTCGGGGCCGTGTTCGACGCCATCTTGGGCATCTTAGCGGCGTTGAAAATAGCCCGACAGGCGTCTGAGCATACAGGGGGGCGCATGCGATTGGATAGCGGTGTGGGGGGACGCTTCAGAAAGTTACAGATGCCCAGCCAGACAGCTCTCGCTTCCCATTCTTAAACTCGCCATCTCGCTGTTTCCCATGTCTATATACGCATATTCGAGGGAATCTGCTTGTCCTGCACACTATTGTCTTCTCTTGTGTCCGACGCGGCCACTGGGCCCCCCGAAGGTGCAACATACCCGTTTTCCTTCCCCATCCCCTCTCCCCACGGATCCGCGCCAGGACCGCGCGGGGGGCATCCCAGCGAAGAGCCTCGACAAAGTGTGGTCGTACTTGTACACCACGGCGCCGCGGCTCCGCGCAGCCGCTCGAGCTTCGGGGGCCTCGGCGTCGGACGCGTCGGCTTTTCCAGCCGCTGGCCCCCTGATCTCTCGACCCCCGTCAGCGGCCGCCGGGGCCCGCGACGCCGACTCGCTTCGCTTCGGCTCGAGCCGCCGGCACCGGTTGGGGCCGCCAGAGCCGGGCGCGGAGATCCGACTCCGCCGGGCGCGCTCCGCTGCTCGCACAGTGCCCGCTCCTCCTCCTCCTCCTCCTCCTCCTCCCCCTCCTCCTCCTCCTCCTCCTCCTCCTCCTCCTCCTCCTCCTCCTCCTCCAGTCCTCCTCCTCCAATCCTCCTCCTCCAATCCTCCTCCTCCAATCCTCCTCCTCCGTCTCCTTCTCGTCCGCCGCAAACGTCCGAAAAAAACACATGTCTGCTTTGATGCAATGTGTCGCAGATCCCCCGCGGGGGATCCAGGCCACGTGCGAGCAGGTGCGTTGCGAGTCGTGGACCACGCTCGTCGACGACCTCGGTTCGGGAGGATTTGCTGGCGATCCGATCCGATGGCGTGGCTCGATTCGGCCTGCCCTTCCCCAGGGCCGGCTTTACCCTCCCGCGCCGTTTCCTGACAGCACCGGGGCTCGAAGCCAGCCGCCCAGCGAGGAGCAAAACGGCCTTCACGATCGTGTCGAGCAAATTGATGGCCGCGGCGGGCTGCGGCGACCAGGCAAGATGTGGAGGGGATGGTCGGGCCCGACAGGGCCGACCGGGGAGGAGGGAGTGGGCAGTACTGCGAGGTGCCCAGACAGCTGGCGAGGATTCGAACAAAGAGGTGGAGGGGAGGATCGAGTCCGAGAGGGCCGACAGGGTCGACGAGGGAGCTGGCAGCACGGCGAGGTGCCCAGACACCCGGCGAGGATTCGAACAAATCGAGGCGGCCGTGTTTGCGCCGTTCGCGGCCTACCTCCTCTCCTCCTCCCCTGACCTTCCAAGAGGGCTAAAAAATAGCACGCGACTTAAAAGCCTATCCCAAGGCTAGTATACGTCTTGGTTTGGGCTGTTTCGCTCAGTTGTTTTAGGTTTTCAGGCCTCCAGTGCTGAAACATAGCTCTCTGGAGGGTCAGGGTCATCATCCCCCCTAACTCCCAAGATTCCGACGTCGTGAGCTTCTCACAGCGTGGGCCCACGGAGGCCTCGAGTAGTTTCCCCCACAGGCCGTCTCTTCCGCCTGGGCCGTGTCTTGACGGCCCCAGGGCATGGCACTGGCCCCGAGAGGAGAGCCACCACCGGAAGTGTCTGTGGAGACCTCTGCTGGGTCCGTGGGGGGTGGTCGAGGCGATGGAGGAGCAGGAGCGAAGTTGCAGGGACGAGGACTAGGGTGAAATCGGATCGTGATAGACCTCCTGCCGTGACACGTCGATTGGTGAACTGGCCGTTTTCGGTTCGCGAGAGGGCGTCGCGGCCGTTCTGTTGCGGGTCCAGGTGCGTCGGTTTGGGTCCCAGGCCGTTTTCACTCAGGGGAGGTTTACTAGTGGAAGGTTTGTCCACCGCCGATCAAGGCAAGGACGAGGCAGAGGAGGGTGAGGAGGACACCGCAGGATCCGTGGAGGTGGCGGCGAAGGCGGCGGAGGCGGAAGGAAGCGCCCTGCCCCCCGGTGGCGCGGCCTTCCAGGAAGACCGCCCCTGTGTCCTGCCTCCTTCCTCCCGGGGCCTCGGCGCGCACGACCCTCCCTCTCTCTCTCCCTCTCTCCCTCCCTCCCTCCCTCCCTCCCTCCCTCCCTCCCTCTCTCCCTCCCTCCCTCCCTCCCTCCCTCCCTCCCTTCCCTCCCTCCCTCCCCCCCCCTCCCTCCCTCCCTCCCTCCCTCCCTCCCCACGAGACGAGCGAGCGGCCGCAGCAGCAGCCGGCGGCCTCCCGGGCCCCGAGGCGCCGGCCCGCTCGGACAGCTGGGAGCACCAGGGGACACCGCTGGCAGGCGCCGCCCGCTCCCCCCCCCCTAAAACGACGCGAAGATCGGGACAAAATCGGATCGGGATAACTCGAAATCTCTGAGAATCGGCGGGTTTGGAGGATGTATTGGGCGCCGCGGCCGCTCCAGAGCGTTCCGGAACGCTCTGAGAGCGCACCGGAACGCTCTGGAGCGATTTATCCCGATCCTAGCCGTGTTTTACCCCCCCCGCGGGCGCAGGCAGGAGAGCGGGAGCGGGAGAGGGTGACGACTGGGCAATCGTCGTCCTCCGCCTCTACCTCCTGCTCTCCTCCTCCTCCTCCTCCTCCTCCTCCTCCTTCTCCTCCTCCTCCTCCTCCTCGTCCTCTTGTTTTGGCGCTGCGAAAGCTCAAGGGCAGAGCCTGAAGTGCTTGTGTGGACAGAAAGGGAAAAGCCGACTTTAGGCCAGCAACAAACAAATTAGGCCTGGCTCCTCCTCCCCATCCTCCTCCTCCTCCTTCCTCCTACTCCTCCATCCCTCCTCCTCCTCCTCCTTGTCTTCCTCCTCCTCCTTCTCCTCCTCTTTCTCCTCCTCCTCTTCCTCCTCCTCCTCCTCCTCCTCCCTCCTGGACCGGGACCGGAACTGGGGCCAGGCCGGTGCAAAACCGTGCGCCAGAGCCGCGGCCGAGGCGGCCGAACCCAGAAACGGAGCAGAAACCGTGGCCGTGAGCAGGGCCGAGGCCAGGGCCAGGGCCAAGCGCCGGAGCCGGGACCGGGGCCGGAGGGACATGGTGCCTCCCAGAGTTCATGGCCCCTTCATCTTGAAGCTCGCTGAGGGGCAGCGCACGCGGTCTGTGTTTCTGGGGCGACGGGGGATAGGACAATGCTTTTGTAGGGAAAGAGCAAACATGAGCAGCCCAATCGCGGGCAAGAGCAAACCTGAACTCAGGGCTTCTCGCGAAGGGCGGCGGTAAGGATTGCTGTTGACCGATCAAGCGCGCCCGCCGAGCGTACGGGGATCTGGCCCTGGAAACAACGCTGCCCCCCAGCGACCTTCAACCTTCATCTCATAAGGATCGGCACGAACGAAATGGGTACGGAAAGTATGGGTACAATGCCTAACAGCAGTTCCCATTCACTTTAGACAGGACTCGCTGTCGGTGTCGCCGCGGCCTGTATCCATTCGAGACAGAAGGCCGCCTGCCCAACAGTGGCCGCTGTTGGTTTGGGACAACATTTGTTGTCGGGCATAGTACCCATTCTGTCCGTGCCCATTTCGGGCGTCCAAAGATGATGCGCCCCCTGGGAAGGGTCGGGGATCTCATGTCGGGGGACATGATACCTCCCAGAGTTCATGACCCCCTCATCTTTTGTCAATGTGGCCCCCTCATCCTATGTCAATGCGGCCACTGCGGAGGGGGTATCTCCTGGCCGGGGTGATGATACCTCCCAGAGTTCACGGCCCCTTCATCTGATGTCAATGTATCCCCCAGGGAGGGGGGGATCTCATGGTGGGGGCCATGCTATCTCCCAGAGTACACGGCCCCATCTTCTCATCTCAAAGCACGTCCCCTGGTCGCCCCTTCGTCCGCGCACATGCCTCGGGCCATGATCTTCGAATCCCCTTCTTGGACGCCCTGCCTTTGGCCGCCACTGGAAGAAGCCGAAGAGGAAGTCGAAGACGACGACGAATAGTAATAAGCATAAGAAGAAGATGCATACTGATGATGATATTATTAATGATTATAAGAATACTAATAATAATACAAAAAATGATGATAATAATAATAAATAATAATAATAAGCAGGAAAACATATCAACAATACTAATCATCATCATCACTAATAAGAATATGAAGAAGAAGAGGAATAAGAAGAAGAAGAGGAAGCACAATGATGATCATGTGAAGTGCGACGCGAAAACATTCACTCCCAGTTAGTTCCAGACGTCCACGCTGCGGCAGGGAGGGATGGGGGCACGACGGGAAGGCAGCGGCGGAGGGGGGATGATGGGAGGGAGGCGAGAGCGAGGCGGAGGAGTTTTTTTGGGGGGGGGCAGTTGGTAGCAGGATCCCAGAGCTCGGGAGCCTCGAGACGGGGGTCAGTGCAGACGGGGGTCAGCCAGGGCGCCGGATCCTGCAGGATCCTGCGAAGGCCCCCTCTGGCTGACCCGGGTTAGCGAGCCGCTCGTGGCCGCGAGGCGGCCGCACATATTGGCTGACCCGGGTTTGCGAGGACCTGCGTTGCAGTTTTTTTTTTTGTTCTTGCATTGCAGTTTTTGGTTTCCTGCTGACCTGGGTCTGGATTGACCCGGGTCAGCAGATCCCCGAAGAGCCCCTAAACTGGCCAGAATTACTAAACCAGGTCTGCCGTAGCTGGTGCTTTCTCGGGTGACGGCAGTTCCGGCTGGTGGAACGGGGCGGGGAGGGGCGACCCCCAGTGCACATCACGAAGCCAGGTCCCATGAAGCCCAATCTTGGTAACGCCTGATATTGGGCTACGAAACGCTTGAGGGGTGTGCCAAAGGGATTGGAGGAGGGAGGAGGGAGAGGAGGAGGTCGGAGGAGGGAGAAGGAGGAGAGGGAAGCGGGGACTGTCTCTCCGTGACGAGGACCCAACACCACAGGATGGCTAGGAAGTACAACTTGCTTGCGGGTCTCACGAACATGACGCAAGACTTTGCCCCAACATTGTATTTGTATATTGCTTTTGGGCAGGGATGGTGGGGGGGCACATCGGGTTGGTTGCGCATGCTCCAGATTTGGATGCAGAGTGTGCTTTGTATTGTTTTTGTTGGCAGGGATGGTTAGGGGGTGAGCATAGGGTCGGCATCGTTCCTTGTTGGCGGTTGGTCGCCCAGGGGAGGGTGTGTGTGTGTGTGGTTATAGGGATGTATCCCCACCTCGAGCAGAGGGAGGGGGGCGAGAGGGGACAATTTGTGTTAAACCTCCTACGTCCTAAAGGCCCGGTGGGATGTGTCGTTTTCTCCCTGCTTGGGAGCTCGACTGGCAGCGGTCCACAGGAACCAATATCTGACCACGGCATAGCGCGAGCAAGTTCAGAGGAACCGAGCCGAGGCGACCCGCTGGAGGCAGTTGAGATGGGCCCCGCGGGAGGTCCAGGCGCGGTTTGGTTTCAAACCAGGGGGAGGAGTGATGGGTTGGCCCTTTCTAAACGAGGGCGGCCCACGACCGCTGCGCGTAGGGCGCGCTGTGGACTTACCAGACAGCATTTGCGTCAGCCTTTGGGCTCTGCGCGACGGGCCCCTCCATCTCTCCCTTCCCTCCATTCCTCCCCTCCTCTCCGCTCCAATCAGACGATTTGGGCGCCCACGGGCAGTCTGCTCGCAGCGATGGCGGCGATCGCCTCCCCCCCCGCCCTGGTCCTTCCCTCGGCCGCGCTCTGGACAGGACCTCGAGGGGAACGCAGCCGTGGCCACGAGGGCGATGACGACGACGCCGCCGACGGGGGCGGCGGCCACGGCCACGGCCACGGCGGCGACGGCGACGGCGGCGGCCACGGTCCCCCATCCAAGGCTTCGGCGTGGGGCTGCCGCTCAGCCGGCTGTACGCCCGCTACCTGGGCGGGAACCTGCGGCTGATCTCCATGCCTGGGCAGGCGGGCCTCCCCTCTCGGCAGGGGCCAGCGGGGTCGGCCTTTCGGCAACGCGGGAAGCTGTGGTTCCCGATGTCTCCCACGCCGACATCGCCGATGCGTCGCCGACGTCGCGGATGCATCGGCGACGCGTCGGAGATGCGGCGCGATCCACCGACTCCAGCCGCTCCGGCCCCACTGGGGCGGCCTCAGCAGGGTGAGGCGGGCGAGGCGGGGGAGCGGGGGGGCGGGGAGGAGGGGAGGGGGCAGAGGAAAGGATTGCCGAGAGAGGAGATCGTTCAATATGGTGGGGCCCGCGAAGTCTCAGAAGCCAGGGCCAAGTATCGCGCGTCGCCAATCGAACAGCAAAAAGCGGCATAACAATACATGTTCGGAAATTCGCGCAGAATTCTTGTGATCGGCGATGGACCCTCGTGGCGGCGCCTCCGGCGCCGCCCTTGTCGTGCTCACGCGCGCCAGGGAGCGGGTTCCAGCGCCGATCCAAGACATCCGCGCGACCCTCCGAAGTTGTATGTGTCTGTAGTGCTGTTTCTTCTATTGAACGGCCCTCTCGGCGTCCGAAGCTAAGCCCCAGCCCACGTCATCCCACCCCAAAAGACATGAACTTGCCCTGGACTGCCAGGCATTGTCTTCGCTCTCGGAAGCTCGAGCGCTGCTCGTGGAGCGCTGCTCGTCTTTGGAGCACGGGCTCGCTTTTTGAGCGCTTGGCGAGTGTGGTGTTGTTTCTCCGGCTCCTTACGTCATCGCGAGTTTCGAGTGCCGCTTAATTCTGAGCAGCCGCATCACCACGCGTAGTGTCAAATGGTGCCGTTCACATTGGAACTTCGGCATCGCCCGTCCTCGCCGCGTGCGAGTATGTGTCGCCCTTTCGCATTCTCCTCCCCCTTCTGTTGCAGGGGGAAGGAGTGCCCAGACGCAGAGAGACCGGCGGGCGCCGCGCATCTGTAGTGACCGTGCAGAAGCTGGTCTTCCGGAGCAGGCACTGATCGGGGAAACGTAAGACTCGAGTAAGTCGGAACTCGGTTTTGCTGACTTTTTTGACGAGCGCGTCCTGGATTTTGACGGTCCCGTTTTCGTGGGATGTCTGAAGCGGGAGCCCGCGTCAAATTGCAGATTGGGTCTCTTCATTTGTATGATGGCCCCCGTCAGGCCAACCCGAGTCCCACGTACCCGAGTCTTACGTCTCCCCGAACTGAGCCCCACAGAGCGGCCTAGCGCGTACGTCCTTGTCTTCGGGTTCGACGTGAGGGGTTGGAAGGCGACAGGGAGATGTCGGCCTCCACGCTGGGCGCCTTCCTCGACACTCGGGCAGCTCTGGCGCCGGGAGGTGCCAGGAAAGCCCGGGATGTGAGATGGGTCGTTTTCCCTCCCTGTTTAACCCCGCGCCGCGGAAGACAAAATAACATACATCTGCCTCTTCACCTAAGAGCTGATTATCCCAGTGCGACCCTACCTAGGAGCTGGAGCATTTAGGAAAGCAACATCTACATCTACACCGACAGCTACATTTGCATCTACACCTGCATCTACATGCCGACTACTCTGTGCTATGCTATGCGTTGCGATGCGTTGCTATTCTGCGCTATGCTATGCTATGCTATGCTAGGGTACGCTCGACTGCGCTGTGTTATGCTAGGCTATGCTATGCTATGCGATGCTGCGCTATGCTATGCTATGCTATGCTGCGCTATGTTGTGCTATGCTATGCTATGCTGCGCTATGCTGTGCTATGCTGGGCGTTGCTATGATATGCTGTGCTGCGCTGCGCTGTGCTACGCTCTGCTATGCTATGCTGTGCTTAGCCATGCTAAAGCTCGGCGAAGCTCAGATGAAGGTAAGCTAAGCTAAGATAAACCTGAGCTAAGATGAGATAAGCAACGCTAAGCTAAGGGAACGTCACTGGGGGAACCCTGGGGCGGATCCTGGGGGAACCGCCCGGGGCGTGGAACACTGCCCGGCCCTTTAAGCCAACACGGTAAGAACCCTTCTAGGCAGAGCCTAGGTTGGGAATTATCCCAGGCCGAGACAGATGGTCGGGGAAAAGGGGCGGCGAAGCCAAACATCACTATCGCCGAGTGAAGTACGAATCGAAATTGCTATCTTCTTATGCTAAGTAACAGGAGTATCACGAATGTGTGTAAGGGCTATGGGGTTCACACCACTTCTCCCTTCCCAAGTCACGAACGTGTGGCACGGCCACAGAGGTCTCGCCACCTCAGCTTTCCCAAGTCACGAACGTGTGGCAGGGCCATGGGAGTGTCATCGTTTCAGACTTCCCAGGTCACAAACATCCCGGCCTTACCTCCGTACATCCGAGTTGCCTGGACGAGCAATCCGTGACTCCCCCGGACCCCCGAATTGTAATACCCCTTGTGATGATCTTCTGGGGAATAGGGCTCGTGCACGAGATTGAGTACTGCCAGCGGGGGCCAGCCGATGTGCTCGGTAGCAAATCATGGCAGCTTTGCGTGCCCCTGCAATTCCGTCGCCAGAGTGCACTAGCATCGCCAATCGATGAGATAGCGCCGACTGAGAGACGATCAGCGTACATTCGCGTCGAGTCGCAAGAGCCGACAAGGTGGTACAGTGAGCGGCTTGAGTAAGGAACACTTACTTTTCAAAAGGGGCTCGGTCGTTCCTCAAGACTTGCATGCGTTACGTATCCTTCCTTATGCGTTTTTTATTAGTTATCGTTCCTTATGCTTTTTTCCTTGGAAAACAGGGGCTTCGTTCCTTATTTATCGTTCCTTAGGTCAGGCCGATGACTGCAGGAAGGCGTGCGCCCTGCAGCGGCTGCTCTGCTCAGCGCCGAGCGCGCGGCACCGGCGCCGCGCCCGACCCCTCGCCTCCGGCGCCGGGGCGGCGCCGGGGCGACGCGGCGGCCGCGGCTCTGCGGCGGCGCGCCTCTTCCGCTGCGCCACCGCGCCCACCTCGGGGGTGGACAGACCTTCAGAGCCCCGAGTCATCAGGGGTAACTCGGGTCAGGGCTAACTCGGGTTCGTTTTTCGGGATTCCGAACCCGAGTTACCCTGGACCCGAGTTACCCCGGGTAGTTCGGGCGTCCAGGGCCCCAAATCATCAGGGGTAATTCGGGTCAGGGCTAACTCGGGTTCGTCTTACGGGAATCCAAACCCGAGTTACCCCGGACCCGAGATACCTTGGATAACTCGGGCGCCCAAGACCTCCTACCTTGACGCGTCGATTAAGGAATTTGGCCGTTTTCGGTTCGCGAGAGGGCGTCGCGGCCGTCATTGTTGCGGGTCCAGGTCCGTCGGTTTCGGTCCCAGGCCGTTTTCACTAAAGGGAGGTTTACTAAAGGGAGGTTTGTCCACCGCCGACCACCCTGTCAGTAACACGATGAAGACGTAGCCTCACTGAGGTCCCCGCCTTTGCATCAGGGATCGTGGGTCCGGGCACTTTGGGTTGCTACATCTGCGGAAAAGACCCCCTAACCCTCAGTAGTTCACTAGCCTCGAGCTTCTCCCTATCCCTGAGATCGACGCGCCGAAAGGCGAGGACAATCTCAGGGATGCACCCTCAGAAACCGAGGGAATCCCTATAGGATCGCCATCGTGACGAGGCGATGCCGAACATATGGATAGGGATATGTTCCAGGCTGGTAAGTCATGTCGCTGGGGGAGGAGGGGGAGGAGGAGGAGGGGGAGCAGGAGAGGAGGGGAAGGAGGGGAGAGGGGGACGAGTGAGGAGGAGGAGGAGGAGTAGGAGGAGGAGGGGGTGGGGAGGGGGAGGGGAGGAGGGAGGGGGAGGAGGAGGAGTGATGATTGAGGAGGAGGAGGAGAGCGGAGGCGGAGGAGGAGAGGAGAGGAGGAGGAGGAGGAGGAGGAGGAGGGAGGAGGCCCTCCTGACTTGGGCCCCCTCCCAAAGGGGGTGGGGCTCCTCCTGCTGCCGATCGCTCGTGGGCGAGCAGAGCGCAGCCGCGGCCGCGGCCCCGGGGGCCCGGGGCGCCCAGGCCGCGGCCCCGTGGGAGAACACGGGGCGCCCCTCCCGCGGGGCGCTCCCCCTCCCCGCGCGGAGAGCGCCCGCGTGCGACCGCACTCTGTGCGCGGGGCCGCGTCCCGGAATCCAGACCAGGAGGAGGAGGAGGAGGAGGAGGAGGAGGACGAGGAGGAGGACGAGGAGGAGGACGAGGAGGATGAGGAGGAGGAGGAGGAGGAGGAGGAGGAGGAGGAGGGCGAGGGCGTGGATACGGATGCGTTCGCCGGTCGTGACCCATAACTTGCGAGCTTCCACCCGAGGGCGCGCCCCGCGATCGTCGAAAGTCCTGTGGCTCCGCACAATCCCCGCCCCATTGGAAGGCGGGGAGGTATCCCCGGGGAGCACCGACGCCGACGCGGGCGTCACCCGCCGATAGACGCGAGGCGGGATTTCCGGGCCCCTTGGGGCCCAGGCGGCCTCGGCAGGCAGGGAGGGCGAGGCGGGCGGGGAGCTGCTCCCCCCAGACTTGGCATCGCTCGGACGTGTGCGTTTTTTCCTCGGCGAGGACCATCGAGGAGCATCCTCGATCATTTGGCGAAACACCACGCACGAAACCGAAAAAACACAGGGAATGGACGTCCGAGCGATGGCAAGCGGAAGCTTGGCAGCCCCGATCTGCCGTGTGGGGAAGCAGCGTTTCCCGCCGCGGCGGCGTCGGCTCTGGCTCCTGGCACCGCGTCGCCCGCCGCCTGCCCGACATCCGAAGTTCGCAGGCCTAGAGGTTTCGACACCAACACCAATATCGGCGGCGTGCCTCCACCTAGGGAAGAAGATCCCGACCTCGGCGATGGTGGTAATAGTATATGGCTTCCAAGGTGACCGAAGCATATTACCACTGGCATCGAAATCTAGGATCACCTTCCCCCTGTGGAGGCAGCCCCCCCTTGTGCGTTGACTTTAGGCTCGGGGAGGCTCGGGTCAGGGACCCATAATCATGACAGAAGGGGACGCCCGCGCGCGCTCGCAGGGACTGCGCGCATCAGAGCGCGCAATTGGATCGTGCGAGCAAAGCGCGTTGGCGACAGCGGTTGCTGTTGGTTTGTTTCTTGCTTGTGTGCTGCTTGATGGCCGGGCAGCGCGGAGAGCTCTTCATCGAAGAGTTCTTAGATTGGAGGGTCGATTCCTCCGAGCGCGAGTCCCTTTCTGCGCTCGTGCAGAGAGAGGGACTGGAGTCGGCTGGCGATTTAGCGCATTTGTTTTGCTCGACGGACGAGGCGGAGCAGTGTGGAGTGCCCACGGCCTGGGCCGTGGCTCGGGACGTGGCGCGGGTGACGCCGTGGCTGGTGCCCGCGCATGGCATTTGCGCGGAGGGGCGATTTGGCGGCGCGGCGGCGGCCGCCGCGCCCGCCGTGAGCGCGGGGGCCGCGGCGGGGAAAGGGCGTGGGCCTACCGCCGCGCGCCGCGGTCGGCCGAGACGCTGTGCCGCAGTGGCGACGGAGGCGGCAGAGCGTGAGGGGCGCGTTCAGCTGGCGGTCAGCGCAGTTCGAGTGTCGCTTGAATGGCGCCCGGAAAGCGGCCTCGGGCAGGGGTTGCAGGAGGCGCAGGCCGAGATGCTCGCCGACGTCTCGTCCGCGGCGGTGTTTAGGCTGAGTAATTTCGAATCCGGGACGCTGCGCACGGCCTTGCGCGTGTGGGGGCAGTGGGCCGAGTGGGCGGGCCGGCAAGGGCAGCCGGCGACGAGTCTGGCGCGGCAACCCATGGCAGTCGCCGAGTTCGTGCATAAGCTCTCGATCGCACGGACGTCCGGCGTCAGGATCTGGAACGCCTTGAAGTGGATGTGCGTACATTTGAAAGCGCCTTTCTGCCTGGACGATGCATTTCGCCCTGTGCCACGTGATGCAGGCAGTGGAACCGTAGCACCGCCGGTCCAGGCCACTGTCGTCGAACCCGAGATGATTTGCCATGTGATCGATTTCCTGGATGGCGCGAGAACGCCTGGGCAAGTCATGCTCGCGGCTGGGATGCTGGCGGTGGTTTTCGCGTGGGTGAGGTACACGCACCTGCTGCGCTCTAGGCCTTTAGAGAAGTCTGTTTATTTTTGCTGGTTCCGCGCATCGAGGGGGAAGCAGGGAAAGCGACAGGGGCGACCTTCGTTCGATTGGTGCTTGCCGAGGCGGCTAGGTGGCGCGCGGTCCGCCGCTGACGCCTTGTGGGATGGTTGGCACAAGTTGGCGGCGCGGGAAGATCGAGCAGGAAGGGCTGTGCCGACGGGGCTCGTCTTCGATCCAGTTTCCGGCGCGCCGGTGAAGTTGGGTGCCTTTAACCGATCGCTGAAGGAAGTATTCCGAGGCTCGCTAGCGGACGATTCCCAGTTGGATCTTGTGACTTCGTACAGTTTGCGCCGGGCTGGGCCTACATGGGCGAGCGCGATACAATTGGACTGGGAAGCCCGAGTCATCTCGGGCGGTTGGACGGAGGGGGGAGACAACTCCCGTCGGAACCAGATGCCGATCGTGTATAATGCGCGTCGGCGGCAAGCCGAGATGTGCACGCGCCTGCACATGGCCGGAGTGTTGTCGTGCCTGCGGACCGATCTGGAGGCCCCAGTGCAGTGGGAGCAAGTGCGATGCTGGGCGAGTTCTGCGCCAGGAAAAGTAACGTTGGCCGACCTAGAGAAAGAGGCGCAGCAGCGGGTGGCGGTGACGACCGTTCGTGAGAAGGCCGCGTTCTTGCCCCCGTCGGTCGTCGAGGAGTTGAGGCGGCAGAAGTTTCTCCGGATAATCGTGGCCCCGCGAGGACAGCGGGTGGGGCGCGGTAAAGCGCCGGGCGCGCCTCCACCCAAGTGTCGGGGTCCTGCCGACGGGGGCGCCGCGGGTAAGAGCGGTGAGGGGGGGGCGGGCGCCGAAGCGCCGGGCGCGCGTGCGCGCGCTGCGCAAACCCTCGCGTCGGGGGCACCGCGTGCAAAGCGGGGGGGGCGCGGTAAAGCGCCGGGCGGTTTGCGTGGGAACGCGTTGCCTGCGCCTGCGAGTCCACGCAGAGCGCCGAAAGTTGCCGGCAAAAACAAGCGACCAGCAGAGGCGGGAGCGCGCGCCAGTCCGGCGTCGGTTGCCATTGCGGGCCGCGCAGGGCGAACCGCGGGTCGATCGCGCGGCCCAGCGGTATTGTGCCCGGGCGTGGGCGGCATTGGAGGCTGTCTCCATCCCCAGGTCCAGGGGAGATGAAGTGTCGGTGCGGCCGGGAGACGCAACCCGTGCAGGCCCGGCCGCGTTCCAAGCGCGGGGAGTTGACTGCGCCGGTCGCGCGGTGACCGTGCTTCCAGGTGACGAGGCAGCGCAGGGCGCGGAGTTGGGTGAATGTGACGTAAAGGGCTCAGATGGCGCGCCAGCGCACTGCGCGCCGCCAGTCAGGCAGGTTGCGGAGGGATCACCCGCGCGCGCGTCGCGAGCCGTGGGCCCGTCGCCCGAGCCGCGGGGCGCGATCGGGTACGTGCAGTCTGAGCCTGGGAGGGCTACCCGGGTAAGGGAGGTTATGGGGCCTCGATATCACGTCGCGATGCCCGTAATTCGTCGCCTCAAAAAGTCCAGAGCCTGGACGGACAGTGAGTTCGGGCCAGTGACGAACCTATGTCAGAATGGATTGAGTGATCTGCAGTGGTTCCCGGCGCTCCCGGAGGGAGCCCTGGTGTGCGCGGCGTGTGAAAAGTTGCGCGGCCGGGCAGCCCCGGCGTGAGGTGGTGACGTCATCGCGGCGGAGACGCGCGGAGTTGCGCGTGGGCCTGCCAGCGAATGCCAACTTAACGGATGCGTATGCGCGCCCCGAAGTGGGCTCGAACGCGGTCCAGAGAGTAGGTTTAGCGGAGCGACACGTGTGGTTCTCGGTATGTCTTTGTCAGTTGACGGCATTGCGCTGCCGGGGCGCGTCGGCGCTCGCGACGCCGCTGCACAATTCAGGAGCTGGCCGCGAAGTATCAGTTTGATGAGCGCATCGCCACCCACCTGGTCGAAACCGTGGGTCTAGAGACGTTGGTCGATTTCGCGCATGCCGTCACGAGCGAGAACGAGTGGGCGCCGATCCTCGAGCGCGTGCCGGATCTCGAGAGGAGGCTGGGACAGCTGTCCCGCGTGCGCCAGGCGCGGCCTTCGCCTGCGCGGGGGGGGGTCCTGCCTGGCCCGCGCCGCAGTTCGAGCGCGTAGTGCGGCAGGCGTGGAAGCCGTGTGCGATGCCGCCCGGGAGTCCGAGACCCGGAAGAGGCGCGGTTTGGACGAGAGCGACGATGTCCCATTGCCGTCGCCGCAGCTCGCTGAATTGAGCGAGCAGTTCTTCGCTTGGTATAAGATGGCGTACCCAGCGGAGTGTGAGCCGTCCGAAGCGCTGGTCAGTAAGATCAGCAGGGAGCTGGGCAGGCGCGTCCCATTGCACGCGGAGGGGGTGACCGCGTCGCGCGCGCGGCCCCCCATGGTCGGCAGGCGCCAGGTGACGATGAGGAGTGTATGGAAGGTCCGCACGTTGCTGAATGCCGCGAGGGCTGCCAGGAAGCGGCAGCGCATTGGGGATGTCGAATTCGTGTGCGATGAGAAGGAAGATCCGGATCCCGCGACGGACTTGAAAACCTATATCGCGTTGCACCAGGTTCTCATGGTGGCATACGCGCGCGCTGGGGTGAAGCCGATTGACCCGGCGCCCGGGACGCCAGAGAAGGCGTCTTCGGATACGACGGATTTCGTGCAGATTCCGTTGGATGTCGCGATGGCCTTCCATTTCCGTTTGGTCAAGTACGGACGAAGTACGAACGCTCGCGAACGAACGCGAACTAGTACGTACGCGCCAGTGCGAATGGGCCAGTTCTCGGATTGCGGCATGCCTAACGTCCCGTTGCGGGATTCGGGAAGGGGGGTGTGGGGGGTGCGCGGTAGACCGGTGGGGGGGGGACGGAGGAGTGAGCGCCCAACGGGGTGGACAGGTTCCGCCCAGCGAGCTGAGCGTCGGGAAGATAATCTGCGAGGGCTTGCAGACTCGCGAGGTCATGTGGAGCCCGCCCTCACCGCCAGCTCCCGGGCCGCAGCGGCCGCCGACGAGCGTCGGGCGGAGCCAGCGGACAGGTGGCAAGGGCGCGCAGTGGGGCGATCGGTTGAAAGACGGAACCCAGGTGTGTCGCAAGTTCAACGCCGGGGAGTGCTCCGAGCCGTGCCCTCGCGGGTATAAGCACGTCTGTTCCGTCGTGATCAACAAGACGGGGCGCTTGTGTGGCATGTCGAACCACTGCGCCCTCAAGTGCACCAGGGGCCCGGGTCTCAGTTTTTGGTTTCCCTGCATGCTTAAAGGGGGCGGCCCGGGTCCGGGGGCGCCCTGGGTCCGGGAAAGGCGACGGTTAGCGCCGAATGTTCGGAACACCCGGCGTTGTAGTTTGCGACGCGAGGAACGCGAGCGGGGGCGCGGCCGACGGCGGCAAGCGCGGCCGCAAGGGCGATTGAAACGCACCCGCTGCCGCGCCGCCCGCCGCGGCAGAAGGGGCAGTCACCGGTGGGGTCGCGTGCCCCAGCGTCGTGGGCGCGCGATGGAGCCAGGCGGACATCGCTGTGAAAATTCGGAAGTCCTTTCCGGAAGAGCGGCTGGTGGGCGTTCCCATCCCGTTCTTGCAAGACTTGTTGAATACTTCGCCATTCGTTGATTTCGCCATCTGGGCGGAGCTGCAGGACGAAGGACTACCTTTGGGATGTTCTCTGGGCAGAAATTCCAAGGGGCGCGCGAGCGCCGTGTTGGGTCGCCAGACAGGCGTGCTCGACCACAGGCTAGCGCTGGCGCCGGTTATCGAACTCGGCGTGGGGGAGCGGGCACACCTCGCTCAATGCATCGAATTCGCGAGCGCGGGGCGATTGCCATTCGACGATGAGTATATGGCACCCGCTGATTTGAAGTATGCTGCCTTTGCCACGGTTGCGTTCGCGTGGGCCGGTGGTAACCGGCTGAGGCAGTGGCGCGAGTCTTGCGCCGGGGCGTTGAAGGAGCTTAGTCAAAGGCTGGCGCCGGTGTCCCGCGCCCTTCGGCTCTGGCAAAGCCCCTCAGTACATGCCGTGGCGCAGAACACCCACATCGCGCTGATTTGTGTTCTGACTTGGGTGATGGGTTGGCCGGATTGGCAGCTGGCCCAGAGATTTGTGACCGGCTTCAATATCGTGGGGCGATTGGAGGAGACGGGTGTCTGGGAGCGGTGCGAAGGTTCGGAACCTGTTTCTGAAGACCGCTTGTTGGCGGAGTCCACCGCGCTTTTACGTTCCAGGGACAAGCGACGGGTTGATCCTGAGGCTGAGTTTCTTTGGGAATCATGCTTGAAGGAATGCGAGAAGGGCTGGGCTGCTCCTCCGGCGTCGCTGGCCGCGATGGACCGCGGGTACGGCGCCGGGCGCTGGGCGGCCGTGCCGTCGTTCGTGCACGCGCAGCAGAACGGCAAGCGTCGGCTGATAGATGACGCCAAAGCCGGTGGGCAGAACGGCGCGACGGTGTACCCTGAGAAGTGGCACTTGCCATCAGCGTTCACGCCTGCATTGCATGGCAAAGTCTTGAGGCAGCGGTCGGGAGGTACGCCAAACACCGGAGGTGGCCTTTTCCCCCTCCCCGCCGGCCGGTGTGTCGCGGGTCTCCCGCGGGCCGTTCCCCCGGGTCCGTTCGTGTGGGCCTAGTGGGCCCCTCCGGTGTCCAAGGGGCGTGGTCCGGCCCGGTGTTTGGCGTGCGCCCTCAGGCAGGAAGCTGCGGCGGGAGGCTTTGCCGACGAGGGCTTAACCCTTGAGGCTGGAGGCGAGGACCTGCCGGACGCATACAGGTCCGTGCCGGTCAATCCCGCGCAGCTGCGATATAACGTCATTGCGGCGCGGGAACCGCGCAGCGGGGAGTGGCGATACTTGACTGCATTCGCCATGCTGTTCGGCTTGTCGTCGAGTGTTATGAATTTCATGCGGTGGTCTGCCTTTCTGGAAGCCGCTGCTAGGCGCGTGGCGGCATTGTTGCACACAATGCATGTCGATGATGGCAGTCTTGGGACCTCGGATTGGCGAAAGGCTCGGGACAGGCTTTACTCGACGTCTTGTTTTCGGAGTTGGGTACCCCGAATGCCAGCGCGAAGCAGCAGCGCATGGCCGCCACTGGGGCATTCTTGGGAGTCGATCACGACGTGTCTCGGGATTTTGAAGGCAGAGGGGTGGTCTCCTTTTGGCCGAAGGCCAGCATGATTGACAAAATCAAAGGCCTGCTCGCGGAGCACCGTGCGCGGAACAGCCTGACACCAGCGGAGGCCTCGAAGCTCCGGGGCATTCTGCAGTGGTCGTCCTCCGCGATGTTCATCGGCGTCGGCAGCGCCGCGATGGCGCCGCTGAAGCAGAGGCAGTACACTGACGCGCCTCCGTGGGCGTTATCCCACGCGATTCGGCGGTGCTTCGATTACTTCGAATTTGTCATAGACCTTGCCCCGAAGAGAAGCGTCGACGTGAGCCCGCCCTCGTGTCCGCTGATTGCGATCGCAAGCGACGCGCGGGCTGACGGGGCGACCGCGCCCACAGGCGGCTACCTCCTGGTCGATTGCTTGACAGGGGAGCGCGTGGGAGGATGGTGTGTATTCGACGATGCCATACTCGCGGAGTGGGGTTTCTCGCCGGCGGACCGGGAGAGGGGCGCGAATCCGATCGCCCTCTGTGAGGGGGCCATGGTCCCCTTTGTCCTGGCGCAAGAGGCGCGGAGGTGCGGAAGGGAGCCGCAGGGAGGCGCATTCTGTTGGGCCCCCAGACAACCCGGAGCGCTTCGGGCGGCTTTCCGTGAGTGGCAGGTAGCGGACTCATGCTACCCGGACCGGTCTCGTGGTCAAGCGTTGCTTTGCTGTTAAGGCGCGCTCGCTCGCGAGGATGCAACATCGCTGGGGGGACGCGCCGTGCAGCGTGTCGCGCCAGTTCCACTGCGACATGTCCACTTGGCTCGAATGGGTAGACTCGAAAAGCAACTGGTCGGACGGGATCTCACGGCGCGCCGTACGCGCGCGGGGGCGGCCTTCCCCCGAGTCGTCCACTCGCGCGGTGCCAGGCGGCTCGGCGAGGATAGCTTCGCCCGGGAGAATGGTTTTCGTACCGGCGAGGTGAGAGTGGACCCGGCCGCGTGGCGCGGGTGCTTACTAGACGCGTGGCGTTGGGTGCTACGGCGCGCGGAAGGCGCGTTCCGCGAGGGCAATTCGCGGGGGGTGGGCCGCGGCGTGCAGCGTGCCGCGCCAGGCTCAGTGGATTCGCCGTAAAGCAGGAGTCCGCGCAGGAGAGGTGAGCGCGGGCCCAGCCGCGGGGCACGGGCATGCCTCAGACACGGGGCGCCGTGTACATCGACGCGCGATTGCGGAGCGGCGTCGGACCCAGAACAGCGTTGGGGGTGCTGAAACGCGGAGCCAGAGCAGCGTTGGGGAGAGCGGCATTACTGGCGAGCCACGCCAGGGTCTTGCCTTCTTCACGCAGGTGTTCCATTCGGGGGGTTTGGTCACCCCAAGGTCGTTCTGCACCCCCGGAGCACCGTTGCACTT
>CAUYUJ010004014.1:158332-224454 GCA_963575745.1 Prorocentrum cordatum
GCACGGCGCTGGCCACGATGTCGCGCCTGCGGTGCGCCCTCGGCGGCGCGGTGACGCAGGGCTCGCGGACGGACCTGGCGCGCGGCGAGGACAGCGAGGCCGCCTGGGCCCGCCTGAGCGCCGCCTTCGTCGAGGCCTGCGTGCAGGCCGGGGGCAGCGGGCCGGCGGCGGCGGCCAGGCTCGCGCAGCGCAGGGCAGCGCAGGCGGCGCGGCAGGCCGCCCGCGAGGCGGCCGCGGAGCTCCGCCGCGCGCGGCGCGGCGTGGCGGCGCAGCGACTGCAGTCGGTGCTGGCCGCGCGCGCGGCGCGCCGCGCCGCCGCGAGGGAGCAGCGCGCGGCTCTGCTCAGGCAGTCGGGGGCAGCGCCAGGGGTGGGATGCGTTGGGTTCGTGTCGTGTGGACGCGGCGGCGGCCCCAGCGCGGGCGTTCTGGGTCGAGCGCCGCCGGTGGCTCGGAGTCGGTTAACATAGAACGACTTGGCGATCGGACAGGCCGCCGATCGTTCAAGGCTGAACGAGACACGCGATGTCAGGAACCAGCGCCGGGGTCGTCACGACACGAACCCGCCGTAGGCTAAGGGGGGAGAAGGGCACATCAGCCCCGAATCGCCCGTTCGTCGCAGATATGGGGGCCCGATGACCCCAGCTCCGCCCAGGGACGTTCGGATTCGCCATCGGGGGCGGACATCCTCCTCCTCCTCCTCCTCCTCTTCCTCCTCCTCCTCCTCCTCCTCCTCCTCCACCCTGAGATGGTCCCCCACAGCTCGTCGTTTGATTTTCGGGTCATAGGTCGGGGCTTCAGCGGCCGTTCGGGACGGTCCGGACACGTCCAGAAGCTTCTCGGTCAGGCCCCCGGAGACCAGGGCACAGATAAACCAGGACGAAGGAAATCCAAGGACACAGGAAAACCAAGGAAAACCAAGGAACACAGATAAGCCTGAACGAAGGAAAATAAAGGACACAGATAAACCAGGACCGGAGACCAGGACACAGGAAAACCAAGGCAACGACACCCTTTCCTGCAAGGTCACGTTTCCCAGCACCCGTGCATCTTTTGTTTGCTGCACTGGAGGATTCGGGTTTGTGCCCGGGTTTTGGAGGGGTTTTGCAGGCTTTTGGGGCCTGTGTCCGGGTTTATTCTGGGAGTGCTGCAGTGCATTCTTTTGTTTGTGCCGCCGTCTGGGAAAATTAGTTGTGAGGGATGGTGGGTGTCTGGGTCTAGCGTGTCCGGGTATACGGGGCCCTGATTCGGCGATGCGCAGTTGTTGAACCGCATCCTGAGTCAGGAAAACCTGCAAGAACACATGAGCACCTTTCGGGTTGTTGAGAGCTCTCTGGGCGTCTTTCTGTTCTTTTTTTGTAATTCGCAGCTTTCGCCTCAAAACTATTGCGTTTCCCAACCATCCTGTGGTGTTGGGTCACCCAAGCTGTGTCCTCGTTTTGAAGAGACGGTCCTCGCGTTTCTTCCTTCCCTCCCTCCTACCTTCCTCTGTCTCATCCTCCTCCCCCTCCTCCGTCCTCCCTGCGTTTCGCCCACCCACAACAGCGTTTCGTGGCCCCATAGGGAGCTCCACCGAAGGCCCCAGTGGCAGGGTCCGCATGCAGTTCCACCTCCATTTCGGCGCACCCCTTACACGTTTCGTGGCCCCCAAAGGCCCTTGTGGCAGCGCCCGCATGTGGTTCCACCCTGCATGTCGGCGCACCCCTCACACGTTTCGTGGCCTCAGATCGGGCTGCACCGACGGCTCCGATGCCAGCATCCGCATGGCATACCCGTGCCAATTTCGGCACACCCGTCACACGCGTCGTGGTCCCAGAGAGAGGTTCACCGAGGACGATACCCACAACTGCGTTACACACAGCTGCACATGGTTGGGTCCATCGCCAGGATCATTTGTTAACATGTGTCCACCGCGCTTTGGTATCGCTTTCATGTCTCCGCCGCAAGTTGCTTTTTTTCGTGTTCAATGTCAGTTGGAGGAGCAATGTTTGGTTCAACATCAGCTGCCAGGCTTGCTGTTTTGACTAGATGTCAGGTATGTCTCGCATCGTTGTGTTTGCATGGTCGTCTACTCGCGAGCACTCGCAGGTAAGCAGGAGTCGGCAGGAGGAACTGCAGAAAGGACGGGCCGCACGTTGCAGCGGGCAGCGAGCAAATCTTAAACATATCCACCTCCCCTTTGCAAACGGTCGAAGGTGCTCGTTTGGGAACAGTTCTGATACGGTAGCAGTGCGTTTTCAAAACGTTTGCAACTACTGCTGGAAATGAGAGATTGGTCAACATGTCCACCTCGTCTGCATCGGCGCAGCCCTCGACTTCGTTCCCTCTTTCTATGTTCTTCTTCGTTGTCTCGGTCGTGCGGCCGATAGGTTACCTGTCCCTTCACGTCCGATCCTCTTTCTCTTATCTTCTTTTCCGTCCCAGCTGCTTCTGCCTTTTGCGCACTTCCCCATATAATTCGATCGGCAATGTTCCGTGTGCAACTCTCGATGCTCGCAAACTCGCATTTTGTAAATAATAGTTTGCAGGAGTGCGCTTCCATACTGTATTCACTTTTTTTTCCCAAATCGTTTTTCATTAGTGTGCAGGTGTTCGCCGCGAAACGCTTGTTCTTTGCCGAGAAGTAAACGAAAGTGTCGTGCATCAGATTTGCTTTTCTCGTTTTGGAAGCCAACGTGTCGACTCACAAGACGGGCAAGCTGCAAACGAGACACAAACGCCCAGAGCGTTTGCCATCAACCATGAAGCCGAAATCATCGTTCCGCCTTGGCCCAAGACATCCGCCAGTGTGATTCCGTCCCATCCGCGGCCCCAGGGCTCCACAGCTCCGCCCTGCGTGGGGCAGCTCTTCGTCCTGGATCCACGTTGGATGGTCGCGTGGTCCGAGAAGGGCCCCCAGAAGCCGAAATCGGAGGAAACCTTGGCATCGCTCGGACGTGTGCATTTTTTTCTGGCGAGGGCCATCGAGGAGCATCCTGGATCATCGAGCCAGAAAACCAACCACGAGAACGTAACATGCACAGGGAATGGACGTCCGAGCGATGGCAGGAAACCGCCCGGATCGAAAAGCTCGTCTTGGCGTAGGAGGTCCGGGACGTTCCGCCTCAGGCGCGCAGCCGAGAGGCGCGCGGCCGCCGCCGAGAGGGCCGCGGCGAGCCGCGAGGCGGCGTGCGAGCGCCGCATCGGGCGGCTGCTGGCGGCGTGGCAGCGACACGATCGGCTGGCCTGCGCCAGGTGAGCGACAGGGCTGGACCTAAACGGTGTTTTGTCGATTTCGTGGGCCGTTTTCGTTTCGATGTCGTTTTGCGTTAAATCAAGGGCAGCAAAAAAAAGCCCCTACCCTGGTTTACGAGGCGCTGTGCGCTGAAACTCCTGTGGCCTGACAGGGTGAACCTTGCGTGATGTGCCGCATCCTGGCGGCTCTAGGCTTTGGGGGTTCCCAGGAGGTTTACAGACCGCGCACTTCTAACCCAGGGTAGGGCCGTTTTTTCATCCCTCAATTAAAGGCGGACTGAAGACAAGACGAGGGGAAACGAAAACAAAAGGAAAACGAAAAACACCGTTTAGGTTCAGCCTTGGTGAGCGACGGCAGAAGAGCGCGGGCACTCGCGCGTAAGCCTCCCGTCCGCCGAGCCCGCGGAAGAGGAGCGTCCTCTTCCGCGGGATCGGCGTCATTCAAGGACGCCCAGAGCACCCCGAGGAGGGGAGCCCCGAGGTGCGTACGAGGGCCCCCCCCCCGAGGGCTGAGGACGCCTGCGCCTTCAAGGGAGCCCTCCAGCCCGACCTGCGGCAGGGCCTGGGGTGGCGCACAGGGTCGCGCGTGAGCGCCCTCTTCTTCAGGCGGAGTGCCACGCGTGCTGCCCGCGTAAGCCGCCGCGTGAGGTCGCTGTGCCAAGGGTCCTGCGAGAACCTGGGTTATCGGGCCCGCCCGCCCCGCCCATCTCCCTGGATGACCGGACCTTGTCGGTTGCGCAGGCCCGAAGCGACAGTCACGCGGTTTTGGTGCTCGCTGGCATCTGTGGGCTGCCCAGCTCGAAAAGCTAGGTCTTCGGTCGTCTCCTCCCCCACCCCCCCAACCCCACCACCGGATGACCCGGGCGAATGTCGGACCGAGGTGTAAGATCGAGGTCGGCTCGGGGAGGGGGCCCGAGTGTTCTTCGTGTTTGTGGGATGCTCTTGTGCATCCTGGGGGGGTACCCTTGGATTTTCTGTGTGTTTGGGAGGGCGGAGGGTCTCGTGTTCTCGGAGGATGCTCTTCTGGCCGAGATCCGCCTCTATCGCCGAGACGTGAGGACGGCTTCAGTCTGGCGCCAGAGGCCCGCTTCTCTTCCTCGCTCAGGTCGCGGAGTCGCTGCCCCAGCCACGCCCGGTACGGCGGCGTGCGCGCGGTGCTCTCGGCGGGCGCGGCTGCCGCGCTCGCCCTCCCCGAGTGGTCCTCTTGCTGCGGCCTACCTGCTTCTCTGGCACATGCCAAGGGGGGTCACCACTGTTGGGGGTTCCTTCGTTGTCTGTTCGCGGGTCTAGGCCTCCTAGATGGGGTCGGAGTAGATGGGGTGGGAGGATCGCGCCGCATCGCCGATGCATCGCCGATGCGGCTTGATGTGCAGCCCGATTTGCTTCTTGTCGACGTCGCCGATGCAGCTCCGAAGTCGCCGATGCATCGCCGATGCATCGCCGATGTATCGGCGATGCGGCGCGATCCTCTGAACACATTTACTCGGACCCCATCCAGGAGGCCTCTAGTGGGGCCTTGGACATCGATATTGAAATCAGCTCTTCCAGAACTCGGGTGTCATTTGGACCGCAATCGGCCTTTCCTCCTGCTCCCCCTCGTCCCTCCTGCTCCTCCTCCTCCTCCTCCTCCTCCTCCTCCTCGTTCTTCTCGTCTCTCCCTGGTGGAGGTTCGAATCTGGCCCAAATCCCGTTCCAATCCGATCCAGGATGGGCTTCCAAGTGCGGTCCAGACCAGGCCCACATCGGGTAGCGCCAGGAGCCGCCACGTCGGTTCCCCTGGAACAGGCACCGAACGTGTAGGGGTGTCGCCAGCTGCTCCTCGGGGTCGAGGCTCCAGGATCGAAGCTCGAGAAGGTGCTTGGCCGTTTGGAGTCAGGGCTAAGTCGGGCCTGTCCCTTTACAGGGGGAATGTTCAAAAATAATGGAAAAACATGTATTTTTGGGCATCTATTGAGTACTTGTTGTGACTATGTTTTATTTTTCGTCGACAATCCCCCTGTAGGGGGACAGGCCCGACTTAAAGTCAGGGCTTGTTTGGAGCTGGCTGGAGGTCTGCATGGCCCAGCGCAGTCGGTGGTTCAGAGATGGGGTCCTGAGGAATGGGGTCTTCAGGACGAAGTGCCTCAAGCAATGTAAATCCACCATTGGATCCCTTCCTATCCTTGGGGCCCCATCCCTCAGGACCTCATCTTTGAACCACCGACACGGGTTCCGGCCAGGCCAGCAGGAAGGGGGGAAGAGGTTCGAGGTTCTGCGTTCGAGCAGGTGTGTCCACATACGGGCCCCAGCAACATCCGGATTGAATTCGGGGCCAGGGGCCGATTTTGACCAGATTTGCATCCATCCCCCCCTCTTAACCTGTTTCCCCGGGACCCAACCAGCTCAGACCCCCTGGCTGCCTCCAAAGAGGGTTCATCCGCTGCTCGTGAGGGTCGAGGATCCAGGCAGGGCTGAACCTAAACGCTGTTTTGCTGGACTTCGGCTGTGTTTTTCGTTTTGGCAGAGAGGTACAGTAACACAGGTAGAGCAAAACGAACAACGAAAAAAAAAACGAAAAGCAACATTTAGGTCCAGACCTGGATCCAGGAGCCGAAGCTCGAGCGGGTTTTTTGAACGCTTGGGGTCGGGGCCCCGTCTCCTCGAGGGAGTGGTGCTTCCTCGAGGCGACCTCCCGGTGGCGACCTCCCCTGGCAGTGCCCGGTCTTCCCGCAGTGTTCCCGCCGCCGTGGTTTCCGCCAGGCCGGGTCGGCACTGCTGATCGTACACCGTTTGCTTGCGAGAACAAAATGCAGAGGTAGGTCGCAGGCGTGGAGATTGACACAAACACCAATATCGGTGGTGTTGCATCCACCAGGGGAAGAAGATCCCGATCTCGGTGATGGTGGTAATATTCCGGCTTCCAAGGTGACTGAAATATTACCGCCAACACCGAAATCTAGGATCATCGTCCCCAGAGGCAACCCTCTGTGCTGGTGATGGTGCCAATTTCGAGGCCGCCAAGTCCAATGTAGGCGTTGTGCTTGGAATGTGGCAGGGTTGCCCATAGACCATAGACGTCATGTCGGCACAGTTTTCCGTATCTGGATCGATGAGTCAGCCGTGGACATGTCTTTGGGAGATACAGTTTGGGCATTTGCATTGGAGGATTGTGATTTCCTCGCTGTATCCAATGGGAGATCATTGGGAAGCCCAGGTCCAGAAGTCTGAAACATGCTTCATTGGCTGGTTACCAGATGGGTGCTGCGTCGCGGCATGATCGCCACTCCGCGAGTTAACCGTCAGAGAGCTGCCAGGTTCCCCGTAGGTTGTTGACAAGAGACTTCTAAGAGGCTTTTTCGGGTCAGTCTTGGGGGGCCCCTCGGAGTCCCCTCTTGGGAGCATCTTGGGGGCCTCGATGTCGTCTCGGGGTTCATCTTGGCCAGGGAGTACCGATTTCCCCTCTTGGGCCTCTCCAGGGGCCGTCTATGGTCATTTGGGGGCATCGGGGACCGTTTTGGGGTGATCTTGGGGACCTCTTGGGCCGTCTTTGACTCCCCGAGACGGAAAAGGCTTCCAAGAGAGCCTCAGGACGGTCCATGGGGGGATCTGAAGACACGTGGGAAGTATGCACCCCCAGCCATGCTCCGAAAGGTTTCGAGGAAAGTCGCGCCCAAGAGCGCCCGGAAATTTGGGCCCCATAGCACCCTTACGACATAGCATTTAATGATCATCTCAGGGAACTCAAATGTACCTGGGGACACTGCAGCACCTCGCGGCAAAGTAGCGGATCACTACGACGACGACGAACGACGACCTCGATCTCGACGTCGCCCTCCACGACGACGCGACGACGACGACGCCGACGACGACGACGACGACGGCGACGACGTCGACGACGACGACGAAAACGTGGATCACGATGACGACGACGACGACGACGACGACGAGGACCGAGGACCGAGGACCGAGGACCGACGGGGCTCCTGAGGCCTCTCAGACAGGCCTGCAGGGGGCCTCTGGGGACCTCGACGACCACGACAATCACGACGACGGCGACCTCGGCCTCGATATCGACGATCTCGCTGCAAGCGCAAGCCGTTGCTCCCCTGGCGTGCCTCGTGCCCGGCTCAGGAGCAGCGTGTCTCCTGACGTTCAGGGTGGGGGTGGCCCCTCTCGGCCCTGGGTCCGTCTGGGTTTCCCAAGCCCTCGCGCCAGGGCCCCATGGGGGCTTCTGAGCCGTTTCTGCTCCCCGCCCAGACCCGAGACGCCTGTCCCTTGGGTATCTCGACGGCCTTGCCAGAAGCAGCATCAGCCTTGGAAAAATCAATTTGTCCTGACGGTTCCTGTCGCCGCTGTCAGACGTGAGCCGCGACCAGTGATTGTCAATAAGGAACGATTCAATCGAACAGGGTCTTGAAGTTTCCTCTTCGCCATTTTCAGACTTCGATGCCCCGTCACCGACACAGAAGTCGATTCGAAAAAAGCCATGACATGCTTCCACCAGGACCCGGGCCCACATGCCGTTGAGGGGCCCGCTTGTCATCCGTGATGGGCAGCGTTGGTGGCCCGAAGCGGGCTTCCAAAGATGCCCAGTTTGGGAGACACCTTGGCGCCGTGATCGTTTCTGCTTCCTCGGCAGCGAGTGCCTGGAGCAGCAAGAGTCCGCTCGCTTGGCGCGTGGCGCGCCGATCGATCGCGGGCAGCGCGCACCTCTTTCCGCCTCGATGCCCGCGCCCCGCATCGCTGCACAGGCTTCTGGTTCGCCGCCCGGCGTGCCCTTCGCGAGCCTGCAGCGCACGCAGCGCCGGCTGGAGCCCGGCTGGTTGAACTCGGCAGGAGGCACCACGCTTGGCTCGAGTACGCGTAAGAGTGGTCCTTCGCCAGAGTGACCTTTGGTGCGGGCTCATCTGGGTCCCCCCGATCGCTGGGCGCGATACGATAGCGGCTGCTTGCGCGCTTGGATTTGGCCACATTGCCCCCTTGAGTCCGCGCACCAAAGGTCACTCTTACCCAGGGTCACTCTTGCGTATAGTCAATTGGCCTCGGCAAGGAGGGCCTATGGCGTGCATATGAAGCAGAGACGGGACATGCATTATTGACACCGATGCCCTTGCCTGGTTGTTGTCGTTCGGGGCCTCCTGGCAGGCCCTCACACCTGGGCCGCAGGAGTGGGGGCTCAAGCCCCCAGGTCCTGGGGGCTGCGAGAAAATCTCGACGGGTGTTTCTGCCTCGGTTCCAGACCTCTGCGAGGCGGTCCAAGACTCTTGGTCCTCGGAGGGCCGTTTCGGGGCCAAGCGGGACATTGAACAAGACGATCCAGGCTGAGAACGGTGAGGCCCTCGGGGCAAGGAGTCGACACTGCCTGACTCCGCCGCGTCGCTGCGCGCGCCGGCTGCGACGATCCCCCCCCGACCAGGAAAGAATACCTGTTTCGGGCCCCGGGGCTCCCAGCACTCGGAGGGAGGAGAGGCGACACCCCGGGGCTCCCAGCACTCGCTGGAGGGCTGCCACCTCCAGCGAGGGGGGTCCACGACGCCGTCCTGAGCCGGGAAAGTGCGTGAGGGGGGGACCACACCAGCAGGAGGGCCCTTCTCGGCGCCTCGCACTGGTGCTCCAGCTCGGCACGGATCCGCGGCGGCCGAGGCCGGCGCCGGACTAGAAGGGCTCCCCAAAGCAAGGCCGCGCGCGGCGCCAGGCGCCTGCGCCGAGGAGGCGGATAGACCTCCTGCCCTGACACGTCGATGAGTGAACTGTCCACTGTCGGTTCTCGAGAGGGCGCCGTAGCCGTCATGTTCCAGGCTTTCGCCCGCCAGATTTGGGCCCGAGGTCGTTTTCACAAAACCACGTTTTGCTAAAGGGGTCTCTGTCCATCCCCGAGTAACGCCCCCGTCCCTGGGTAACGGTAGCGATCGCACGTTTTGGGGAGGGCTTGCCCGTGCTCGCAGGCGCCCTGCCGGTGCTCGCAGGTGCCCCCCGGTGCTCGCAGGCGCCCTGCCGGTGCTCGCAAGCGCCCTGATAGTGCTCGCGGGCTTAGCGCAGGTGCCCCACCCCGCCCAAGCGTTACAGCATGAGCAGATTCTGTCGTAACGGCGCGGTCCTCGGAAAAGCGGCCGAAGTGTCGCAACCATCCCGGCCGATTTTCAGCCAGGAGCCATATGATCAGGGCTGAAACGGGCCTTCTCTTTCCCCATATCCTAAGATGGTGTTCTTGTTCCCCATATCCAAAGATGGGGTTCTTGTTATTGGCGGACCGCGCCGGAAGGACACAGAACAGGACAGAACACCACACCCATCACTCAGACACACACGTAAGTTATTCCCCATATCCTAAGATGGGGTTCTTGATTCCCCATATCCAAAGATGGTTTTTTCCCCATATCCAAAGATGGGGTTCTTGTTATTGGTGGACCGCGCCGGAAGGACACAGAACAGGACAGAACACCACACCCATCACTCAGACACACACGTAAGTTATTCCCCATATCCTAAGATGGGGTTCTTGATTCCCCATATCCAAAGATGGGGTTTTTGATTCCCCACTCACTCATCACTCAGACTCACTCATCAAGACTCACTCATCACTCAGACTCCGTCCTCACTCAGACACACCACTCATCACTCAGACTCACCACTCAGATTCACTCATCACTCAGACTCACTCATGCTCTCTCATCACTCAGACTCACTCATCACTCAGACTCAGGCGATTCGCTCGTCTCAGCACTCTAAGGGGGGCGGCGGGGGGGTATTTCACGGGGTCCCGTTCGCGGAATTGTGTGGGGATGTCTCAGGCGGTTTGGTCATTTTCTCTTCCAACATGTTTCGTTTTCGGAGCAGATTTGGAGGAAGAGGAGGAGGAGTCAGGAGGAAGAGGAGGAGGAGGAGGAAGAGGAGGAGGAAGAGGATGATGATGATGATGATGATGATGATGATGATGATGATGATGATGATGATGAGGGGGAGGAGGAAGAGGAGGAGGAGACTGGGGAGGAGGAGGAGGACGAGGCAGGGGAGGAGTAGGAGTAGGAGTAGGCGGAGGAGGAGGAGGACGATGATGAGGAGAAGGAGGCGAGCATGAGCACGAGTAGGAGCAGTAGAATGGGATGATGATGATGATGGTGATGCTGGTGATGATGATGATGGCGATGATGATGATGATGATGGTGGTGGTGATGATGATGATGATGATCGCAACGACGATGGCCGCGCCGCTTTTTTGATAATCGAGGAGGAGGAGGAGGCGCAGGAGGAGGAGGAGGAAGAGGAGGAGGAGGAGGAAGAGGAGGAGCAGGAGGACGGGGAGGGGCAGGAGGAGGAGCAGGAGGAACTTCGAACTTCGAGGTCTGGAGGCCCGTTTCGGGCTCCGGCACTGATGATGGTGAAGATGATGATGATGATTATGATGATGATGATGATGATGATGATGATGATGATGATGAGGATGATGAGGAGGGGGAGGGAGGAAGGAGGAGGAGGAGGAGGGGAAGAGGAGGAGCAGGAAGGGGATGATGACGACGATGACGATGACGATGACGATGATGATGATGGTGATGATGATGGTGATGATGATGCAGATGATGATGATGATGATGATGATGATGATGATGATGATGATGACGATGATGACGATGAGGGGGATGATGAGGAGGAGGCTGGTGATGATGGTGGTGATGCTGATGATGATGATGATCATGATGATGACGACGATGATGAAGAGGATGAGGATGCGTAAGAGGACGATTAGAATGACGACGACGACGACGACGACGATGATGATGATGATGACGATGATGATGAGGATGATGATGATGATGTTTGCCCCGCTCTCTCAGAGGTCTCTGGGGGAGAAGGAGAAGAAGGAGGAGGAGGAGGCAAAGAGGTTCCGCTTTCTCGGAGGAGGAGGAGGAGGAGGACGAGTGGAGGAAAGGGAGGAAACCGAAGGCGAGGGGCCCCGTTCGTAGAATTTCGTGCGCATGGCTCAGCGGTTTAGGCACTTTCTGGTGCAGCATCTCTCGCTTTCCGACTCCACGAATAGGAAGGGGAGTGGGAGGAAGAGGAGGAGGAGGAGGAGGAGGAGGAGGAGGAGGAGGGGGAGGAGGAGGAGGAGGAGGAGGAGGAGGAGCAGAAGGAGGAGGAGGAAGAGGATGACGAGCCCGCAGTCGGAGGCACGCCTCGGAGCCCTTCAAGGACGCCCTCGTCGTCGTCGTCGTTGCCGTCGCCGTCGCCGTAGCCATCGCCATCGGCACAACCGCTGGCAGCACAACCAGCACAACCATCACCAGAAGAACCACCAACAGCACAAGCGGGGCGGGCGATGCGAGCCTCGGCCCCGCAAAAGCCTGCGGGCGAGCACCAGCGCAACCAGCGCGACCATCGCCGGCACAACCGCTAGTGCAATTACCACCAACGTAACTACCACCAGCAATCCTTTTCAGGGGTTGCGCATTAACAGTGGCGACAGCCGCCACCAGCACAACTTAATATATTCATTTGTGGCCGCATTGCGGCCAAGCCGTGGTGCGAATGACTACCACCAGCTGGAGACGATGTGGCTCTGCACTGTCGCTCCCTGTGTCACTGGCAGAACAACCAGCACCAACACAATCAGCACAGTCGCCACCACCAGCACCACCAGTGCAGTCAGAACAGCCGCCACCAGCACAACCACCGGCAGCACAACCAGCACAACCACCACCAGCAAAACCACCAACAGCACAATCACCAACGGCACAAGCGCCAGCGCAACTTGGTACCACAACCAGCACAACCACGATCAACGCAACCATCACCAGCGCCACCATCACCATCAGCCCAACCGCTGGCAGAACAACCACCACCAGCACGATCAGCACAACCACCACCAGCACAACCACCAGCAGCACAACCAACGCAACCATCACCATCACAACCACTTACAACACAACAATCAACAGCACAAGCGGGGAGGGCGATTCGAGCCTTGGCCCTGCAAAAACCAGGGCGGTGGAATGCCCTGTCGCCTGCGGGCGAGCACGATTGCGCGGGCGCGAGCCCGCGAAAATTGCCAAATAGGCATTCCACACGCCGGGGAAAGCACAAAAGGGCTTTCGGCTGCTCCACTCCTCCTCTCTCCTTCCTCCTCCTCCTTTCTTCTTTCATCGCAGTAGGCACGTCCCCCTGGGTGCCATCCCGCCGCCAGCGCGAAGATAACATGCACCTGGGGGGGCGCCCCGTTCCGCGAACCCCACTGCAGAGTGGGGATCTCGACCTCCCAATGGGGTTC
Source organism: Prorocentrum cordatum (assembly GCA_963575745.1). Classification (NCBI taxonomy): domain Eukaryota; class Dinophyceae; order Prorocentrales; family Prorocentraceae; genus Prorocentrum; species Prorocentrum cordatum. Next base: position 170,805 of record CAUYUJ010004014.1, read on the forward strand.
GCGGAGCGGGGGCGGATCGAAAAATTGGAAAGCGCGCTGTCTGAACTAGCGTGATGTGAGGGGGGAGGGGGGGTGCACCGTTCCCTCGGATGGGCACACCCCCCCCTCCAGGATAATCGCCCCTCTCCATCCTTTCCCTCTCTTGCCTTCCTTTCCCTCCTTCCTTGACTGCTATCTCAGACGCCTACGGCGTATCACTGCCGCCCGCTCACCCGCGGCTGTGAGTGAATTGCGAGGAACTCCCAGGCGGAAACCGCTTCCTATGGTTCTGATAAACATTTCCCCGAAATGGCAAATTGCGTATATTGGTCGTTGTCCTTGCGGACAACGAAGCGCCGGCGTCTGGAGCAGCGGGCGTGACAATGCGTCCATGAAGACACTGGGCGCACGGAGCTGGCGCGACGATCTTACACGCCGGGCATTTTTTTTTTTTTTCTCCTCTTTCTTTTTTTTTTTTTCTTTTTTTTTCTTTTTTGTGCTTTTTGTTTTTTCTTTATTTTTTTTTTTTTTTTTTTTTTTTTTTTTTTTCTCTTTTTTTTTTTTTTTTTTTTTTTTATTCTTTTTTTTTTTTTTTTCTCTTTTTTTTATTTTTTTTTTTGTTTTTGTCTTTTTTTTCTTTTTTGTTTTTTTTTTATTTTTTTCTTTTTCATTTTTTTTTCTTTTTTTTTATTGTTTTTTTTTATTTCTTTTTTTTTTATTTTCCCCTTTTTTTTTTTTATTTTTTTTTCTTTTTTCTTCTTGTTTTTTTTTATTTTTTTTCTTTTCTTTCTTTTTTTTTTTTTTTTTTTTTTTCTTTTTTTCTTATCTCTTTTTTTATTTTCTTTTTTTTCTGGGCCTCAGGGGGCTCAGGCTTCTCAACCTCCAGGGCAAAATCCAGGGACCTACGTCGTCGCCGTCCCTCCAGTCGTTCTTTTGTTCTTCCAGGTTGAATGCATATTTCATTTGCAGGGATGTTTTTCACATTGGGGGCCCCGTCGGTGGCCCCCAGTGGCGGTGCTGCTTGTGGCAGGGCGATGGCTGGCGCTCTCTGTTCAAGGTCGAAGGCCCGCTCTCGCAGCTTGCATGTTTCCGGTGCCCTCCAGTTGTTTTTTGGTCGTTCGAGGTTGAAGGCCAACTCACTCTTGTTCGTATAGTTCCGGTGCCACTGCGCGCTCTTTGGCACCGCGGAGGTTGCAGGTTCGTGTGTTTGTTCGGTGGCGCTACGGTTCAGCAGAGACCGCTTGCACGGGAGGACTGTGCAGGGACTCTATGGGCTCATTGAGGATCAGGAATGCGAGGAGGATTGCCGGAGGCGTCACCTGAAAAGGGTTATTATTATTTGGACGCCTCCTACTCCTCCTCCTTCCTCCTCTTTTCTCCTCCCCTCCTGTCGGACTTACTCATACTCAGACTTGCTCATACACAGACTTACTCATACTCAGACTTACTCATACTCAGGCCTACTCATACTCAGACTTACTCACACTCAGATATACTCATACACAGACTTACTCATACACAGACTTACTCACACCCAGACGTACTCATACACAGACTCACTCATACCCAGACTTACTCATACACAGTATTAGTCATACTCAGACTTACTCATACCCAGACGTACACATACACAGACTTTCTCATACGCAGACCTACTCATACCCAGACTTACTCATACACAGACTTACTCATACGCAGACTTACTCATACTCAGCACCCCAAAGGGGAGCCGCCAGGGGTGGTTGCACGGGCTCGTTCGCGGCCATTTTGTGGGGATGTCTCAAGCGGTTTGCCTGTTTCTGGGCCCAACACCCTTCGCTTTCGGAGCAGATTTGGAGGATGTCTCGAGCGAGGCGCTCATTTCAGCACCCCTAAGGGGAGCCGCCAGGGGTGGTTGAACGGGCTCGTTCGCGGCCATTTTGTGGGGATGTCTCAGGCGGTTTGCCTGTTTCTGTGCCCAACATCCTTCGCTTTCGGAGCAGATTTGGAGGATGTCTCGAGCGAGGCGCTCATTCCAGCACCCCTTAGGGGAGCCGCCAGGGGTGGTTGCACGGGCTCGTTCGCGGCCATTTTGTGGGGATGTCTCAGGCGGTTTGCTTGTTTCTGGGCCCAACATCCTTCGCTTTCAGAGCAGATTTGGAGGATGTCTCGAGCGAGGCGCTCATTTTCACCCCCAGGTGGGCCAGATTTTGAGGATGTCTCGATCGGTTTGCTTGTTTTGGTGGCCAGGCTCGTGGGCGCAGATTCTTCTCAGGATGCCACAGGAGGCTCCAACAGGCCCCAGGAGGCCCCAGGAGACCACATGAGGTCCCAGGAGGCATCAGGAGGCCACAAAAAGACTCAAGAGGCCACAGGATGCCCCAAGAGGTTCCAGGAGGCCCCAGGAAGTTCCAGAAGGCCTCAGGAAACCACAGGAGGCCCCAGGAGGCAACAGGAAGCGCCAGGAGGCCTCGGAAGGCAACAGGAGGCCCCGAGAGGCCCCAGGAGCAGGAGGCCCCGGAAGGCAACAGGAGTGGCTCGAATCCCATGTGTTTTACGTATGCTCCTATCGATTGGGCCTCACCTGGAACACGATTCTTTGATGTTCTACGTATGTTTCTATAGATGGTCCTTCTCCTGTGTACACAATCCTAAATGTTTTACTCATGTTCCTATGTTTTGGGCCTCTCCTGGGGCACGAGTCCTTGGTGTTTTACGCGTGTTCCTATAGATTGCCCTTCTCCTGTGGCTCTAATCCGCAATGTTTTATGCATTGACTTTAGGCTCGGGGAGGCTCGGGTCAGGGAACCATAATCATGACAGAAGGGGACGCCCGCGCGCGCTCGCAGGGACTGCGCGCATCAGAGCGCGCAATTGGATCGTGCGAGCAAAGCGCGTTGGCGACAGCGGTTGCTGTTGGTTTGTTTCTTGCTTGTGTGCTGCCTGATGGCCGGGCAGCGCGGAGAGCTCTTCATCGAAGAGCTCTTAGATTGGAGGGTCGATTCCTCCGAGCGCGAGTCCCTTTCTGCGCTCGTGCAGAGAGAGGGACTGGAGTCGGCTGGCGATTTAGCGCATTTGGTTTGCTCGACGGACGAGGCGGAGCAGTGTGGAGTGCCCACGGCCTGGGCCGTGGCTCGGGACGTGGCGCGGGTGACGCCGTGGCTGGTGCCCGCGCATGGCAATTGCGCGGAGGGGCGATTTGGCGGCGCGGCGGCGGCCGCCGCGCCCGCCGTGAGCGCGGGGGCCGCGGCGGGGAAAGGGCGCGGGCCTACCGCCGCGCGCCGCGGTCGGCCGAGACGCTGTGCCGCAGTGGCGACGGAGGCGGCAGAGCGTGAGGGGCGCGTTCAGCTGGCGGTCAGCGCAGTTCGAGTGTCGCTTGAATGGCGCCCGGAAAGCGGCCTCGGGCAGGGGTTGCAGGAGGCGCAGGCCGAGATGCTCGCCGACGTCTCGTCCGCGGCGGTGTTTAGGCTGAGTACTTTCGAATCCGGGACGCTGCGCACGGCCTTGCGCGTGTGGGGGCAGTGGGCCGAGTGGGCGGGCCGGCAAGGGCAGCCGGCGACGAGTTTGGCGCGGCAACCCATGGCAGTCGCCGAGTTCGTGCATAAGCTCTCGATCGCACGGACGTCCGGCGTCAGGATCTGGAACGCCTTGAAGTGGATGTGCGTACATTTGAAAGCGCCTTTCTGCCTGGACGATGCGTTTCGCCCTGTGCCACGTGATCCTGGCAGTGGAACCGTAGCACCGCCGGCGTAGGCCGCTGTCGTCGAACCCGAGATGATTTACCATGTGATCGATTTCCTGGATGGCGCGAGAACGCCTGGACAAGTCATGCTCGCGGCTGGGATGCTGGCGGTGGTATTCGCGTGGGTGAGGTACACGCACCTGCTGCGCTCTAGGCCTTTAGAGAAGTCTGTTTATTTTTGCTGGTTCCGCGCATCGAGGGGGAAGCAGGGAAAGCGACAGGGGCGACCTTCGTTCGATTGGTGCTTGCCGAGGCGGCTAGGTGGCGCGCGGTCCGCCGCTGACGCCTTGTGGGATGGCTGGCACAAGTTGGCGGCGCGGGAAGATCGAGCAGGAAGGGCTGTGCCGACGGGGCTCGTCTTCGATCCAGTTTCCGGCGCGCCGGTGAAGTTGGGTGCCTTTAACCGATCGCTGAAGGAAGTATTCCGAGGCTCGCTAGCGGACGATTCCCAGTTGGATCTTGTGACTTCGTACAGTTTGCGCCGGGCTGGGCCTACATGGGCGAGCGCGATACAATTGGACTGGGAAGCCCGAGTCATCTCGGGCGGTTGGACGGAGGGGGGAGACAACTCCCGACGGAACCAGATGCCGATCGTGTATAATGCGCGTCGGCGGCAAGCCGAGATGTGCACGCGCCTGCACATGGCCGGAGTGTTGTCGTGCCTGCGGACCGATCTGGAGGCCCCAGTGCAGTGGGGGCAAGTGCGATGCTGGGCGAGTTCTGCGACAGGAAAAGTAACGTTGGCCGACCTAGAGAAAGAGGCGCAGCAGCGGGTGGCGGTGTCGACCGTTCGTGAGAAGGCCGCGTTCTTGCCCCCGTCGGTCGTCGAGGAGTTGAGGCGGCAGAAGTTTCTCCGGATAATCGTGGCCCCGCGTGGACAGCGGGTGGGGCGCGGTAAAGCGCCGGGCGCGCCTCCACCCAATTGTCGGGGCCCTGCCGACGGGGGCGCCGCGGGTAAGAGCGGTGAGGGGGGGGGGGGCGGGCGCCGAAGCGCCGGGCGCGCGTGCGCGCGCTGCGCAAACCCTCGCGTCGGGGGCACCGCGTGCAAAGCGGGGGGGGCGCGGTAAAGCGCCGGGCGGTTTGCGTGGGAACGCGTTGCCTGCGCCTGCGAGCCCACGCAGAGCGCCGAAAGTTGCCGGCAAAAACAAGCGACCAGCAGAGGCGGGAGCGCGCGCCAGTCCGGCGTCGGTTGCCATTGCGGGCCGCGCAGGGCGAACCGCGGGTCGAACGCGCGGCCCAGCGGTATTGTGCCCGGGCGTGGGCGGCATTGGAGGCTGTCTCCATCCCCAGGTCCAGGGGAGATGAAGTGTCGGTGCGGCCGGGAGACGCAACCCGTGCAGGCCCGGCCGCGTTCCAAGCGCGGGGAGTTGATTGCGCCGGTCGCGCGGTGACCGTGCTTCCAGGCGACGAGGCAGCGCAGGGCGCGGAGTTGGGGTGAATGTGACGTAAAGGGCTCAGATGGCGCGCCAGCGCACTGCGCGCCGCCAGTCAGGCAGGTTGCGGAGGGATCATCCGCGCGCGCGTCGCGAGCCGTGGGCCCGTCGCCCGAGCCGCGGGGCGCGATCGGGTACGTGCAGGCTGAGCCTGGGAGGGCTACCCGGGTAAGGGAGGTTATGGGGCCTCGATATCACGTCGCGATGCCCGTAATTCGTCGCCTCAAAAAGTCCAGAGCCTGGACGGACAGTGAGTTCGGGCCAGTGACGAACCTATGTCAGAATGGATTGAGTGATCTGCAGTGGTTCCCGGCGCTCCCGGAGGGGGCCCTGGTGTGCGCGGCGTGTGAAAAGTTGCGCGGCCGGGCAGCCCCGGCGTGAGGTGGTGACGTCATCGCGGCGGAGACGCGCGGAGTTGCGCGTGGCCTGCCAGCGAATGCCAACTTAACGGATGCGTATGCGCGCCCCGAGGTGGGCTCGAACGCGGTCCAGAGAGTAGGTTTAGCGGAGCGACACGTGTGGTTCTCGGTATGTCTTTGTCAGTTGACGGCATTGCTCTGCCGGGGCGCGTCGGCGCTCGCGACGCCGCTGCACAATTCAGAGAGCTGGCCGCGAAGTATCAGTTTGATGAGCGCATCGCCACCCACCTGGTCGAAACCGTGGGTCTAGAGACGTTGGTCGATTTCGCGCATGCCGTCACGAGCGAGAACGAGTGGGCGCCGATCCTCGAGCGCGCGCCGGATCTCGAGAGGAGGCTGGGACAGCTGTCCCGCGTGCGCCAGGCGCGGCCTTCGCCTGCGCGGGGGGGGGCCCTGCCTGGCCCGCGCCGCAGTTCGAGCGCGTAGTGCGGCAGGCGTGGAAAGCCGTGTGCGATGCCGCCCGGGAGTCCGAGACCCGGAAGAGGCGCGGTTTGGGCGAGAGCGACGATGTCCCCTTGCCGTCGCCGCAGCTCGCTGAATTGAGCGAGCAGTTCTTCGCTCGGTATAAGATGGCGTACCCAGCGGAGTGTGAGCCGTCCGAAGCGCTGGTCAGTAAGATCAGCAGGGAGCTGGGCAGGCGCGTCCCATTGCACGCGGAGGGGGTGACCGCGTCGCGCGCGCGGCCCCCCATGGTCGGCAGGCGCCAGGTGACGATGATGAGTGTATGGAAGGTCCGCACGTTGCTGAATGCCGCGAGGGCTGCCAGGAAGCGGCAGCGCATTGGGGATGTCGAATTCGTGTGCGATGAGAAGGAAGATCCGGATCCCGCGAAGGACTTGAAAACCTATATCGCGTTGCACCAGGTTCTCATGGTGGCATACGCGCGCGCCGGGGTGAAGCCGATTGACCCGGCGCCCGGGACGCCAGAGAAGGCGTCTTCGGATACGACGGATTTCGTGCAGATTCCGTTGGATGTCGCGATGGCCTACCATTTCCGTTTGGTCAAGCACGCCAGTGCGATGCCGTTCTCGATTGCGCTGCCTAGCGTCGTGCGTCGGGACGAGGAGGAGCGCGCTTGGTGGACGGACAGGGTCCGCACCAGCGAGCTGAGCGTCGGGAAGATAATCCGCGAGGGCTTGCAGACTCGCGAGGTCATGTGGAGCCCGCCCTCACCGCCAGCTCCCGGGCCGCAGCGGCCGCCGACGAGCGTCGGGCGGAGCCAGCGGACAGGTGGCAAGGGCGCGCAGTTGGGCGATCGGTTGAAAGACGGAACCCAGGTGCGTCGCAAGTTCAACGCCGGGGAGTGCTCCGAGCCGTGCCCTCGCGGGTATAAGCACGTCTGTTCCGTCGTGATCAACAAGACGGGGCGCTTGTGTGGCATGTCGAACCACTGCGCCCTCAAGTGCACCAGGAGCCCGGGTCTCAGTTTGTGGTTTCCCTGTTAGCTTAAAGGGGGCGGCCCGGGTCCGGGGGCGCCCTGGGTCCGGGAAAGGCGACGGTTAGCGCCGAATGTTCGGAACACCCGGCGTTGTAGTTTGCGACGCGAGGAACGCGAGCGGGGGCGCGGCCGACGGCGGCAATCGCGGCCGCAAGGGCGATTGAAACGCACCCGCTGCCGCGCCGCCCGCCGCGGCAGAAGGGGCAGTCACCAGTGGGGTCGCGTGCCCCAGCGTCGTGGGCGTGCGATGGAGCCAGGCGGACAACGCTGTGAAAATTCGGAAGTCCTTTCCGGAAGAGTGGCTGGTGGGCGTTCCCATCCCGTTCTTGCAAGACTTGTTGAATATTTCGCCATTCGTTGATTTCGCCATCTGGGCGGAGCTGCAGGACGAAGGACTACCTCTGGGATGTTCTCTGGGCAGAAATTCCAAGGGGCGCGCGAGCGCCGTGTTGGGTCGCCAGGCAGGCGTGCTCGACCACAGGCTAGCGCTGGCGCAGGTTATCGAACTCGGCGTGGGGGAGCGGGCACACCTCGCTCAATGCATCGAATTCGCGAGCGCGGGGCGATTGCCATTCGACGATGAGTACATGGCACCCGTTGATTTGAAGTATGCTGCCTTTGCCACGGGTGCGTTCGCGTGGGCCGGTGGTAATCGGCTGAGGCAGTGGCGCGAGTCTTGCGCCGGGGCGTTGAAGGAGCTTAGTCAAAGGCTGGCGCCGGTGTCCCGCGCCCTTCGGCTCTGGCAAAGCCCCTCAGTACATGCCGTGGCGCAGAACACCCACATCGCGCTGATTTGTGTTCTGACTTGGGTGATGGGTTGGCCGGATAGGCAGCTGGCCCAGAGATTTGTGACCGGCTTCAATATCGTGGGGCGATTGGAGGAGACGGGTGTCTGGGAGCGGTGCGAAAGTTCGGAACCTGTTTCTGAGGACCGCTTGTTGGCGGAGTCCACCGCGCTTTTACGTTCCAGGGACAAGCGACGGGTTGATCCTGAGGCTGAGTTTCTTTGGGAATCATGCTTGAAGGAATGCGAGAAGGGCTGGGCTGCTCCTCCGGCGTCGCTGGCCGCGATGGACCGCGAGTACGGCGCCGGGCGCTGGGCGGCCGTGCCGTCGTTCGTGCACGTGCAGCAGAACGGCAAGCGTCGGCGGATAGACGATGCTAAAGCCGGTGTGCAGAACGGCGCGACGGTGTACCCTGAGAAGTGGCACTTGCCATCAGCGTTCACGCCTGCATTGTATGGCAAAGTCTTGAGGCAGCGGTCGGGAGGTACGCCAAACACCGGAGGTGGCCTTTTCCCCCTCCCCGCCGGCCGGTGTGTCGCGTTTTTCCCGCGGGCCGTTCCCCCGGGTCCGTTCGTGTGGGCCTAGTGGGCCCCTCCGGTGTCCAAGGGGCGTGGTCCGGCCCGGTGTTTGGCGTGCACCCTCAGGCAGGAAGCTGCGGCGGGAGGCTTTGCTGATGAGGGCTTAACCCTTGAGACTGGAGGCGAGGACCTGCCGGACGCATACAGGTCCGTGCCGGTCAATCCCGCGCAGCTGCGATATAACGTCATTGCGGCGCGGGAACCGCGCAGCGGGGAGTGGCGATACTTGACTGCATTCGCCATGCTGTTCGGCTTGTCGTCGAGTGTTATGAATTTCATGCGGTGGTCTGCCTTTCTGGAAGCCGCTGCCAGGCGCGTGGCGGCAATGTTGCACACAATGTATGTCGATGATGGCAGTCTTGGGGACCTCGGATTGGCGAAAGGCTCGGGACAGGCTTTACTCAACGTCTTGTTTTCGGAGTTGGGTACCCCGAGTGCCAGCGCGAAGCAGCAGCGCATGGCCGCCACTGGGGCTTTCTTGGGAGTCGATCGCGACGTGTCTCGGGTTTTTGAAGGCAGAGGGGTGGTCTCCTTTTGGCCGAAGGCCAGCATGATTGACAAAATCAAAGGCCTGCTCGCGGAGCACCGTGCGCGGAACAGCCTGACACCAGCGGAGGCCTCGAAGCTCCGGGGCATTCTGCAGTGGTCGTCCTCCGCGATGTTCAACGGCGTCGGCAGCGCCGCGATGGCGCCGCTGAAGCAGAGGCAGTACACTGACGCGCCTCCGTGGGCGTTATCCCACGCGATTCGGCGGTGCTTCGATTACTTCGAATTTGTAATAGACCTTGCCCCGAAGAGAAGCGTCGACGTGAGCCCGCCCTCGTGTCCGCTGATTGCGATCGCAAGCGACGCGCGGGCTGACGGGGCGACCGCGCCCACAGGCGGCTACCTCCTGGTCGATTGCTTGACAGGGGAGCGTGTGGGAGGATGGTGTGTATTCGACGATGCCATACTCGCGGAGTGGGGTTTCTCGCCGGCGGACCGGGAGAGGGGCGCGAATCCGATCGCCCTCTGTGAGGGGGCATGGTCCCCATTGTCCTGGCGCAAGAGGCGCGGAGGTGCCGAGGGAAACGCATCCTGTGGGTGGTTGACAACACGAGCGCTCTCCACAGCTTCGTGAGTGGCAGGTGCGACCATGCTACCCTGGACCGGAGCGTCTAGCTTATGAATTTCTTCAAGGCGCGCGCCGCGAGGGCAAATCGCGGGGGGACGCGCCGTGCAGCGTGTCGCGCCAGTTTCACTGCGACATGTCCACCTGGCTCGAGTGGGTAGACTCGAAAAGCAACTGGTCGGACGGGATCTCACGGCGCGCCGTACGCGCGCGGGGGCGGCCTTCCCCCGAGTCGGCCACTCGCGCGGTGCCAGGCGGCTCGGCGAGGATAGCTTCGCCCGGGAGAATGGTTTTCGTACCGGCGAGGTGAGAGTGGACCCGGCCGCGTGGCGCGGGTGCTTACTAGACGCGCGGCGTTGGGTGCTACGGCGCGCGGAAGGCGCGCTCCGCGAGGGCAATTCGCGGGGGGTGGGCCGCGGCGTGCAGCGTGCCGCGCCAGGCTCAGTGGATTCGCCGTAAAGAAGGAGTCCGCGCAGGAGAGGTGAGCGCGGGCCCAGCCGCGGGGCACGGGCATGCCTCAGACACGGGGCGCCGTGTTCATCGACGCGCGATTGCGGAGCGGCGTCGGACCCAGAACAGCGTTGGGGGTGCAGAAACGCGGAGCCAGAGCAGCGTTGGGGAGAGCGGCATTACTGGCGAGCCACGCCAGGGTCTTGCCTTCTGCACGCAGGTGTTCCATTCGGGGGGTTTGGTCACCCCAAGGTCGTTCTGCACCCCCGGAGCACCGTTACACTTTCTGGGGTCGGGGGACGGGGTATGGGTTGGGGGAATGGGTGGGAGGATGGGGCCGTCGCGCGCCGTGTTCGCAGGTGGAGCGCGCGCGCGCGCGCGCGCGGAGGAGCGGGCCGCCCGCGTGCGCGTCGCGCCGCGGCGGGGCGCGTGCGATGCCAGGGGCCGCGCAGGGCGCGGCGCGGGGAATAGGCTGTCGGTGATTATGCGTTGACTTTAGGCTCGGGGAGGCTCGGGTCAGGGAACCATAATCATGACAGAAGGGGGCGCCCGCGCGCGCTCGCAGGGACTGCGCGCATCAGAGCGCGCAATTGGATCGTGCGAGCAAAGCGCGTTGGCGACAGCGGTTGCTGTTGGTTTGTTTCCCACCCACCACACCCTGGGCCCCGGCGGGGCTACCGGGGAGAATTTGGGATGGGCGCCGGCGTGGACTTCGCCGTGCAAGAGGCGATGCGCACCGGCTGCGAGGGGTCCTGCCTCGGGTCGGCCGTACGTGTGCGTCGCAGGTGCGAGAACGCCGCGCAGGTCAGCGCGTGCGGGGAGGGGGCCCTCCTTCCCCGGTGGCCGCCGGCAGCGGTCGCATCACCAGGTGTAACGTCTGACAGGTGCGCGACATGTCTTGCGCGCGCGAACACGCCCGCCGTATCCCGACCCCCGGCGGGGTGCTCGGGTCGGCGAGGGCGGCGCCGGACGCCGGCAGTGTTCGCTTTCCCCGTGGGGAGAGCGGCATTACTGGCGAGCCACGCCAGGGTCTTGCCTTCTTCACGCAGGTGGTCCATTCGGGGGGTTTGGTCACCCCAAGGTCGTTCTGCACCCCCGGAGCACCGTTACACTTTCTGGGGTCGGGGGACGGGGTATGGGTTGGGGGAATGGGTGGGAGGATGGGGCCGTCGCGCGCCGTGTTCGCAGTTGGAGCGCGCGCGCGCGCGCGGAGGAGCGGGCCGCCCGCGTGCGCTTCGCGCCGCGGCGGGGCGCGTGCGATTCGCGGCGCGCGAAAGTTGCCAGGGGCCGCGCAGGGCGCGGCGCGGGGAATAGGCTGTCGGTGATTATGTCGGTGTTGGTGCCCATTTCCAGTCCTCCAAGACGCAGCGCAAAACTTGCAACAGTGTGCAAAACATCGCGCCGGAAGCCCTATATATATATATATATATATATATATATATATAGACCCCAGTTTTTTTGTTGCGCAATCTTGCGAGCCGGATCGATTTGTGAGGGCTCCAGGGCCAGAAGACCGGCGAAATCGCCGGGCTCGAAGGAGTTGAGGCGCCAAGATCGGGCTGGACGAAGGGGGGGGGGGGGGAAAGGGGGGGTACGAAATTTGTTGCATGCAGCTGGTTTCGGTCTCACCGAGGGGTCCATTCCTCGATACACAGCCGCCTCCGGCGCCGGGGGGCGCCGGGAAGATCAGCTACGTGAGCAGTTTCTCAAAGCCACCCTTTGCTATCCCCCCCTTTCGCCCGACCCGACAAGACCTCGGGGCTCTCCACGCCTCCCCTGACCTTCCAGAGAGCTATTGTTTAGCACTGGAGACCTAAAAACCTAAAAAACTAAGCGAAACAGCCTAAAAGCAAGACGTAGAATAGCCTTGGGATAGGTTTTTAAGTCGCGTGCTATTTTTTAGCCCTCTTGGAAGGTCAGGGTCAGGGCTCTCCCCGCCTCCTTGCGGCCTGCGCGCCGCCGCGCGGGAGCGTCGCGCCGGCGGGCCCCCCGGGGGGCGACCGGCGGGCTCCGAGGGGCCGGGGAGCCCTCCGCGCCGGCCCGCCCCAGACCCCTCGACCGGGAGGCATGAGGGGGTCTCTCGGCGGCACGCACGGGGGCGTGGCGCGAGAGGGGCGTCGTCGTCGTCGTCGTCGGCCTTGGCGTCGGCGTCGTCGTTCGTCGTCGCCGTCGTCGTGGTCATCGTCGTCGTCATCGTCGGCGTCGGCGTCGGCGTCGGCGGCGTCGTCCCAGCCCCGTCCGAGACACCCTGCACGCAACGTGCCCGAGGCACGGAGCGGAGCCAAGGATCGGGGGGGGGGGCGAAATGGGTACGGAAGCAAATTGTGCAAAGCCCAACAAGTAATCGTTTTCTTATTCCTTGTTTTCCCCCCCATGGAGTAGATCTTGGCTGTTCTTGGTGCCTGTTTCAAGCAGGTGGAGCCTCCCCTACACAACGCACTGTTGCAGAAAGTCACATTACGCAGAGGTCTGGAGCTGGAGTCAGACCCCCCCCTCCCCCCGCCCTTCCGCCCAATGTCGAATTGCCGAATAAGAAAACGTTCACCAGCAGTTGCTGCTCACTCTGAACAGGATTCGCTGTACGCGCCGCCGCGGACGTTGCTCCTTGAATACAATAAGCCGCCTGCCCAACAGCGGCCGTTGGGGGTTTTGGACAAGATGTGTTGTTGGGCATTGCACCCATTCTCTCCGTACACATATCGGACGTCCGAACAGGAAGTTGGGCAAGTTTCCGATGGAAGGCAGGTGTTTTCTTCGAAGGCCGTGGAGGATTCTATGAGAAGGCTTCCCAGAAGCTGAGACGGCCTCGCAGAAGGCTCTTGCCTTCCCTTCTCGGAGGTGTGCGCCGCTCTCTTAGAGAGGCGCGCCACCCCCTTGAGCGCGCTGCCAAGGCTGGGGCGTGCAGACGGGCGTATCGCTGGAGGGCGCTGGCCCTTTGATCCCAGCTGCAGCGACCTTCAGAAGAGGACGAGTTTAGACAACGGTACGCAGTTGGTCTTCGGGGGGCCCCTCGTCGCCACGGCGGGGCGCAGCTCGAGGGACATTTGTGCGTTTAGACCCTGGGAGGGGTCCAGGGATCGATTCTGAGCTGCCGCTGTCTCAACTCGCACTGCTCTGGCCAGCTGCGCTGAACCACGGTCCCTCCGGAGTGGCGGCGCTCGCGGCGGGGCGGTCACAGCCCCGCGGGGCACGCCGCACCCCTCGCACGCGTCGTGGCCCCATGGGGAGCTATGGGGAGCTCCACCGAAGGACCCAGTGGCAGGGCCCGCAGGCCGCCACCTCGCCATTTCAGCACACCCCTCACGCGCTTCGTAGCCCAATAGGGAGCTCCACCGAAGGACCAGTCGCCGGGCCCACGTCAACTTGGTTCGAGGGTCCACTGGAGGGCCTCCCTCGCGCTGCTCGCCCTCCTCCTGCTCGCCGCCGCCGCGTCTCCCCAGGCGTTTCTGCCTCGCGGCGAGGGCCCGCTGCACCTCCTCCTCTTCCTCCTCCTCCTCCTCCTCCTCCTCCTCTCTCCTCCTCCTCCTCCTCCTCCTCCTCCTCCTCCTCCCCCTCCTCCTCCTCCTGCTCCTGCTCTTGCTCCTCCTGCTCCTCCTCCTCCTCCTCCTCCTCCTGCTCCTCCTCCTCCTCCTCCTCCTCCTCCTCCTCCTCCTCCTGGTTCCCCGAGGCAGGCCTCGCATCCCGAGCGCCAGCCGACGGGAGCCACAGCGGTCGACCGCCCCGTCGGAGCCTGCCTCTGGGCGCGGCCGGCAGGGCCCGCGCAGCGAGCTGGCCCGTGGTCCTTCTCGCCGCTGGGGCCCGGGGTCCGCACCGGGGGGCGCAGACCGTGAGGCGAGGCCCGCCGCCCCCGCTGCCCTCCCCTCCCTCCCTTTCCCCTCCCTCCCTCCCCCCCCTCCCCTCCCCTCCCCTCTTCTCCCCTCCCCTCCCCTCCCCTCCTCCCTCCCTCCCTCCCTCCCTGCACCCCCCTCTCCAGCGCGCGGGAGCCCAGCGGCAGCGTGCAGGGGCGGCCGACGACGCGGGCGGGGGCGGCGGCGGGGCGGGGGGGCCGCGGAGGCCCGCGGGCGGGGCGGCGCCCCGCCCGCGGCCGCGCCCGGAGGGCACCCTGGCGTACGTCAACCTGCTCCGGCTCGAGGAGGAGGCCTTCGAGGTCCCGCCGCCGCTCCGCGGCGGGCCGGGGTCCCGGCCCCAGAGATCCAACGGAGGTTTTTCTGATTTTTCGGCCTCGAGGGGCCCTCGCCGGGCCCCGGGACCGTCAGAAAACGACTCAGGATGAGAAACCGGTCCTGGGGAATGGGTCAAGACTTCTGGGGACCACGGATTGAAAAAATCACGACATCGGATTTGTGGGGCGTTGAGTCGGGCGTGCCGCTCTACCGGGGGAAGATTCAAAAATAGCCCCTCAAAAATTGGCAAAGCATCGTCAGGGGGCCATCTTTGTCCTATTCTTCCCGATCTGGGGGGCACTTTTGGGTACATTTTTTTGGTCGCCCGAAAAAATCCCCCTGTAGGGGTCCCGGCGTTGAGTCGGGCGTGCCCCTCTGCCGGGGGGATATTCAAAAATAGCCACAAAATAGTCCAGGGGCGTTCCTCTCCTGACTATGTTTGGGCAGTTGGGGAACAGGTTTGGAGTATGTTTTGTTTGTCGCCCACAATCCGCCCTGTGGGGGGGGCGCGCCCGACTTGATCCTGGCGCCCTTGCTCGCCCAAAATCCCAAAATCCCCCCTGTGGGGGGGGGCAAAATCCCCAAAATCCCCAAAATGTTTTGTTTGTCGCCCAAAATCCCCCCTGTAGGAGGGGCACGCCCGACTTGATCCTGACGCCCTTGCTCGCGCTCGGCGATGCTCGCGTGCTCGGTGCCGCGGGTGCCGGTGCTCGTCGGTGGAGTCCGAGCCCTGGCCTCGCCGATCCAGTGCGGGGTCTCCCGGGTTTGGGTCGGGCCCGTCCCCCCTACGGGGGGAATGCTCAAAAATCGTCGAAATATAGCCTGGGGGCCATCTTTGGACTATGTTTAAGCATTTTTGATATTTTTTGAGTATTTGTTATTTTCGCCCAAAATAGTCAAAATATAGTCTGGGGATCATCTGTTGACTATGTTTGAGCATTTTCGGTATATTTTGGGGGGTAGTTCTGAGTTTCGCCCAAAATCCCCCCTGTAGGGGGACACGCCCGACGTAAGGCTATGCTCGCGTGCTCGATGCCACGGATGCCGGTGCTCGGCGGCGGAATCCGAGCCCTGCCTTTGCCGTTCCAGCTCTAGGTCTCCTAGGTTTGGGTCGGGCCTGTCCCCCTACAGGGGGATCTTGGGCGACGACTTAAAGATAGCCTAGAAGTACTCCAAGAGTGCTCGAAAATGCTCAACGAAATCGTCCCCGTGCCAACCTTTCTACTGTTTCTGAAGATTCCTCCTGCAGAGGGACAGGCCCGACTTACTCCTAGGTGGGGTCGGAACACATGGTCGGAGAATCGCGCCGCATCGGCGATGCATCGCCGATGCGGCTCGATGTGGAGCCCGATTCCTTTCACGTTGAAGTCGCCGATGCACCGCCCACGTCGCAACCTGGCATCGCTCGGACGTGTGCGTTTTTTCCTCGGCGGGGACCATCGAGGAGCATCCTTGATCATTTGCCGAAAAAACCACGCACGAAGCCCAAAAAACACAGGGAATGGACGTCCGAGCGATGGCCAGGCAACCGCTGGGGACCTCACTCCCAGTGGTCTTCGTCCCCCCTCGTCCCTTGCCCCCTCCCAGTCTTTTCCCCTTTCCTCCTGCTCTTGCTGCTGTTGCGGCCCCCGCCTCTCCCTCGGCTGCTCTCTGCCTGTCGTTGCGGCACCTACTCCCCGCCTGCGGCGCCGTGCTCTTGGAAGCTCGTGGCCCCGAGGGTCCCGGCACCTTCCCTGGAGGATGTCTTCGTCCCGGAAATATTCAGAAGCCGGGCGAAGGCTGGCAAATCCGTGGCTGCTACATCGGAGCTCCAGGAAATGGTTGTTCTTTCGGGAAGCAGCCTTTTTTAAATCCTGCGCGCTGAGATTTATTCCAGGATTCTCTTTTCGGTAAAGCCGTCTTAGCAGCCACGGATTTGCCAGGCCTCGCAAGCTTCCGATCTATGTTTGATGACCCTCAGGGCTTGACGATAGGCCCCCGAGGCCGCAATCGAGGAAAACTTGCATGGACTCTAAGGCTATATCGCTGTATCGTTGGGTATCTGGGTGGTGTCTCCCCGTGTTCAGTCGACGCCTCTTCGGGGTCAACGCCAGGGTCTCAGGGATTCGTCGGCAAAACACTTGTTTTTATCTGCGGGCATGCGGGCGGGGCCCCTGGGCCGCGATCCCGCGGATACGGGGCGTTTTTGTCCGCGGATGGCCCGCGTGGATTGTATCCGTGCGACCGCGTATCCGCGGGATCGCGTCCGGGGATCCAGACCAGAGGGCGCGGACACGGACATGTTCGCCACTCGTGAGGGATGGTCATCGTTTTGTTTCCCGTTCATTACCCACCCAACAACCCCAACCCAACCCGAAGGCACCAAGTCGCCTTCCATTCCCAGCGCGGGACATCCGGGAATACTGGAACATCTCCGATTGAACCCGTACGCCCTCCAGCCCAAAGCTTTGTGACTCCGGGTTGGGCTGGGGTGGTCTGGCACGTACATAGCCGCCCTCCACCAGCGCGCGGTGTGGCCGGCGATGGCCCCATGGCGCCGCCCAGAGTCCTCCTGTGGGGTGGCGCACCGTTGCGGCTGGCGGCCCTGCTCGCCGCGGGGCGCTGGCCCAGGGCAGCGACTCGGGCGACGCTCGGCTCCGACGAAAGGCGGCGACGAGCGCGACGTTTCGGAGGAGGCCCATGGTCGCAGCGTCGTATAGCCAAGACACGATCGCGCCGTGGAAAGTGTAACGACGGTAGGTTTTCGCCGTTTACGGCCTCCAGGGGCCCTCGCCGAGCCCTAGGATCGTCAGGAAACGGCCCAGGTGAAAAGTTGGCCCTGGGGAGTGGGTCGGGTCTTCCCGGGACCCCGTGTTGAACACATCAGGACATCGCATGTCTGGGAACCGATCCCCGGCCCCACTTGGCCATGGTATCTCAGGCCCACCAGCCGACCCTCGCAGGTGGGGATTCGGCCCCGCGAAACCCGATGGAACATGCACATGTTCCCGCCTGCGTCCGTAAGTGGGCCCTTTGGGGCCAAGGCCACGCCAGAGGGCATGGGGATCGGTGGAACGATGCTCATGGTCGAGACGACGGCCCTCCCTGTCGTGTCCCGTTCTCTTTGGGCCTCCCTGTCGTTTCCCGTTCATAAGGAGAAGGAATGGAGGGGGGGAGGAGGAGGGGGAGGACGAGGAGGGAGGACGAGGAGGAGGGGAAGGAGGAGGAGGAGGAGGACCAGTGTAAACCGAAAAGTCATCAAAGATGTTGGAGTAAACCCTCCCTGCAAGCTCCCTCTTCATAGGCCCTTGCAGCGGTTCATTCCCATTGAGGGACCACCCGTCGCGCCGCCACGGCTGGATCCACCGCGAGCAGCGGTCGGGACGGATCCCCGGCGAGGGCCGCGGGCGGGTGCCGCGGGCCGGGCGGGAGAGCCGCCGAGGTCCGAGGCGTGGTCTCGGGCCGCTTGGGGCGTTTCCTGGGGGCTCCCGTCGGTGTGGCGGAGCGCAGCTCGCAGATCTGAGGAGATGTCGATGATGATGATGATGATGATGATGATGATGATGCTGATGATGATGATGATGATGATGATGATGATGATGATGATGTCGATGATGTCGATGATGATGTCGATGATGTCGATGATGATGATGATGCTGATGCTGATGCTGATGTCGATGATGATGATGATGATGATGATGATGATGATGATGATGATGATGATGATGATGATAATGATCATGATGGTGGTGCTGATGACGATGACGATGCTGATGCTGATGATGATGCTGATGATGCTGATGCTGATGCTGATGCTGATGCTGCTAATTACGATGACGATGATGATGGTGACGATGACGATGATGACGGTGATGATGACGATGATGATGTTGATGTCGATGGTGTTGATAATGATGACGATGATGATGGTGATGACGATGATGATGACGATGATGATGATGATGGTGATGATGCCGATGATTTCGGTGATGGTGGTGATGATGACGATGATGATGATGATGATGATGATGTCGATGGTGATGCTGTTGATGATGATGATGATGGTGACGATGATGATGACGATGATGATGATTGTGATGATGACGGTGATGATGGTCATGATGGCGATGATGATGATGTCGATGGTGATGTTGACGATGATGATGATGATGATGTTGATGATGATGCTGATGATGATGCTGGTGATGATGATGGTGGTGATGATGATGATCATCATCATCAGCATCATCCTCATCATCATCAGCATCATCATCGGCCGCATTATCAGCAGCAGCAGTAGCAGCAGCAGGATGGTTCATTCTGAAAGCTTCCTGGGCTTGTTTGTTGCTACAGTTGTGTAAATATTGGGCTCTTGACATGTTCAAACTCTGAAACACACGCTACGAGGTTTGGACGGTTAAGGTTATTGTTAGCGTTCTAGGGCCGTCGTTTTGGATCATCTGTGAAACACGTGTTTTCTGTTCGAAGGTTTCTCATTGTCTTCCCCTGCCGTCTTCGCTCCCGCTCGCCCGTTCCTGCTGCACCTGTTCCTCCCTCTCCGCGTGCAGAGCTAAAAACTCAAAATATAAAACACGCATCACACTGGTCGAACACGAGCGCGAAACAGACCCTGAGGGCCCGCGACCGGACAGCAACCGCTTAGTGAAGAGCAGAAGGAAACAGAAGCCGAGTACAAAACGAAAGCAACAATGCCCAGGGAATATGTCGGACGAACGAGGATCATTATCATCATCATCAGCAGCAGCAGCAGCAGCAGCATCATCATCCTCATCATCATCATCCTCCTCCTCCTCCTCATCATCATCATCATCATCATCATCATCATCATCATCATCATCATCATCTGCATCATCATCATCATCAGCATCATCCCCATCATCTTCATCATCATCATCATCCTCATCTTCACCATCGTCATCATCATCAGGACTGCGGGAGGCGTGCGGGGGAGCGAGGTCGCCTCGGGAAGGTGGCCAGGACGTGTCTCGGGCCCCCCGTCATCGCGGCCTGGGCGCGGCGCGAAGAGTTTGGCACTGAGTGGATCCTCGGAGGCATCTGGGGACGGGTTCTGGTGCGAAGTCGCGTTCCCCCTGGGGCAAGCCTGGGGACGGGGCCAACTGATCGACAAACAACAATTGCATACACGTACTCTGTCGGAGGTCGGGGATGCTCTTTGAGAGAGTATACTTATGCCGCTGCCGTTCCCCCTCTAGTCGAGGCGCCTTCCCTTTGTTTAATCGCTCCTTCCGCTGGCCCGTACAGACTTGCATCGTGGCTGGCAGTCTTGCCTGTGTTTTTGCATGGGGGTCCTGAGAAGGTGGTGTGTGGCGTCTGTTTTTCCCGAGCTGTCGCGCGAACCTCGCCAGGGCAGTTGCAGGGCAGCGCTCAATTCAGGACCCTCACGCCGAAGTTCTGCCAGTGCATCCCGCCACCGTTGGGTCGCGGGTCAGAGGCGTGTTGGACGCCTCTCGAGTTCTCCTGGCATGTTTCTCGGGGTCTGTTCGAAGCTTGCTGGGGGCTTCCTCTGCTTCCTATGGCCTGTCTGGGGGCTCTTTGGGGCCTGCTGGCGTTCCCGTAAGCCCTCGTGGGCCGTCTGGGAGCCCTCGTAGGGGCCTCTTTGGGCTGTCTTGGACTGATCTCGGGGGCCTCCTGGGCAGTCTTGGGCGACCATGAACCCAGCCAGGCGAGAACGCTACTTCTCCAAGCATCGAAATAACATCAATGACTTGTGCGTCCTGGGGCCCTCGGTGGGCCCTCATCAGGCAGTCCTGGGCCGTTTGCGAAGCTGCTGGGCCGTCTCGGGGCCCGCAGTTCGGGCATCCCCAGCTGGGACTTGACCCAGGCATGACAAGGATACACTCTAGGCGATGCTTAAGAAAACCCAAGTTTTCGGCCAGAGTCTCGATTATTCTTAATGTTTCAATGTGAATCCTAAGATTTGAATAGACATTCTGTGTTTTTTCTCAAAATTCTGAGACTATGAATTTCTTAACCCATGATTTCTAAAGCATTTCGCAGGGTGTACCCCAGAAGGTGTTGGGGACAGATTGTCGTTGGACGTCGCATGCGGACCGAAGCTCATGCTATCTCAACGCCTTCCTGTTTCATGTTTCGAATTGCTGACTTCTCCTCGTGGGCGGAGCACCTATCCGTATCCTCGGTCTCGTGGGCCGGGCCCCGGAGCCGCGACCCCACGGATACGGGGCGTTTTTTCGCGGATGCCCCATGCGGAACATAATGTTTGCGGCCGCCACGTCATCGTTGCCCGGAATTCAGACCGCGAGGGCGCATGTACGGATATGTTCGCCGCTCGCGATCTGTCGAATTGACAGGCGGAGGGGCTGGGCCACCCCCCACTTGCGTCGACTCCACCCCTGAGGAGGAGGCGGCGAGCCGCGGGCTGCCTGGTGGCCGCGGCAGCGCCATCGGGTTCCTGGAGTGCGAGGGCCCGGAGTTCGACCCAGCCTGGGCGGAGTTCCGACGCCAAATACCGCCTGGCCTGGGGCGGGACGCGGCGGTCGTCACCGAAGCGCTGGCGGCCCAGGCCGCGAACCTGGTCGGCGCGGTGGAGGCGCAGGACATCGGCGCGGGCGCCGCGGCCTTTGGCGCGCGCCTGCGCTCCGGGGCGGGCGGCGGGGAGCCCACGGAGAGCACCGGCTTCTGCCTCTACGGGGCCGTCGCGGCCTACGCCGTGTGGGCCGAGCACCTGCGGCAGCGGGGCGCCGCAGCGGCGGCCGAACAGGGGGCCCCAGGCCCGAAGAGCTTCGCGGCGCGCGCGCTGCTGCTGCTGGCGAAGAAGCAGGCCAACGACTTCCTGGAGTCCACGGGCTGGCCCGTGAGGTCGCTGGAGCTCGTCGCCCTGCTGCAGGGCGAGGACGCGGCGGCGATCCGCGGCCTGGAGGCCCGGTTCCGGCTGCCCTGCCACCTGACGCTCGGCTGCGCGTTTGCCCGCCTCCGGGCGGAGGAGGCTCAGGAGGGGAAAAATTCACAGACACAATGAATCAGCGATTCCCAGAAAATATGGGAAAACATGGGAAGTGGGGGGAAAGACAAGCACCCAGAAAATATGGGAAAAGATGGGGCATATCTCTTTCTTTGTGTGTGTTCATTTCTGTGTCCTGGGGCCCCTTCAGAGGCAGTCGCGCCGCCGCCCCCGCCGCTCCCGAGCGACTGGCCCCGCCGCGTGGCCGCCGCGGGCCTGCACATCACCTCCACGCTGGAGGCCGTCACCGCGCTGCAGGGCGCCGTCTCCGAGGCGTGGGGCCGCGGCGGGGCCGGCGGGGCGCCCTTCGAGGTTCAGGAGGGGGAAAAAAACACAGGCACAATGCATCGTCGATTCCACAGAACATATGGCAAAACATTGGAAGTGGGGGGGAAGACAAAAAAACAGAAACTATGGGAAAATGTGGGGAATCCTTTCATTTGTGTGTGTTTGTTTGTGTGTCCTGGGGCGCCCTTCAGAGGTGCACTACGCGGGGCACCCCTGCCCGTCCCACGCGGGCAGCGAGCACCAGTGCGCCATGAGGTGCGAGCTGCTGGGGCTCTGCGACCCGGGCCCTCCACGGGTCGAAGCCAGCGTGCCTCCTGCCTCCACTCTCCCTCTCTCGGCCTCCCTATCTCTTAGTGTCTCTCTCGTTCTCTCCCTCTTCCTCTTTCTCTTTTTGTTGTTGCTCTCTGTCTGTCTCTCTCTCTCTCTCTCTCTGTCTCTCTCTCTCTCTCCCCCCGTGTATATATATATATACATATGGGATGGCCTTCGGCCCATCTCGCCACGGTGCCTGGATTGTTCCTCTCGGGGACAGTTTTGGAGCTTCTTGGGGACAGGTTTGAGGCCTCTTGGGGGCCTCTTGGGGGCGCTCTTGAGGTCCCCTGGGGGCCTCTGTGGGGCGTCGTGGTGGCGTCTTTTGGCGGCCTCGCGGGGGCCTCTTGGGAGCGTCTCGGATCCTGGACGTTCCCGACGATGTTTCCTCAAGTATCGTATCCTGTTGCGTGGTTCGAGTGCGCGAGCTGTGTCGTGCATGTAATGTTGCGTTCTGTTGTGCTGTTCCTGCCTTCGAGGTTCCCAAACTGTATACTCAAAGGGAAGCACCCGCTTAAGGCATCCCCCATAACAAGCTCGAAGCGGTGCGCCCGCTTGAGAGATCCTAAAACACTCTTCCAAAAGGAAGCTCCCGCCTGAGAGGCCCCCCGACAGCAAAACTCAAATCGCTACTCCCGCCCGAAAGAAAAAGCACCCCCTCTCATCCCTGCGACCGTCCCACAACAACCTAGAACAAAACACCGCAAGTTCCAGAGGTTAGCTGCCGCCGCGGCTTCATACGCATTCGTAACACTCGTAACACCGAAGGGAAGAGTCCCGCCTGAGAGGTCCAAGCCAAATCGCTCAATCTGATGATCCCGCCAGAGGGTTCCCGGAAAAAGAAAAGCGCTGACATATGCTCCCGCGTGATGAAAATCAAACACTCAACAACAAGCAATAGCAACCCCTCTCACCCATGCGGTCCCCCTAGCATCCGACAGCACCGAACGTTCCAGAGGAAAACGCCTCCTCACCCACCTTCCCCATCCTCTTCTTACCCGTCCTCTGGTAGGTGAGGAAGAGCTCTCTTCAGAAACCAGGGGCTCCTTGTTCTTTTGGGGGGTCGTTGCAGGGATGCGAGGGTGATTGTTGTTGTTTGTTTTCTGTGTAAGACCTTCCAGGCGGCAACCTCGTTTGAAGTTCTTTTGTTGGGGACCTATCCGGCGGGGGTCTCGTTTTGAGTATTTGTTTGTCGGGGGACCTCTCAAGGCTCTTCCTCATCAGGTGCGCTGCCCAAGCCGTCGGGCGAACTGCCCAACGATTCGGATGCAATGCCGATCCTTTTTCGGGAGGCTCTTCCTCAGCAGAGCCCCTCCGGGAGGAGTGGGCGACCCGCCAGGTGCTATCATCAACGCTTCTGGCGCAGTTCCCAACAATGTCGGGTGTCATGTTCAACTCTTTGGGTGCAGTGCCCAATTCGTCTTGGATCAATGCCCAACCTTGCGGGTGCAATGCCCAACTCTTCGGGTGCAATACCAAATTTCCCGGGTGCAATGCCCAATTCTTTCGGGTGCAATGCCCGCTTCCTCAGGTGCCCTGCTCACTAGTTCGGGTGCAATGCCCAGTACGTCGGGCACATTGCCCGCCCCTCCTTGTCCTTGATTATGAGATAGGCTGCGTTTGTTTATGTTCGCCCGTTTCCGTTGCCGTCCTCGTTCAAACGTTTTCAGTAGTGGGGTTCCCCTTCCTCCGCCCTTTCTTCCTCGACCCCCTCGTCTCCATCCTCTCCTCCCGCATCCTCTTGCTCTTCTCCACTTAGCCCCTTTCCCCCATCCTTCCTTCTATTCCGCCGCAGTCGCTAGGGTTCTCCGCCTGTCTGAGCGCGGCGAGACCCGCGCCCCCCGCCGCCAGGCATCGCGCGACGCCCGCCGCCATAATCTCCCTCCGGGGCTTCGCTGCCAGAGCGCCGGGCCCAATGAATCCTCTGTCCCACGTCGTCGTTCGCTGCCCTGCCCTCCTCCCCGCCATTTGCTCGTCATCCGTGCCGTTTTCATCCCCCCCCTTCCTTGTGCTCGGTTCCTTTCTGCCCGCCGCGCCCTCCATTCCTTCATTCCGACGCGATCATGACGTTCTCCATCTGGCGAAGCGAAGCGCGAACCGCGCCCTACTACGCCAGGCGTCGCACGTTGCCCGCCGCCATGGTCTCCCCTCTTGGGTTTGGCCGACAGGTCGCGGCGCCTCTTGAGCGCGCGCACGCGTGCACGCGCGGACATGGCCGCCCGCGGATCGCGCTGGGTTGCCGCGCTCGGTTGCGCGGGCGGCGCGCGCCCCTGCGCCCCGAAGCCCCGTCGTGGGACTTGAAAAGCAGCGTCCGCCACAGACTGCGCCACCGCTCCCAGGCCATCGCAGACCGCGCGGCGCGCGACCGGCATGTCACGGCGGGTTTCGGGCGCGTTGCAGCAACCGTCGACAACTCCGCCAAGGGGGCGCGCTTGCGCCGCTTCGTGGGGCTGTTCGTGAACCAGGTCGCCGCTTCGGGGCCCACGCGCACGGCAGTCGCCACTGCGATCGGCCGCCAGTTACACATTCTACAGGTTTGCACCGCGCCCGCCGACCTCCAAGTCCTGCGAGCGAAACCTTACGTGGACCATTTTTGACATGGATATTGCAATGGCGCAACACGAACCAAGCGCCTAGAAGGAGGACTTGGAGGACAGCTCAAGGAAGGGCGACGAGGGCCGTCTCGCGGCCCCGTCTCGTGGCCCCTTCGGGGCGTTCCGGATCCCACTCGGAAGTGTTTTGGGCTGCGTCGGGGCGATTTCGGGGGTCTCTTGGAGCCGCCCTGGGGCACCGGGAAGCCGACGCGGCGAGGAAATGAATATTTCTTCCAACGCCCGATGAACAGTAACGATTTCTGCTCATGGGGGGCCCTCTTTAGGAGGCCTTTTGGAGGGTCGCCATGGGTGCATTTGAGATAGCGTTGAAGCCGACTTGGGCGTCTAGGGGAAAGTTTTCTGCTGGCGACTCGGGGCCCCCATGGACCGACCTGGGGGCGCGCCGCGGCCCTCCTGGCCCGTTTGGGCGCCATCTTGGGCGCGAAAACATTTTCGGCGCCACGCGGCAAACCCGGGGGGGCGCTCGACGCGCCCCAGGGGCCACGTGACGTTGCCTGGCCGATTTGGCGAGCTAGGGGCCGCCTCTCAACCGCCCTCAGGTTTCAGGGCTGAGGCTGCAAGGATTAGGCCGAGGACCCGAGGACGTTCCCATTCCGCCTCAAGGGCACGGCGGCTCATACATGCTGCAGCTTCCCCCAAAACGTG
The DNA here is from genome assembly GCA_963575745.1 of Prorocentrum cordatum. Lineage (NCBI taxonomy): Eukaryota > Dinophyceae > Prorocentrales > Prorocentraceae > Prorocentrum > Prorocentrum cordatum. Next base: position 195,721 of record CAUYUJ010004014.1, read on the forward strand.
ATCGCTATCACTTCGGGATTATCACTCGTGCTCGCGGGATCCAGGCCGCGTTTTCGTTCTGGCAGCCATGCTCCTTCCGTCGCCGGTTCGTCGCCGCCCGTCGTTCGACCGCGCCTGCAGCGCGCTTTTCGGTCGTTCAGACCATAGGTTGCAGCGCGTCGATTTTCCTTTCCAGCAAAGAAATACGTCCTACCACCCTCCCCCCCGGACTCATCCACATACCGGGAACATGTGTAAAGCTCAGGATTCTGACCGAATTTCCATCTTACCAGTGAATTCATATTATCCCAGCCAGGCCAGCATCGATTCCTACTCGGCCCCCTTGCAAACCATATTATGCGCGCGCACTCGTTTGTCCAAAATCAGAAATTGTTGATGCTCCCGTGCGAAAAATATGACGACGTGCGCACGCGTGCGTCGTCGCGCGCGCATGCCGAAATCGTTCAAGAACCTTTCTGGTTCCGGAAGGATGTTGAAGTCGAGTGTCCCCAAAAAACATATATAACATGGTTTCGCAACGCCTGTTTTCAACAAAAACGTGCGCGCGCGTTCTTTCGAATTCTGGAGACAACCATATGTGCTTAACAGTTTCAAGAACATTCTACCAAACGGACGTCGCGCGCGCGCATGTCGAAATCTTTCGAACGCCCTCGCGCGCGCGACGTCGCGAGAGCCCCTTGAAACAATTTGACGCAGTGCACGCGCGCGCGTCGTCGAGCTCGCATGACGAAATCCTTCAAAAAACGAATGAATTGGACAGAATTCGCAATCGAGTGCCCAAACACCATACACAAAAAAAAGGATTCGCAACACGGGTGTTGAACAACAGCGTGCGCACGCGTTGCTGCAATTGTTTGAGAAAAACCATGCGTTTTCCCAACAGCTGCACGACATGCTACCGAACGGGCCTCTCGCGCGCATGTCGAAGCCGATCGAACGACATTGCGCGCGTGCTGGGGTGGCACGATCCGTGTCAATAGTACCACATGCGAGCCGCTCTCGCGCGCATGCCGCGCGCGCGCGTGTCGAATGCCTTGCAAAGCTTTCATCACCGACGCGACAACGCCGTCATCGTCGTCGGCGTGATGGGCATCGGCACCGCCATCGCCAATATCATCACCATCATCATCATCATCATCATCATCATCATCATCATCATCATCATCGTGTTTACAATTGTCGCCAGCAGCATCGCCATTATAATCGTCATCGTGCCTATAATTGTCGACGTTACCATGATACCGCATCCGCCCAAGCCGCCGACTCGCACTCAAGTGCCCGATGGGATGTGTCGAGCGGTCAGTTCCACCGCGGCCTCGTCGGTCGCGCCAAACTACCTGGCCGCTGCGCGCGCGCATGCGCGGTTTGTCGCCGCCGCAGAGATGCACCAACCAGCGCCAAACACTCACCGCAATCGCCGCCGCATGAGGTTTGCAAACAAAGTTGCGGGTGGGCGAGTGAAATGTTTACGCGAGCAACGGAGTGGATAAGTCATTGCGAAACGAATTGCGAACTATAAAGTGCACCACATACATTGCGCAGCCTTTACACCACGCCATGGTTTGTTCCACAAATGTTGCATTACATATACTGGACATTATGGATAACACCACGTAGATGGCACAACGTGTATCGCACAACACAAAAGGGGTATGCTCACACCCTTTCGGGGTCCACTCCTGTCGAACACGTGCGTGTATACAGCACACGTGTGTCTGTTTTGTGTGTGTTGTGTGTCTCCCTCTCTATATATCGTTCGTGTTGTTTCCGTTTCGTTTTCGTTTCCCTCTTTGTTTGTTTGTTGATTGTGTTCCGTTGGGCCGTCTGTTGTATCCCCCCCCAGCCATGCGGTGTGTTTGGGTGTGTATGTATATATGTATATGAGAGTGCATACGTATATGACCTCATTTCATACATATGTATGTATGTATGGATCTCGATCTCTCTCTCTCTCTCGTTCGTTATCTCTCTCTCTCTCTCCTCTTTTTCTCTCTCTCTCTCTCTCTATTTCTCCTTCTGCCCTCCTTGATCCATTCGTATGTTTCCCTTTCTTCGCGCTTTCGCTCCTCTTTGCCACGCATCCTCGCCATCCGGTGCGTTTTCCAAGGGTGCCCCATCCCCTGCCGTCCTGCATGACCATGTCCTCCCCGCCGTCTTTCCTTGTCGCCTTGCGTAAGGGCTCTTCGTCTGGTCTCCGATGGTCTGCCGGTGCCCCCCCGAGCCCTCCGGGAGGCGGCCAGGGGCTCGCCAGACAGTGTGCGCAGGCGGGAACACAACTCCCAAGAGGCGAGTGGATGGCGCCCCCCCCCCCGAGGAAGATGAGGAGGAGGAGGAGGAGGAAAAGGAGGAGGAGGAGGAGGAGGCGGAGGAAGCGGAGGAGGAGGAGGAGGCGGAGGAAGAGGAGGAGGAGGAGGAGGAGGAGGAGGAGGAGGAAGAGGAGGAGGAGGAGCAGCCCCGCCCCGCAATGCCGATCAGGGTCCGAGGCTGCCGACCCTCTGGCGGAGTTCCTGGCGGGGGCCGTCGACACCAGCAATGGCCGGTTCAAGGATCCGCCACCCGTGCCCCCTGCCCCCATGTTGTTTCTGCCCCTTCGTGCACCGTACGGGGGTGAGGAAGAGAAAGAGGAGGAGGAGGAGGAGGAGGAGGAGGTGTGCCTCCTCCTCCCTCCCTCCTTCGCTCCTCGATTCCTCCTCCTCCTCCTCCTCCTCCTCCTCCCTTGCTCCTTCTCCTCCTCCTCCACCTCCTCCTCCTCCTTCTCTTCCTCCTCCTCCTTCTCCTTCTCCTCCTCTTCCTTCACTCCTCGATTCCTCCACCCTCTTCCTCTTCCTCCTCCTCCGCCTCCTCCTCCTCCTCTTCCTCCTCCTCCTCGTGGTTCCTGCCTCCACTTCTGCCTGCGTGCGCTCATTCCGAGCGCGCGGAGTGGGGGGGGAGAGGCAGGGTTTCGGGGGGGTGGGGGGGGCAACAGGAAGGGAGAGGAGTCAAGGGAGGAAGGTCCATCCCGACCGCCATGACTGGCGTCTCCTGAACATCACTGGGCGGTCACTGGCAAACAGTCTGCCCTGCTCGATATCTTGACTGGCGCTTACTAAATGGCTTCACTTGTAGGGGTGTTTGTTGTGAGGATGGTTCTTCTGCCCTTTCGAATCGAGAGGAGGGAGGATGGGGAGGGACCACTGCCCTCTTGCGCGTGTCAGCCAGGTCGCGCGCATGCGGTGCCCCTTGCCGCGCGAGTGCGTGGCAGCCGCTCCCCGCCCAGGAGCCAGCGGGCTGGCGAGGCTTCTTTGGGCCGAGGCAGAGGCCATCCCTCCCGCCACCCTCCATCCGCACTCCGCGTTCTCTCCCCATCTGCTCCGTGCCGCCCCCGTTCCCTCCGAAATCCGCCCTCCCTCGCGTTCTCTTCGTCCACATCCTCGCTCCTCCCTCGCGGTTCGTCGCGAGACTGTCGAGGCTCCCGACCGAGCCGAACCGAATCCCTGCTCCCTCTTCCCGCCAACCCAGCACTCTCCCTCCCCCTCCCCTCCCCCGCTTGAAGCAGCCACCGCATGCTGGAGGATCTTCCATATTGGCCTCCGCATGCGAGGACGCACACGTGCAGCTCTGTCGGTAACCAGGGGTGCGTAGCACCCTTCCACGTTTCCTTGAACGCAATGACGGCGCACAGTCGTTGTAACGCCAGGCTGAGTCCAAAAAGTCCCTCACACCCCTCCCTCCCTGAAGGCCCAGGGGTACGGTAGGTTCGTGTCGTCGGCACACAGGGGGGCCCCCCAGGCCTTTGGGATTCGGGTCTGGGCACAGGGCCCCTCGTCGGCCACCGTCGGGACGCAGCCTATTCGAGGCATGGCGTGGTGGCGCTCTTGGCCTTCCGACCGACGGGGAACAACAGGGCACGCATGCCCCGGTTCTTGCCCAGGGAAGAGCGAGATTGAGGAGAAGCGGGGTGAGCGGGGGAGGACTATACTTGGCATCGCTCGGACGTGTGCGTTTTTTTCCTCGGCGAGGACCATCGAGGAGCATCCTTGATCATTTGGCGGAAAACCACGCACGAAGCCGAAAAACACACAGGGAATGGACGTCCGAGCGATGGCCAGTATAGGGGCTTGCTTGGCGTTCTCTTGCGGCCATCATGCCCATCATGAGGAGGCACGGGTAAGAGTGCCCAGGGAGCGACGACACAGCTCCTGAGCGAGGGAACGAAAATATCGAAGTCGGAGTGCCAGCACAGAGCTTTGCAGGACAATGAAAGGAAAGGCCCACCATCCCTCCGCTCCGCACTCAGGCCTTCGTCCCGTGATGCATTCAGCTTCTAGTCATCGCAAATTAAAGGACCCCGAGCCTTGATAACACAGCGAAGACCTGGCCTCACTGAGGTTCCTGTCTTTGCATCAGATCATCAGGGGTGAGTCTGGGCGGCTTGTTTTGATGCATCTTCAGACAAGGCCAGTATCCATAATGTGTGGGGCCATCGCAGCTCAAGTTCCTTTCCAGAGGGATAGGGGCCCTCGTCTTGGTTGGTCATCCAGTGATGCCATCGCCACCAGAGAAAAGACCTGCAAGGCGCGGACCTGTGGTAAGCCGGCGGCCTCGCTGTATATTGCTGGATCTGGTTCGCGTGCATCAGGAGGGAAAAAACACACAGACACAATTAATCGTCGACCCCCAGGAAAATATTGGAGAATATGGGAAGTGGGGGGGACGACAGAAACCCAGAAGATATGGGAAACTATGGGGAATCGTTTTATTTGTGTGTATTTATTGGTGTGTCCTGGGGCCTCTTCAGTGCAGGCGCCCTGCTCGAAGGGTCGGGGTCTGTCACTCCCCCCCAGCAACGCGGCGGGGGGGGGGCGACCTGGCAGTCCCCTCCCCTCTTCTCCGCCGCGCCGACGGCCTGGCCCATGTGTTGCACTGTCCGCGGCCGCAGCGTCCGCGAGCGAGCGAGGAGGAGAGGAGCAGGAGGGTGGAGGACGACCAGCTCGGCATCGCTCGGACGTGCGCGTTTTTTTCCTCGGCGAGGACCACCGAGGAGCATCCTTGATCATTTGGCGAAAAAGCCGCGCACGAAACCGAAAAAAACACAAAACATGGACGTCCGAGCGATGGCGAGAGTGGGTGAGCTCTGCCGCCCTGGACCCTGCCCCTCCAGAGTGCTCCCGGAGCACTCGGGCGGCGGGGCGAGGGCGGAGCACCATCGAGCCTCTCGTCCCGTGGACGCTCGGCGGGTCGAGGGCAGAGACAGGCAGACGAGGAAAAGGCATTCAGGAGAGGAAAATCAACGCACAGACACAATTAATCCTGGATTCCCCTGAAAATATGGGAAAATATGGGGAAGTGGGCGGGAAGACAGAAACCCAGAAAATATGGGAAAATATCGGGAGTATGTTTATTTGTGTGTATTCATTTGTGTGTCCTGGGGCCCCTTTAGTCCAGGCCTCCCAGCGGAGCAGGTGAGGTCGGACGATCGCGCCGCATCACCAGGGCATCCACGAGGCGGCTCGATGTGGCGCCTGGAGTTCTCCACGCCGATGGTGCCGAGCGGCGCGGTCCCCCGACCCCCATCTACTCGGTCCCTATATTGCATGCCTCTAGTCTGCCGCCAGTGCCGCCGCTGCCACTCCGCAAGGGTTATACCATCTTCGAGGATCCAGGCAGGTCAAACGAGGTAGATCCGGAGAACTCGACGTAAACAAATCCATATTGTAGAGGCCTCAGGCCTGTGGCGCCGATCCAGGAAGATCCGGGTCGCTCTGTTTAATGGCTTGTGAGCTTGACCTCGAGGAGGGAGGAGGAGGGAGGAGGAGGAGGAGGAGGAGGAGGAGGGGGAGGAGGAGGAGGGGGAGGAGGAGCTGGGGAAGGAGGTGGAGAGTGAGGGGGAGGATGGCGCTGGCAGTCGCCTTCTTTGGGCAGCCTGGGGTGCTGCATGGCACGCCTGCGCCGTGGCCGCCCGCCGAGCTCGAGGCGGCGGGCTGTCGTTCCCCGGCGGGCCGGCTCGCTGCGAGAGCTCGGCCTCCGCACCCGGGGGCCCGACGCCCTGCCCGGGCACGGACCCGGAGACTTACCAGCCTCGAGCGTGTCCCTATCCCTAAGATTGGCACGCCAAAAGGACGTGTCCCTATCCCTATCCCTTTGTGCATCTTCCCCGTGCCTCCTCTCCCCCTCCCTCGTCGGCCGTCCTCCAGCCTGTGCCTCCCCCCGCCTCCCCCTCCGCCGGCGCCACCGCCGCCTCCGCTCCAACTGTGCTGCCCCTCCTCCACCCCCGCTCACGGTCCCCGTGGGCCCCCCCCTTGCAAACGCATGGCAGCAAACCTTGGATTACCAGCCTCGAACGTATCCCTATCCCTAAGATTGACACGCCAAAAGGCGACGACAATCGTAGGGATTCGCCCTCAAACAAGAAGGGAGTCCCTAAGGTTGGCATCGTGATGAGGAGGTGCTCAGTATAGGGATAGGGATATGCTCCAGGCTTGTAAGGAGAGGAGTGGGGTTATGTCGGGGGGGTCCCCCCTACATTGGGACGTTCGACGAAAGATGAATCGGGGGTGGACGGAGCCCCCAACGGTGACACGTCGATGAGTGACTTGTCCGTCTTCGGTTCTCGAGAGGGCACCGCGGCCGTTACTTTCCAGGCTTGCGCCCGCCAGGTTTGGGCCTCAGGTCGCTTTCACTAAACCACGTTTTACTAAAGGGGGGTCTGTCCATCCCTGAAAGGGGGTCAATGCAAACGGGGGTCAGCCAGAAGCCAGAGCGCCAGATCTTGCAGGATCCTGCAGTGCCAGGGTCGCATTGACCCGGGTTTGGGTGCAGGATCGTGCCGGATTTTGCAGGATCTTTCGCGTTGACCCGGAGAGAAGTAGGGTTATGTCGGGGGTGTCCCCCTACAGTCGGGGGCGGAAAAGAGGGGGGTGATGACTAGGGGGGGGTGGACATCATGGCGGGGGGCATGATATTTCCCCAGATCTCATGGCGCCACTTCTTGTTTCCTTACGTCCCTGGCCCCCCCGCCGGGCCGCGCACATGCCGCCGGTCATGATTTGCACCCCCCCCCACTTGGACACCCCCCTCTTGGCCGCTCCCGATATGTCGGGGGGGGTCCTACAGTGGAACGCTCGACGAAAGATTCAAACTACCCCAAAAATGCTCCAAAAAGGCCAACAGATAGTTTAAAAAATTGTCCCCGGACTATGTTTGAACTATTGTTGGACTATGTGTTGGGGTATTTTTGATTTTTCGTCGAAAATTCCCCTGTAGGGGGACAGGCCCGACTTGACTTGACCCGGCAGAGCCACGCCCAGGCGACCCCCAGCAGAGTTGGAATCGCACGACGGAGGGGCGGCTTCCTCTGTGCAGATCCGCGCGGCACAGTGCAGGCACATCTGACCAGGCCCCGGCGGAGTCTGAGTCTGGATCAGATCATGGGCGCACCGCAGAAGTCGTGAAGCCCTCAACGAGCCCCCACCCCCGCCCTTCGGGCCGGACGAAAGGGGGGTTACGAAATCTGCTGCATGCAGCTGGTTTCGGCCCCACCGAGGGGCCCACATTCCTCGACACATGGCCGCCTCCGGCGCCGAGATTGCGCCGGAAAAATCAGCTACGTGAGCCGATTCTAAAACCCCCCCCTTTGCTATCCCCCCCTTTCGCCCCCACCCCCGCCCCGCGCCCCGCGGCCCGGGGCAGGAGCGCGAGGGCTACTCCCTGGCGGAGGCCCGCGCCGCTCTGCGCTGGGCGCCGCGGCGGCTGGACCCCATCAGGCGCCCGCCGACCGAGCGAGCGAGCGAGCGAGCGACCACCAGGACGGCCGTCCGGGCGCCTATCTTTGAGTCGGGCCTGTCCCCCTACAGGGGGACTTTCGAGGAAACATAAAGAATACCCCAACAATAGTCAAAAAATGGTCCAAAAATAGTCCGGGGATGTTTTGTATTTGTTTTACATGTTTGGGGCATTTTGGAGTATTTTTAATTTCTCATCGAAAACCCCCCTGTAGGGGGACACGCCCGACATACCCTTCGTGCCTCGCCGGCCCCTTCAGCGGTGATCGGCCCCCTTCTCGGGATGGTCCCCTCCTGCAGTGCCAGGCGGCACCTGCAGGAGGGGACCACCGGCAGCACCTGCGAGGACCTCGCGCCCTCAGGATAGGACAGGATGGGATAGGAGTGCGGGGGGGGGCGGGCGCGTAGAGCAGCGGATAGGATAGGATAGGATAGGATAGGAGTGCGGGGCGGGGATAGGATAGGATAGGAGAGGAGAGGAGAGGAGAGGAGAGGAGAGGAGAGGAGAGGATAGGATAGGATAGGGGCGCTCCCGCAGAAGCAAAAGTCTCTGGAGCTCCGCGGCGATGGCTTGAAGCAGGGCTGGGCCCGCCTCCACGGCGCGCGCTCCGGGGGCGGAGCCGGAGGCGCCGCCAGGGAGGCGCGGGAGCCGATCCAAGAAATCCGCGCGCGCAGCTCCGAAGGTTGATGCTCACGCCGTTGTTTCATCACTCGGGCGAGTCACGACGCGAAGAAAGCAGTGAAGGAAGAGGTACCCATACTGCTACCCTTAAGTCGGGCCTGTCCCTCTACAGGAAGAATATTCAAAAATAGTCAAAACTAGTATGGGGATCTGTTTATGAGCATGTGTTTGCTATTTCGGGGCGTGTTCGGAGTATGTTTTAAGTTTTCGCCCTAAGTCCGCCTGTAGGAGACACGCCCGACCCAACGCCACCCTTGCCCGACCTGATGCCACCCTAATGCCACCCTTGCCAGACCGGTTTCCGCTCCGTGGGCCCGCGTCGCCGCGAAGCCTCGGCGCGTGGACCACGAGCCAAGGGCAGGGGGGCCCAGCAAGCGGTGGCCGGGGCGGTCCGAGCGCTCCTCCTTGCCCTGGGGCGGCCGATGGCCCGACGTGCCCCTCCGCAGCGGCACGAGGACCTCTCAGAGAAGGAAGCGGTGCCCATACCTCTGCCCCCTCGCCCGTCCTCCCCCGTCTTGGGCCTCCTCGGAGGCCCTCGTCGCCACCGCTGGATTCGCCTCGAAACCCTGGTCAGGATGCACCCCAGGAGAGGTCCCGGGGAATACCGGTATCGGTACCTGTTAGTTTCCCCAGGGTGGGGGGGAGACGGATGAGGAGGAGGGGGGACGAGGACCAGTTGGAGGGGGGGGAAGGAGGAGGAGGAGGAGGAGGAGGAGGAGGAGGAGGAGGAGGAGGGGAGGAGGAGGAGGAGGAGGGGAGGAGGGAGGAGGAGGGGGAGGAGGGGGAGGGAGGGAGGAGGAGGAGGAGGAGGAGGAGGAGGAGGAGGAGAGGGAGGAGGAGGAGGAGGAGGAGGAGGAGGAGGAGGAGAGGAGGAGGGGAGGGGGGGGGGGGGGCAGCGGCATCGGTACCTTTTGGTGCCCCCAACCTCCACGAAGGTCGAGCGCAAGCTCGGGTCGGGAGGGCCCGCCCTCGCGCCCGGCACTCGGCACCGCTCGGCGGGCGCGTGCGCGGCTTCCTCGGCGAGGCCGGCCCCATAGGACATCGGGACTGTCTTGGAGCATCGTGGGCGATCTTGAGCAGAGGTCAGCCACGCTCGGGGGCCACATGTGAACCCTACCCCTACCCCCCACGATTTCTGAGGGGGAGGGCGGGGTTCACTTCGTTCGGGAGCTCTTGAGCGAAGTGAACCCCACCCTCCCCCTCAGAGATCGTGGGGGGTAGGGGTAGGGTTCACATGTGGCCCCCTACACGCGCAGAGGGGGGTGGGGGGAGGGGGGAGGGCTTCTTAGAAACACCCCTGCTTCTCAGAAGGCGCGGGCCTTACCGACAGATGTGAGAAGGGCGCCTTCTAAGAAGCAGCCTCCTCCTAAGAAGCCCTCCCCCCTCCCTCCACCCCCTTGTGCGCGCCGCCAAAGAGGGGCATCTCGGGCCGGACGGAAGGGGGGGAGTGGGAAAGGGGGGTTACGAAATCTGCTGCGTGCAGCTGGTTTCGGCCCCACCGAGGGGCCCAGTCCTCGATACATGGCCACCTCCGGCGCCGAGATTGCGCCGGGAAGGTCAGCCATGCGTGAGTTGACTCTCAGACCCCCCCTTTGCTATCCCGCCCTTTCGCCAGGCCCGAGCATCTTGGGCGATCTTGAGAAACTCAGCACGGGAATGGGACGTGCGAGCGATGGGCAGCTCAGAGGAGGGCGAGTTGAGGCAGCGGCTTCCCGGAGGGTGCCGCTCGGCTCGGCGGCCGTCCCTGAACAGGGGCGGGCTGCGCGGCGATGTGCGTGGCAGCGCTCGGGCGTGTGCACTTTTCCCGGCGAGGGCCGTGGAGGGGCATCTTGGCTCATCTTGCGACAAAGCCCGCTCACGAAATCGAGCGTCGCACGGGGAGTTGACCTCGAGGCGGTGTCGAGTGTGGGGCGAAACGCGCTCGACTCTCGCGCTACTTGAGGGCGATCCTCAATCATTTATGTTGTCATCGTTCTCGTTCTCGTCGCCATCATCATATCCATCACTCTTGCTCGTAATCCCTCCTTGTTCCCCCTGCTGTGAAGCACCACCCTCGTTACGTTCCGTGTTATTTCCATCTCACTATCAACACCACCATTACCATTATTCACACCTCCTTATCGTGAGAGGCATTTGGTGGTCCTTCGGGGAAGTGTTTGTGTGCGGGGGAGGAGTGTGTGTGTGTGTGTGCGTGTGCGTGTGCGTGTGCATGTGCGTGCGCTTGTGTGTGTGTGGTTGTGTGCGTGTGCGTGTGCGTGTGCTCGTGCGTGTGCGTGTGCGTGTGCGTGTGCGTGTGCGTGTGCGTGTGTGTCTCTGTGTGTCTCTGTGTAGCTCGATGTGTCTCGTTGTGTCTCTGTGTGTGTCTCTGTGTGTCTGTGTGTGTCTCTGAGTGTCTCTGTGTGTCTCTGTGTGCCTCTGTGTGTCTGTGCGTGTGCGTGTGCGTGTGCGTGTGCGTGTGCGTGTGCGTGTGCGTGTGCGTGTGTGTGCATGTGTGTGTGCGTGTGTGGGTGCGTGTGTGTGTTTGTGTGTATGTGTGGGCGTGCGCGTGTGTGTGTGCGCGTGCGCGCGTGTGTGTGTGTGTGTGTGTGTGCGTGCGTGCGTGCGTGCGTGCGTGCGTGCGTGCATATGTTTGTGTGTGCGTGTGCTTCTGCATATGTGTGTGGGCTTGTGCGTGTGAATGTGTGTGTGGGTGTGTGCGTGGGCATGTGGGTGCGTGTGTGTGTGCGAATGTGTGTGTGTGTGTGCATGTGTGTGTGTGGGTGTGTGGATGTGTGCGTATGTGGGGGTGTGTGGGGGTGTGGGTGTGTGGGTGTGGGTGTGTGGGTGCGTGGGTGTGTGGGTCTGTGGGTTTGTTGGTGTGCGGTTGTGTGGGCGTGTGGTTGTGCGGGTGTGTACGTGTGGTCGGTTGTGCGTGTGTGCGTGTGTGCGTGTGTGCTTGTGCGTGTTGCATGTGTGCGTGTGCGTGACGTGCGTGCGTGCGTGCGTGTGTGTGTGTGTGTATGTGTGTGTGCGTGTGCGTGCGTGTGCGTATGCGTGTGCGTGTGCGCGTGCATGTGCGTGTGCGTGTGTGTGTGTGCTTGTGCGTGTGCTTCTGCGAGTGTGTGGGCGCGTGGGTGTGTGGGTGTGTGCGTGTGTGCGTGCGTGCGTGTGTGCGTGTGTGCGTGTGTGCATGCGCGTGTTCGTGTGCGTGTGCGGGTGCGGGTGCGCGTGTGTGCGATTGCGTGTGCGTGTGCGTATGCGTATGCGTGTGCGCGTGCGCGTGCGTGTGCGTGTGCGTGCACGTGCGTGCCTCCCTTGTCGTCGGCTCTCTTCATTTCTCGCCGTGTTCGCTCTTTCTTCCCTCTCACTTATCAGCACACATAGTATTCCTCGTTCTCCTCCTCCTTCCCAGACCCCGCAAGACGCTCATCGATGGGGGTTGGTCCCTCACTCTCGCTTACCATCCTCCGTCCATCCTCCATCCCACCCCCCCATCCTCCCCCATCGCCCTCCCTCATTCACCAGACCCCGCCAGGCAGGCCGACATGGTGCTATGCACCTTTCCGACGGTCTTGTGCGTGTTGTTGCACGAGCTATTCCCGCAGACCCCGCAGCTCTTCGTCGCGATCGCCAACCCCTTGTTCGCTGCCCCTGGCTGTGCTGGCCAGGATCCAGAGCAGACGGTTTCCCAATCATCCTGTGTTGAGCTGGGTCCTGGCTTCGAATCAGCAGCGCCCCGCGTCCTCATTCCTCCTCCTCCCTCCTCTCATCCCTGCCTCTGCTCTCCGCATGTCCATTTCGGAAACCCCTCACACGCATCGTTGCCCCATCAAGAGCCCCAAGTGATGCTCAAACGCCGAAGTCCGCAAGGCGGCGCCGCCTCATTTCGGTACACTACTCATACGTTTCGTAGCCTCATAGGGAGCCCAGACTGAAGCCCAAGTGCCTTGGTCCGCATGGCGGCGCCGCCTCATTTCGGCACACGCCTCACGCTTCGTGGCCCCATGGGCAGTTCCAACTGAGGCCCACATGCCAGGGTTGGATTGGGGCGCAGTCTCATTTCAGCACGCCCCTCACACGCTTCGTGGCCATGCCTGGAGCTCCAACGCACGTGCCAGGCTCCGCATGTCGGCGCCGCTTCCGTTCGGCACAACCGTCACACGCTTTGCGGCCCCATAGGGAGCCTCATCTAAGCTCACATGCCAGGGCCCGCATGGCGTTGCAGCCTCACTTCAGCACGCCGCTCACACGATTCGTGGCCGCTATACGGAGCTTCAACTAAGGCGAAGTTGCCAGGGTCCGCATGTTTCGTGGCATCCTAGGGAGCTCCAACTAAGGCCCAAATGCCAGGGTCTGCATGGCGGCGCCGCCCTACATCGGCACACCCCTTACACGTTTCGTGGCCCCATACGGAGCTCAAACGAACGCTTCAGCAGCAGGGTCCGCATGGCGCACGCTTCCAATCCGGCACGCCCCTCGTGCATTTCGTGGACCCCTAGGGGGCTCCACCGATGGCCTAACGCCAGGGTCCGCATGGCGTACCCCCGCCACCAATTAGGCACACCCTGCACGCGTTCCAGGAGATGCGCGCCAATCCACCCTTCTGCTCGCTTCCCCTCTTTTTTCTCACTTGCCTCGCGGTAGTCGCAGCTTCACATGGATGAGCCCTTCCCCAGGATCATGTTCCATCTTATTGGAAGGACTGTCCTATTCAGGGCTCGCTGGACGAGTTTGCCAGAGTTGACCGAAGGGGCTGGCCAGGGTAAGCCGTCGATCGGTTGTTGGTCTTTCCACCTCGTTTCGTGGTCTCAGGCTCATCCCGCCACAGTGCCCATCCCGCCACCGTGCGGGTCGTGAACACGATGCCTCTTGGGATGCCTGTCGGAGGCTTCTTAGGGCCCTGCCGCGATCGCCAACCCTCGGCTCGGATCGCCAACCCTCCGCTCGCTGATCCCAGCTGTGCCAGTCGAGATCTGGGTCAGGTCCCCTCGCGACGGGAACACCAAGCACGACAGAAGGTGTTTGGTTGCTTTCGGTCTCTAGACCAGTTTGCAGGCATAGGACTGTAAACAAACGTCTGGAGTATATACGTGTACTCGTCATGTCCCATCATCCCTCCCACCCTTCATCCCTCTCTCGTCCCTCCCCCCTGATTCCTCCTCCCGCAGCAAAAACGCCGTATTCGCACGGTTCGCCCGCCCCTGTTGGCCCAAAGGGAGCCCCAGGTGGCCCACCCAGATCCGTGGGCTCCCCTGGATGCATCCTCGCGCGGCGGAGGTGATGGGAGAGCGCCCGCAGTCACTTTGTGCATCTTCCCCGTGCCTCCTCCCCCCCCTCCCTCGTCGGCCGTCCTCCAGCCTGTGCCTCCCCCCGCCTCCCCCTCCGCCGGCGCCACCGCCTCCTCCGCTCCAACTGGTGCTGCCCCTCCTCCACCCTCGCTCCCGGTCCCCGTGGGCCCCTCCCTTGCAAACGCATGGCAGCAAACCTTGGAGGCCACCCCTTCGTGGGCCCCGGAAACGGCAGGGCCGTTTTTCTACCGTTTCCAGAAAAATGTCTCTTCAAAATGGAAACGGCAAGAAAAACGGCAACCGGAAACGACAAAAAAAACGGCTCCAGGATTGGAACCAGAGCCGGAACCGGTCAAAAAACGGCGACGGATCGGTAAAAAAATGGCGTCGGAACCGGCACAAAAACGGCAGAACGGAACCGGTAAAAAAACGGCCCTGTCGTTTCCAGGGCCCACTAAGGGCCACCCCCCTCCCTCATGCTGGATGCCCGGGTGCCCAGACACGGGCTCCCTTGGCCAGCCTCCCCCCCGGGCACGCTGGGGGAGCCCACTGGCGGCCCTCGGTGCACCCCCCTTCCCGCCTGCGCCGAGAGGCCCTTTCGGGCAGACGCGCGGTGGCGTGGCCGCGCGCCCCTCAGGGTCACTGAGAGGGGCGGAGGCCGTCGGAGATTTAGTGGGCCCTGGAAACGAAGGGGCCGCTTTTTTACCGGTTCCGTTCTGCTGTTGTTTTGCCGGTTCCGACGCCGTTTTTGTTACCGGTTCCGTCGCCGTTTCTTGACCGGTTCCGGCTCCGGCTCCAGTTCTGGAGCCGTTTTTTCGCCGTTTCCGGTCGCCGTTGTTCTTGCCGTATCCATTTTCAAGGGACATTCTTTGGGAAATGGTAGAAAAACGGCCCTGCCGTTTCCAGGGGCGGAGGCCGTCGGAGACCTTGTGATTTGATTGGGGTTTCACCAGTTGTCACTTTTTCACGCGGGAGCGTTGTTCAGAAGCCGGGCGAAGGCTGGCAAGCCCGTGGCTGCTATATACAACAGAGCTCCGGGAAATGATTATTTCTCTTCTGGGAGGCAGCCCGTTTGCTATTCAGTGCGCTGAGCTTGATTCCGGGAATTTGTTTTTCTTTTCCGGGAAGACCGTTTTAGCAGCCACGGATTTGCCAGCCCTCGCCTAGCTGCCAAGTTTTTGTTTTTCGGCGACAAACGGAAGGTACCGGGGCGAGGGGTCGAGACTCGGTTTGGGCTTCATCGGCCGTCATTCTTCATTCTGGAGCGTTTTTTTGCTCGGGCGCTACTGAGGGGGGCAGTAACGTCGCGCTTCGCGCCGGCGCCGTCTGGGAATGTCCAGGATCAGCACGAATCGTGACGTTACGTGGGGGTGGAATGGGGGCGGCCAGGGTCGGCAACGGCCGTTACCGCAAAAAATATAGAGACGCTCTCTTACCGTTGGTCTGCCCTTGTTTGAAACATAAGCGAGAGGGGCGGACGCGGGCGCGGGCCGCAGGCTTTCGGCTCCCCGGGAGGAGGACTCAACGGTTATCGCGTGCGACTCCGACGAGGGGCGCGAGTACCTCACAGCACTGCGCGGCATGCTCGCCGAGCCAGGCGGCCCAGTCCGCGGTCCTCGGGCTCTGGCAGTGTTGCGGAGCGTGATAGTTGTTTGGGAGTCGTGGGTCATGTTCAGATTAGTATATGGATTCAAAACATGCGGATCGGCGTTCGATTTGGCGCGGAGGCCATTCCGGTGCGAGTTTCGACACGTCTCCAGCTCTTCAGGCCGCCCAGATTGGGCCAGAGAAGGTGGTCTGTGAAAATGGTACCGCATCACCGATGCATCGATTATGCGGCATTATCCAGTTTCCATGTTTGCCCATCCCGACTTCTCCCATTTGCCTGTGACGCCGATGCGGTGAGGTCTTCTGACGGCGGCCACCGAGCGTGTAGAACGAAGCTCCCAAAGCGTGTGCGGGCTTCTGACAGTGGGCGCAACGGTGACGGGACGCCACGTGGGCGCGAAGATGGCCGCGGTGCGCGTTGTGCGATTTCTCCTCCGCCCTTTCGTCGTCCTCCTCCCCTCGGGGGGGGGGGCGCGGGGGCGCAAGGTGATCCGCGCTATCGCGCAGCGCGGAGCGCAAACATGGCTGCCCTTGAAAAAAGCTCCCAACTGCCATCGACCTCCGCCAGACACGATAGCCTTGGCATCGCTCGGACGTGTGCGTTTTTTCCTCGGCGAGGACCATCGAGGAGCATCCTTGATTATTTGGCGAAGAAACCACGCACGAAACCGACAAAAAAACACAGGGAATGGACGTCCGAGCGATGGTCAGTGGCAGCGCCCTGTGTTTGGCGCGGCGGGCGTCTCGTCCAGCCGCCTCCCCGCAGGTCGACCGTCCCTGGTGCGGGGAAACGTAAGGCCCGAGTAACCTGGAACCCTGCTCTGCCGTCGTTTTTCGACGAGCGCGTCCTGGATTTTGACGGTCCAGTCTGCGTGGGATGTTTGCAGCGGGAGTTTGCGTCAAATTTCTGATTGGGCCTCGTCATTTGTTTAATGGCCCCGTCAGGTCAACCCGAGTCCCCCGTACCCGAGTCTTACGTCTCCCCGACTGGTCTCGGACGGAGCGGGGCGATGGGGAAAACTGTGTGTGTTGGGGGGGGGGGGGTGCGAAGTCTGCTGCATGCAGCTGGTCTTGGCCTCGCCGCCAGGCACTCTCCTCACGAGTGGCGCCACCTGCGCCGGGAGGCGCAAAGGATGATTCGGCGGCGAGCTCGGGGAGGGAAGGGAGAAGGGGCGGGCCTTCCCAGAGGACTTGGAAGCCCCCCTGGCCTTCCGAGGAGTTGTCCAGGCCTTCCCGAAAGGCACACGAAGCCTCTCAGAAGGCGCGAGGCCTTCCGAGAAGTCTTGCCGCCTTCTGCGACGGCCTTCTCCTCCTCGCATCCCTCCGTCGCTCGCCGCCCCATGTCGTTGGACCCCAGGGAGCACATGGCATCAGCAGAGACAGTCCGAGGCCCGCGGGGATTTATTGGATCTGCGCTGGCCCCCCCAAGGCGGCGCCCCCAATGCGACCCCTGGCGGCGCTCCAGCGTCGCCAGTAAGGGGGAACCAGCGCACCCAAGAATCCGCGCGGACCTTCGAAAGCAGGTGCTTATCTAGTCGTTTCTTTTTCCCCGTAGTGTTGCTGGCGGTGCAAAGTAGGCACGCCCTCAGTGGGTCTTGGAAGCGGCAGAGCAGTTTTTGTTACTGCTTCCGAAGATCTGGCCCTTGATCATGAAAACGCCACTGGCAAAACATGTTCACCGAAGCGGAAAAGCACGGCGCCAGAGGCGGAACCAGAGCCCGAGCCCGAGTTGGACCATAAAACGGCGCTTTGAGCACGACGCAAGATTGGCGACGGGACCGGAGCCGAAAGACGGATGCACGGAGTTGGTAACAACAAAAGGCGTTCTGGCATGTCCAAAGACATCTGATCAGGGGCAACAATAGACGGGGGGTGGACACAAGGGGGGCGCATCGACCCCGAATCGCCCACTGGTCGCCGATAGGGGCCCGATAACCCCAGCCTGCCGAGGGACGTGCGATTTTCACCGTCGGGGGCCCATCGCCACCACCACCAGAAGTTCGAGGGGGAGGGGGTCGTCCTCGTCCTCCTCGTCGTCCTCCTTCCCCCTTCCAACTTCTGGTGGTGGTGGCGGAGAACAGGCCGAGCAAGCGTCGCCCCTCCACTTGAGCGCTCGCCGAGTCGGGCTTCCTGGGAGGTCTGGCGGGCTACGCGGTGACCGCGGCGCTGGTGAGCTACCAGGTGGGCGTGGCGCTCCCGCTGGGGGGCAAGGCGGGGCGGTACCTGCCGGCGGGCGCGGTGTGGCGGCAGGAGCTCTCCGGGGGCGTGGTGGTTCAACTTTTGTCGGCTCATCACCACCCACCAAACCACCTCAACCCAACCCGAAGGCTCAGATTTACCCTCCATGTCCAGTGGGGGGGGTCGGGACACATCGAAAAACACATATGGAGCCCTTACCCCCCCCACTCGAAATTCGGGTCTTCGGGTTGGGTTGGGGTGGTCTGGTAGGTAGTCAGCTCAAGTCGGGCATGTCCCTCTACAGGGGGGATAGTTCTAAAAATATAAAAAAGGCTGGGGACGAGTTTAGGAGCATGTTTTGACTATCTTGGGGCATGTTTGGGGTATCTCTGATTTTTCGCCCAGAATCCTGCTGTTGGAGGACATGCCCGACCTAATGGTCGGCGGCGAGCGACGGGAGAAAGCGAGAAGCAGAAGAGCTTCTCGGAAGGCGGCGGGGCTTGTCAGGACCCCTCGCGCCTTCTGAGAAGTTTGTGTTTGTGTATTCGGGGAAGACCGGGAAGCTTCTCAGAAGGCACGGGGACTTCCGAGCCTTCCGAGAAGGCCCGCCCCTTCTCACTTCCCCCATGAGCGATGTGGTCCTCAGAGGAGGAGGAAGTGGAGGAGGAGGAGGAGGAGGAGGAGGAGGAGGGAGGAGGAAGAAGAAGAAAACAAAGCTTAAGAAAAAGAAGGAGAAGAAGAAGAAAAAGAAGAAGAAGAGGGAGGAGGTAGGAGGGAGGAGGGAGGAGGGAGGGAGGAGGGAGGAGGGAGGAGGGAGGAGGGAAGAGGGAGGGGAGCACCTCAAACAGTGAAGGTTCAGTGCATGGTCCGTGTCCTGTCCTCAGGGCCCCGCCTTCCAGGGCCCCATCGGTGGACCACCGAGGGGGGGGGGGGCGGGGTCGTCGCCGCCGTTGACGCCCTCGACTGCATCCCTCGGAGCTGAAAAACTGCACACTACTGCTTCGGCTTCGACCTCGGCTGCGAGCGCACCGCTCCCACATGGCCCTCGGGCCAGCTCACCCGATCCGGCTTTCCACGCACGTAGGTGCCGGCCTCCCTCCCTCCCTGCCCCCCTCCCTCCTTCCCTCCCTGCCTCTCCTTCCCTCCCTCCCTCCTCCCCTCCTTCCCTCGTTCCCTCCTTCCCTCCTCCCTCCCTCATTCCTCCTCCCTCCTCCCTCCCTCCCCCACTGGGCAAGACAGCTTTCCTTTTTCATGTTCGTGGCTCTGGACCCCAGGCGGCCAAAAAGAAGTTGTGGGGAGAGTTTCGGGATTAGTTTCAGGCTCCTACCGAGTTTGCTGGAACTCTGGAGGTCCACGCCGTCCACCAGTATCTTTACTTGGGGACTACGCAAGATGACTATTTCTCCATGGGTCCTGAACTTGTCCATCGATGTCAGAGCTGTGCTGGAGCATTGGAAGTTCTTCGGGAGGACGGGAGGGAGGGGCCACCCTTCCCAGGTTGCTGCAAACCCTCACCCGTGATCACGAATCTGATTGTGCGAGGGGTCGCACAATCGAAAGCGTGACCAAACGGCGCCCCCTCCCTTTCTCAAACCCCCTCCCCTCACCCGAAGCCCCAGGCGCATTCCTGACCATGCCCCGCTGGCGCACGAGGAAACAGGAAATGGGAACGGGAACGCACCGATTCAGACAGAGCCCCCCCCCTCAAAAACGATCGAACGACCCACCCACAAAAAACAAAGAGGAGCAGCAAACCGCAAAGGCTCAAAAACGCAGGGGGGGGTCAGCCCCGGAGCCACGTGAGGTATTGGTTAGAGCACCGTGCCCCCCCCAGGTGGCCCCCTCTCCTGGCCCTGGCCGCCTCGCCCTGCAGCAGTGCCGCTGTCTCTGACCAGTGCGAGCACGAAGGTCCTTGGGGCCGACCCCGCTTCCTATGGTCGTGCACTCGTTTTTTCTCACTGTTTCCATAAAAGTGTCCCTTGAAAACGGAAGCGACAAAAAAGCGGCGACCGGAAACGGCAACGAAAACGGCTCCAGGATCGGAGCCGGAGCCGGAACCGGTCAAAAAACGGCGACGGAACCGGTAAAAACACGGGGTCGGAACCGGCAAAAAAAACGGCAAAACGGAACCGGTGAAAAAAGCCCGTGCCCCCACGTGTACAGTGGCTGTCCGCATGATTCTCTGCATGGCAGGTGGAGGAACACCCCCGGGACGGGCACGTGCCCGCACGGGAAGGGGGCCCAGCAGGTTCTCTTGGGCAAGAGCGCTCATTGTAAATTTCCGACGGCCAATGAGAAGGCACACCCTCCTGGGATGTGTGCTGCCATGGCTGCCAGCATCAGTCATTGTCTTGCCCAGTTGCTCGAGCCGAGCCAGTCAAAGGCTTGGATGCTCCGTGGGTGTACGACATGGCCAATTTTTCAGACAGCCAGAAGGATTTGTACGTGTCTCTTTCGGCTGTCGACGATCAGATGTATGATGTGGCGCCTGATTGTGTCAGGCCCGAGCGTGGTAGCAGGCACCGCTCTCGAATTGATCCAGGGCGAGCACGCTTCTTTGATTCGGATGAGGAGACTGGAGAGGACACCCACAGGGAGCAGGCTAGTCAGCTGGCGGATCCTAGCCCTTGCCAGGACAGTGTTGGGAGGGCTCTCGAGGAACAGGCCACTTTGGAGCAGACCCTGGAGGAGTCTGAGTGGGATTGCTTTCTGCTTCCCGTCTCTTCCCTTCCCCTCCTCCCCCACCGCCCGCTCCCCCTCCCCTCTCCGAGTCCCAGCCGCAGCGCACTGCTGCAAACAGAGAGGAGGCATCCCGCCGCCGTGCCGCCCGCGGGGAGGCAGAGCTGGCTGCCAGACGGGCGCCAGTCAATCCCGCAGGTCGTTTTCCATCCTGCTCCGCTCAGAGGGGAAAGAAACACACAGACACAATTAATCGTCGATTCCCCAGAAAATATTGGAAAATATGGGAAGTGGGGGGGAAGACAAAAAACCAGAAAATATATGAAAATATGGGGAATCCTTTTATTTGTGTGTATTTATTTGTGTGTCCCAGGGCCCCTTCATCCACCCCTGCGCGGATAGTCGCGCTGAACGGCAAGGAGCAGGCATGGCGGGGTTGTGCTGCATCTTCGTTCTCCTCCCAGTCGTTTAGCTGTCGTCTTCTCTGCCAGCCCATCTTTCTATATTTGGTACACGAGCGGCGCGAGTTCGAGCACCGCAGACGCGCATGCCGACGCTCAGCAGCAGCAGCAGCCCCCCCCCCCTTCCTTCCTCCCTCCCTCCCTCGCTCCCTCCCTCCCCCCTCCCTCCCTCCTCCTGCAAGCAGAAAGCGCTGCGTGCACACAAACGTTCTCAGGTCCGCGCGGACTCTTGGCTCGGCGCCGGACGCCCTTGGCGGCATTCCCGTCGCCGCCCCCGGCGCACTTTCCGCGAGCGGGAGGGGGTGTCCTTCGCGGACCCGAGAAACGCAGAGTTTTTTTTTCCTACCACAAGAGCAATGCTCTTGATTCTGAGGCTCCCGGGCAGGGTGCTCGTCGCCCTGCCTGGGGCTTCGCCCCCGGGCACCCTGGCCGGGAAGGGCCGCGCAGTCGATGCCGACGCCCCGCCCCCTCTCAACCAAGAACCCTCCCACCCTCCCTTGTTCCCTCCCACTGACAGCGGAGGAAGAGGCGTAGGAGGGGCGAGGGAGAGAGAGAGAGAGAGAGAGAGAGAGAGAGAGAGAAAGAGCATCGCCGTCGCCGCCGTGGGCCTCGGAGGAGACCGGGCCCTCACCGCCGCGGCCGGACTGGACTCGCCGCCAGGGCCTCGGATCAGGCGCTATACGCCTTGGGCGGCCGCGCGGGGTGCCCCTCGTCTCCTGTGCCCCGACGGGCACTCCTGGAGCCCAAAAGCAGCGCGCGAAGGGCGCGCGGTTCCCCCCCCCGCCCCCTCTCGATTGATCGCCCCCCCTCTGAACTGCTCGCCCCGTCCTGTCCACTGACCCCCCCCTCCTCTCGCTCGATCGCCCCCCCCCCCGCCCCCCCTCTCGACTGATCGCTCCCTCGTGTTTTCGGGCCCCCCCCCGACCAGAGCCGGTGCCCGAGCGCGCCCCCGACGATTCCCCCCCGCGTCCGCTCGTCTTCGGGGGCGGAAAAGAGAGGGGTGATGACTAGGGGGGGGGGATATCATGGCGTGGGCCATGATATTTCCCCAGATCTCATGGCGCCCCTTCTCATTTCATTACGCCCCTGGCCCCCCCGCTGGGCCGCGCACGTGCCGCCGGCCATGATTTGCACCCCCCCCTTGGACACCCCCCTCTAGAAAGCTTGGCCGCGCCCGCCCGTCTCCACCGCGGGGCTCGCCCCGGAGCCCCGCGGCCGCGAGAGGGCGCGCCCCAGGCGGGCGCCCCCGCGGCCCCGAGGCCTCGCCCTCCCTCCAGAGGGCGCAGGGGCGGCCTCTGGAGGGAGGGGCGTTGCTGTAGACCTGGCATCATCCGCTCAGCACGATTAAGCGTTGCGTGGCATGGGAGCAGGCTGTCATCACGACCACCAGCTATGGCGAAGACGACTGCCCCAGCCCCTAGCCAGACTAACCACCCAACCTACAAACCAGTCAAGCAGCCCAACCAGCCCAACCTGCCACCACACCAACCCGCTTGCCCCCGCCGCTTGCCCTCCGGCACAGCCACGAGGGGGGGAGTGTGTCTACCAGCGAAAATGGTTGTGAACCGCCCGCGAGGGGCCAAACCGCACCATGCCATGGTGGGCCAGCCTCCCTGGCGGACGCCCCAAAGATGGTGGGGTGGGGTGGGGTGGGGTGGGGTTGGGTTGGGGGAGGGGAGGGGGGGGAGGGCTGGGGGGGGGGGGGGGGCAAATCGGCAAATCGCACCGTGCTAAAGGGGAATTTGGCCTCCCGGGCGGGCGCTCCGAGCACGGTCCGAGGGAGCCGCATCGGCTTGCACCGTGGGGGGACGAGCCTCCCGGACGGGCGCCCCGAGCAGTGACAACATCGCACCGCACCGTTGGGGACCGGCCTCCCGGGAGGGCGCCGCGCGCACGGTCGGGAGACCCTAGCGCGAACCGTTGAAAACCAAGTGCCTTGGCCAGCGCACCAGCCGACTCGACGCAAGAGTGACCCTTCGCCGGAGTGACCTGCCTTTGGCTTGGCATCGCTCGGACGTGTGCATTTTTGTTTCTCGGCGAGGGCCATCGAGGAGCATCCTTGATCGTTTGGCGAAAAAACCACGCACGAAACCACAAAAAGCACAGAAAATGGACGTTCGAGCGATGGCGAGTTGGTGCGGGCACAGATGGGTCCTCAGATGGCCGAGAGCGAAGCAGCAGCAGCGGCTCGCGCGCCCAAGGCTGGGCCGCCCGCGGTCCCCGAGAGGCCGCGCACCAGAGGTCACTCTTACCAGGAGGGGAAAAACACACACACACAATTAATCGTCGACTCCCAGGAAAATATAGGAAAATATGTGAAGTGGGGGGAAGACAACAACCCAGAAAATATGGGAAACTATGGGGAATATTGTTATTTGTGTGTGTACGTATTTGTGTGTCCTGGGGCCCCTTCATCTTACCCAGGGTCACGCTCGCGTGTCGCCGAACCAGCCGGCCCAGCCAGCCCGCCCGCAAGCCCGCCCAGCAGCCCAGGCTGCCCAAGCCGCCACCGCGCCAGTCCGCCCACCATCGCCGCCTGCCCTCTGCCACCACCGGCGCCCCGCGGAGCAGGGGCGGGGAGCGGTGCGGGGAGCCGAGCGGCGAGCGGAGCGGCGAGCGGAGCGGGGGTGCTCGGGGTGCCGGCGGGCCGTGGCGTTCGGAGCCTGCGGAAGCAAGGGGGGAGGAGCAGAGGAGGAGGAGCATGAGGAGAGAAGGGGGGAAGGAGGAGGAAGGAGAGAGGAGGGAGGAGGAATGAGAAGGAAGAGGAGGAGGAGGAGGAGGAGGAGGAGGAGGAGGAAACGGCCGTGGAGAAGGGACAAGGGATCAGGAGCAGGAGCAGGAGGCATGCGGAAGACAGCTTGGACAAGAAGGAGGATGAGGAGGAGCACACCAACCCAAATGACAGCAAGAATAGAGGGCAGGCGGGACGAAAGAAGAAGGGGGGGACTAGGCGGAGGACTCGACAGGGAGCGCAGGAGACAGCAATATTCCAAGTAGTGACTTTGATCAAGTGGGTGTCTACCCCCGCGAGGGGCGTTACAGGCCACGTCGATATCCAGAATGTGGCAGGCTGGTCATACGACTGTCTGATCATTCAGTCTTTTCATTCCCCCTCCTCCATCCCCCCATTTCCTCTGCCTCTTCACTCCCACCTCCCATCGTAGATCCCACCCTCATTCCTTGTCTGGGCCCCCTGTACTGGCACACCCGTACCCATCCCGTCCGGACGGCGGCGTGGGCAAGCAGTCGGCGTCAGGAAGACGTGCGGGGCCTTCCAAGTTGTGGATGAGTGTTTCTGAGACGCGCCAGTGAAAAGCTCTTGAGCCCATGGTCCCATGAAGTTTGGTGCGGCTGCGTCTGTCGCGCGCCGCAGGCAAGCGCACACACTCCCAGCACGGAACGATCAGGAGCACCGTTATAGGACGCGGCCACGGGCACCCGTGCCATGACTGCTCGTCTTCCTGTCCCTCCCTCCGCCCCCTGCTGCTCCTGCCGACTGCCCGTGGCCCTCCAGACCGTAGCGCCCCCCACCACGTGGGCGTGCGCGTGAGGACGCGAGATGCATGCCTCCAGAGAGGCCGCGCCGGTGTGCAGCGCGGTCGTTCTCGTCGTCGTCGTCGTCGCCGTCGTCGTCGCCGTCGCCGTCGTCGTCGTCGTCGTCGTCGTCGTCGCCGTCGCCGTCGCCGTCGCCGTCGCCGTCGCCGTCGCCGCGGCGCGGCGCCGGCGTCCTTCGCGGCTCCTCTGCAGCCGCCGCCTGGCTCGGGGCGCTGCCGTCGATGGCGGGGCCGCGCGGGGCTCCGCGGAGGCGGTGAGCAGGGGGGGGGCAGAGGCTCAGGCGGGGACGCATCGACCCGGCGGAGGAGGAGGAGGAGGAGGAGGAGGAGGAGGAGGAGGAGGAGGAGGAGGAGGAGGAGGAGGAGGGAGGCGAGAGGGAGAGGGCTTTCTCAGAAGGTGCCTCGCAGAAGCCCTCGCGCCGTTCGAGAAGTGGTTGCGTCTTCGGGGGAGGCTCCGAAAGCTGCTCAGAGGAGGCTGGGGGCCTTCCGAACCTTCTCAGGAGGCCTTCTCCTCCTCACTTCCCCCATTCCCCCGGGCTGGCCGCCGAGCAGTCGCCCACTCCTCGCCCACAGGGGCCCGTGCCAGCCCACCCCGCCCAGGGACGTGCCGTGCGCATGCGCCCTCGGGGGCCTCTCGCCGACCTGTCCGCCTCCTCCTCCGCCTCCTCCTCCTCCTCCTGCTCCTCCCACCTTCCTCCTACCCTCCCTCCCTTCCTCTCTCACCCTCCCTACCCTCCTCCTCCTCACCCTCGCCTCCCCCCTCCTCCTCCCCCTCCTCCTCCCCCCTCCTCCCCCTCCTCCTCCTCCTCCCTCTCACCTCCGCCTCCACTCCTCCCTCCTCCCCTCACCCTCCTCCCACTCCTCCTCTTCCTCCTCCCCCCTCCCTCTCCTCCTCCTCCTCCTCCTCCTCCTCCCCCTCCTCTTCACCCTCCTCCTCCTCCTCGGGTCGCCTGCTCATCCCCAGCTGAGCCGGTCGGGGCCACCGCGGGCTCGCGCGATGCTGCCCTGGCGCGCCGAGGGCGCCCTCGCGGACCTCTCGGAGTCCCTGCCCGCGGCGCTGGGCCGCCCGCACGGCCTGCTGCGGCTGCTGCAGCTGCACCTGCTGGCCGACCTCTCGGCCGTGCTCCTCCTGAGCGCCCTGGGGCTGTCGGGGGTGGACAGACCTCCCACCCTGATACGTCGATTAAGGAATTGGCCGGTTTCGGTTCGCGCGAGGGCGTCGCGGCCGTCATTTTTGCGGGTCCAGGTCCGTCGGTTTCTGTCCCAGGCCGTTTTCATTAAGGGGAGGTCTACTAAAGGGAGGTTTGTCCAGCGCCGAGGCTGTCGTTCCGGTACCAGACGCTCGGCATGGCGGACAAAGCCCGGAGGTCGCCAGAGGTGACCAGGAGAGCCGGGCGTGGCCGTGTTGCGGTCGATATGCCGGGCGGGGTCGCCCCGCGTCGGGCCCTGCAAGTCGCGAGTTGCCGCAGAAGGGGTTGGGGTCCGGCATTCCGGTCGTGGTTTGTGTGTCTGTGTGCTGCGATGTTGCGATTCCTTCGCATCCGGGGGCCCTTCTGCGGCGTCATGCGGGCCATCTTCTTGGGGGGCTCCCCGTCTCGGCTCTCGGCTCTCAGGCCGCCCTGGGCCGTGGGGTGGCCGTGGGGTGGCCGTCCTGGGGCCGCAGGCCGTGCCGTCTGAGCCGTGGGGTGGCCGTCCTGGGCCGTCTGCGCTGCCTCTGGGAGGGCAGCCTGGGCTGTCTGGGCGGGATCTTGGGCTTGGCCCCGGGTGGCCCCAGCCTTTCCGGGGAGGCCCGGGCGGCCTCCGGAGCGAGCCTCGCGGCCCAGAGGGCCCCAGAGGCTCCAGAATGGCAGGAGACTTGGCATCGCTCGGACGTGTGCGTTTTTTCCTCGGCGAGGACCATCGAGGAGCATCCTTGATAATTTGGCGAAGAAGCCACGCACGAAGCCGAACAACAACACAGGGAATGGACGTCCGAGCGATGGCCAGGAGAGGCCAAGTGGGAGCACTTGGGGGCCAGGGTCACTTCTGGCAACCTCCGTGAAGACAGGGCTGCTCAGGTGATTGCCACGGTACTCCCAGCCGGTCTGGCTCTGGCGCGGCTGCCGCTGCTGCTGTGCATGGAGCGCAGCTGCAGGCAGACGGTTCGGCTATTCGAGGAGCGCTCGCAGCCAGCCGCGCGTGTGCTGCGTCGGCTGCTGCGCGCCCTGCAGCACCGCAAGCTGCAGTGGAGCTCAGCCGCATTCGCGGCCGTGTGCTCCCTGGCCGTCACCTGGAGCCTGACCATACGCCACGCCGTGGATTCCTCCACATCCACCGATCCAGGGACGCTCCCCCGAAGGCCTCGAACAGCGCCAGCCGTCCCGCCCCCTGGGGGCCGCTGTGAGGCCATCCTGAGCTGCGAGGGTGGCAGCGCTGGGCCGTCTTGGCCGCCTTGGGGCCCGTTGGGCCGCCCGGACGGGGCCTCCGGCCTGGCCCGGGGTGGCCCGCCCTCTGAGAGCGGGAAGGTACCTGGCGCTGCCCCCAGAAATCTGGACGCCCGACATGGGTACCGAAAGAATGGGTACGATGCCCAACAGCAGTTCCTGTTCATTTTGAACAGGACTCGCTGTCCGCGCCGCCGCGGCCTGTGCCCATTCGAGACAGGAGGCCGCCCGCCCAACAGCGGCCGCTGTTGGTTCGGGACAACATTTGTTGTTGGGCATGTTGCCCATTCTTTCGGTACCCATTTCGGGTGTCCAAAAGAAATCCGATGGCATGTTTTTTTCAATACGGTGGCCCCAGAAGTCCAGACTCCTTCCCCAGGGCGTTTTGAGTTGACAGTCCTGGGGTCCAGGGAGGCCCCTGGAGAGGCCAGAAAACCACGAAACAAGTCCGTATTCCTATTTTCTGATATTTCATGGTTCGCCACCGCCGAACTAATCAATGTGATTTTTGTTCGCTGGCTGGCAATTGTTATGCCAACCCCTTGCCAAAATGTCGACAGCCCACCGCGGGCACTCAGGTCTGGTGCGAAACTTTGACCCCAGCCCCTGGTGCACGACCAACAACAATTTCATGATGCTTACCCGTGCGTTCTGGTACGAGCTTGCGCTGCGCACGACCGCGGCGCGCCCTTGCACTCCCAGTCGAGGGTCGGCAGACTCATTCCCATTTTATGTTTCAGTCGACGTTTGCCCGTGTTCATCGCAGCGCGCCACAAGCCTGAGATGCACCTCAGCTCGCCCCAGGAGGGGTCCGAGCTCCCCCCGATGATCCTGGGACAGAATTATGTTCGTGCAGCATCCGTACTACGGAGCCGACGGAGCATTCGTTTGCACGAGTCGTCGTTTTCTGAAGTTCGTGGCTTCGTACTACAAGCTCCTTGCCCCGTACTAGGGATCCTGGGTCTGCCGTTGTTGGCCCGTTTCCCCTTTCCACCATTCTTGATCCTTGTTCTTCTCCCTGCCTCCCTCTTCTTCCGCTGCTTCTGCTCTCCCCTCGCGCCCGCCCTTCCTCTCCCATTCAACATCTTCGTTTCGCTCCAGGCCACCCCCATCCAAAACGCCTCCGGTTTGGCACAAGCCCCTCCTTGCCGACAGCGTTAGTATTGCCAGTGCCGATTTCGGTGCTACGTCGTTGCACTGGGGGCAGGGGCCGACGTTTCTCGTTCAAGCAGTGGCCCACCAAACCCGCCGCCGCTAAACCAACAATTACCTATTTCAATGTTTTGCATCCAGGACGTTGTGTGGCGGCACCGACCCACACTAGCCTGCAGCAACACAGGATTTGAGAGTGTTTGATTCAGTACGCGGGAAGTCTGGGTCCGAGCGGTTCTGGGCCCCCAGAGACGACGCGTTGAGTGGAAAAGTTCATCCAATTTCGCAATACATTGGCCTTGCAGGACTTTGCGTTACCTGCAAGTGGCCTCGCTCGCTGTGCGTTCCAGGCCCAGAAGGTTACGTGTGGCCCTATACCACAGCTCAAGGGAACAAGACGATTACGACAGATTTGTGCCATTGGCTCCTTGAAAGGCTCTGGCGCCGCAAAGCAAAGTTATGCTATGATGTGCGATGCCATGCTATGACCGTGCTATGCTAGGCTGTGTTGTGCGATGTTCTGCTTACTAAGGTTCGTTTGTTGCGTGGGGCACTTGCTTGCGACGCCACCGCCAAATTTATCAATGCGACGATTTTCGATGGCGTGCGATTATTCTGCCAGCCCCTCGCCAAATATCGACCGCGCACTGCGGGCATTCAGTGGTCCACCAAAGGCGCCGCCGCCAAAACAGAGGCCCCAGTCTCAGTCCTCCGCTTCCAGGGCATTATGTGGCGCCACCGTCGCAAAAGATTCGTTTGCAGTAGCATGGACTTCCAAAGTACTTCATTGTCCAGTGCGTTTGAAGTCTGGGCCCAAGATGGTCCAGGCCCCCAGAGACGCTGTGCTGAAGTCAGTGGTGTTCCAATTCTGCCATGCCTTGGCCCTGCAGGGCTCTGCCGGACCTGCAAGGGGCCCCTCGCTCGCTGAGCGCTCCTGGGACCAGAGAGGCCGCGAGCAAGCTTCGCTAGT
>CAUYUJ010004014.1:224554-253777 GCA_963575745.1 Prorocentrum cordatum
GTGTGTGTGTGTGTGTGTTTTGCTTGTGTGTGTTTTGTGTTTTTTATGTTGTTTTGTGTGTTTTGTGTGTGTGTTTGTGTTTGTGTGTGTGTGTTTTGGTTTTTTTTCCCCCCCGAAGGCGCTGGCCGTCGTCTACGCGGCGCTCGGCCTGGCAGTGGCCGCGGCGGCGACCGGCGGGCGCCGCCCGCACCCCGCCCCCGCGCCTGGGCTCCCCCGCGCGTGCCCCCGAGGCCGGCGTGCCGCACGCCCTCCCCGGCCAGGCCCAGGCCCAGGACCCAGTGGCCCCCACAGGAGGGGGCGGCGAAGAGCAGGAGGGGAAAAACACACAGAGACACAAGTCATCGTCGATCCCCCAGGAGAATATGGGGGAAAATGTGGGAGGTGGTGGGGAAGACACAGGCCCAGGAAATGGGGGAGAATGTGGGGAATCCTGTTGATTGTGTGTATTTATTTGTGTGTCCTTGGGCCCCTTCAAAAGAGGGGGGTGGTGACTAGTGGGGGGGTGGATATCATGACGGGGGCCATGATATTTCCCCAGGTTTCATGGCGCCTCTTCTTATTTCACTACGTCCCTGGCACCCCCGCTGGGCCGCGCACATGCCGCCGGTCATGATTTGCACCCCCCCCTCTTGGACGCCCCCCTCTTGGCTGCTCCCGACTATAGGAGGGCCCACGTCGATGCCTCCGACGCGAGGCGGCTCGGTTCCGATCGGGTCCGATGCCGATTCGAGTCGGCTTCGGGTTCCAGTCTGGGCGTCGGTTTCTCCACGGAGGTCCTCCCCAGCCTGCCGATGTCCGCCGATCCCAGTCATTACGATTGCCGATCCGACTTTTCGATCCGAGTCCAGGTCCTGGGCGCTACTGCAGACCGCCTCGCGTCGACGGGCCCCGGGGCCGTGAAAAAGAGTACCCAGAGAAACATACCGGCCGCGATTGCGGTGACCACTTGGCACTTGCTGGCGCATCCCTGCGGCTGCGCGTAGCGCGCACGCTCGCGCGTAGAGCGGCTGCAGGGCTCCGGTCGAGTTTTGTGGGCGAGGTTGCAGTTTCGACGCGAAGTCGGACCTCAAGCTATATGCGCCGATCTGGGGCCCAAGGCGGGCCTGGCCACGGTCTGCGCGGGTGTCTTCGGACGGGGCTAGGACGAGGATAGATACGTTCCAGAGCGCTCCGGAACGCTCTCAGAGCGTTCGGGAACGGTGTGAGAAGGCCGCGGCGGCCTGACCATCCTCCGAAGCTGCTGGATACTAGAGATTCACGGTTTTTCCTCGCCCGAGTTTACAGTCGGGGCCCTGAAGAAGGAACCCTTTTCGTTGGGGAGGGGCTCCGCTTTCCTTAAGTGTTTCGCAGTTTGCCTCAGGTTTTCCTTAAGTTTTCGATCGGAAGTCGAAGTTTAACTTCTAAAATAGAGGCCTCGTTCCTTATTTAGGGCTCCTTGGGTCAATGCCTCGACTGTGTGGCTCCCTCCCGAGGCGAAAGTGGCGCGGCGGTCGCGGCAGTCGGCGGAGCCGCGCGGCGGGCTGCCGCTGGAGCTCCTGGCCTGCTTGCCCACCCACGTGGCCGGCGGGGCGCACGCGCCCGCCCGCGGCGCGGACCTCTGCTGCGCCATGCGGCCAGGGGACTCGGCGAGCCCCCCCCCCGCCTTCGGATCCTGGCATCGCTCGGACGTGTGCGTTTTTTTCCTCGGCGAGGACCATCGAGGAGCATCCTGGACCACTTGGCGGAAAAACCACGCACCAGACCGAAAAAAACACAAAACATGGACGTCCGAGCGATGGCCGCCTTCGGATGCGACTCCTGGGAGGTCGAATTCTGACTGTGCCCTGGTCCGAACTCCAGCTCACTCTCGCTTAACCCGGCTTAAATCCCGCTTGATCTGGCTGAATCCCGCTCAATTCGCGGCCCAATCCGGCGTATCAGCCCGCCAATGGGGCCTAAGCCTCTTAGTCCTTCCGATGGAGACTTCCCAGTAGTTGCCTCCTGACCCCCCGAACCAACAAGATGGCGCTCCGACTCAGAGGAGGCCCAACTGAGGCAACGGTCTTCGGAGTGGCCCCTCGTCGCCACGGCTGGACGCAGCTCGGGGAAGCGGTGCGCTGGGACCCCGGGAGGGGCCGGGGACCGCGATTCGGCCCAAGACGGCCCAAGACGGCCCACGAGGCCCCCAAGACGCCCCAAGGGCTTTCCAAGGGGACCTCCAGGAGGCCAAACTCATTGGTTACCCTTTTTTGTTCCATGATGTTAGCGTTCTTGCATTTTCGGGCCCCACGATCGCCCCAAGACTGTCGAAGAGGCCCCGAGAGTCACGGCCCCATGGACTTCCAGACGGCCCCCAACTCCGAAAGAGGGAACCACCCAAGACTGCCTCCGAAGGTCAAGAGGCCATGTAGGGGCCCCGAGAGGCCCCCGAGAGGCTCCCAGAAACCCCCAGGAGAACCCAAGAGAGCCTCAAGGGCCTCCTCTTCTTCCCCCTCCTCCTCCTCGTCCTCCTTCTCCTCCCTATACTCCTTTCTCTTCCTCTCCCAAGTGTAGCGTGGCCATGCTTTGGCCGAACGCTTGGCCGCATGGGCGTTATCAAAAGCCAAGAGGGGCGGCGGTGATTCGCCGTAGGCGTCTTCGTCGTCACTTTCACAGGATGCATCCCTGGGGTCACGCTGTCCCGTCGCCAAATCCGGCGGGAACCATTCCCTCGCGACCAGGGAACCATAGGGAGTTGGGCGCGAACAGGAGGAGGACGGAGGGGAGAGGCAGGGAGGGCGAGGGCCGGCCAGGAGGCAGGAGGCATGCACAAGAGGCGCTCAGGGCAGCAGGCAGGGATGCAGAGGCCAGCAGCCGAGGGGCGGGGCGCGGCCTCCGACTCTGCCTGGCCCGCCGTCTGCCTGGAGACCGTCCAGGACGGGGAGACGCTCCGGCGGCTGCCCTGCGGCCACGAATCCGGCGCGCCTGCGGCGGGCCCCGCCGACGTGCCAGGGAAGGCCTCCCCGCAGGCTTTGGGGCCGTCTCCTGCAGAGGGGGCGGACCTTCTCACGGGCCCGAGGCTGGGAAGCAGGCCGAGCCCTCTCCGATGACACAAGGGGGGGCCAGAAGGCCGGAGGGCTTCGGAGAAGCCCCGCCGCCTTCTGAGCAGTGCCGCTCGTTCAGCGCGCCGCAGGCCTTCTCTTCGGTGTCTGTGCCCCTCGTGACAGACGTCTGTATCCACCTTCACCGCATCTTGGAGTTCCGGGTTCCCTTCCCCAGGCGCAGCGGGTACGGATACAAGTCTGGCCCCCACAGGCCAGAAATTGCATCCACATCCACTGCTGGTGCCGCTTCCCAGAAAGTCAGTCCAAAGACGCAGTGGATGTGGATTGAAATCTTCCCCGCAAGATGAGCGGCGAAGAAAGCGGGGTCATTTGCGCGGACATTCGCGCGTGAGTTTCCCACGTAAGGCCGCGAGTATGGGAGCCCTCTTCTCGGTGGCGAGCGAGGGGGAAGTGCGAAGGAGAAGGCCTTCTCAGAAGGTGGCGGGACTTCTCAGAAGCCCTCGCGCCTTCTGCGAAGTTCTCTGTGTCGCCGGGGAAGGTTTGGAAAACTTCTTAGAAGGCCCAGAGACTTCTGAGTCTTCTGTGAAGGCCTTCTCCTTCTCACTTCCTCCCTGGGCTCGCCGCGGATCTGCTTCATGCGGCGCACTACCCGACGGCGGCCAGCATCCTGGCTCTCCCAGGTTCTCCCGATGGGGCTCGGCAGGGCCGTCGTGGGGCCGCGCGGGGGGCGGGGGGCTCGGGGGGCGGTGCGCCTCGGCGTCGACGTCGTCGGCGGCGTCGTCGCCGTCGCCGCCGTCGTCGCCCTCGGCGCGCGCACGCTTGCGCCAGGCTGGCGCCAGGAGTGCGGTTCGCCAGGAAAGCGGGGGTCCCGAGGGAAGCGGATCCCGAGGCTTCTCGCCGTGTCTGGGCTCCCGGGGCCCTCCACGGGCCCCGCGGGACTGTCAGCAGACGAGCAGGGAGGAAGAGTGGGGTCTTGCAGGAGTTCCCCAGGGGTCCAGGAGGCGTTGCCCCTCAGAACCCGCTTCCTTCATGCCAAGTTGTACACACATCGTGCCCGCATTCGAGGTTCCAATCACGGGCTTCTTGGATCGGCGTTGGCCCCCCGCTCCCTGGCGCGCCGACGCGCCAGGGACCACGCCGGAGGCGCCGCCAGGGGGGGCCCAGCGCCGATCCAAGAAATCCGCCCAGAGGTCCCAAAGATTGTGTGCCTGCTGCTGCTGGCTCTTCTGTCCGTGCGCGCGACAGGCAGCCAGCAGGCACCCCGTGTTCTGCTCACGCCCACTCAGGAGGGACAAAAAACACACAGACACAATTAATCGTCGATCCCCCAGAAAATATGGGAACACATGGGAAGTTGGGGGGAAGACAAAAACCCAGAAAATATTGGAAAATGTAAGGGAATCCTTTTATTTGTGTGTATTTATTTGTGTGTCCCTGGGGCCCTTCACCCACGGGCGTGCCCGGGGGTGCATGAGCCCGGCGGATTCCACGCGGCCTGCGCGGACGGCTGGCTCTTCATCTCGGCGGCGTGCCCGATGCGGTGCGAGGTGGACTGGGCCTCGGCGGCGGCTTCGGGCGAGGGCCCGGCGCTGGGCGGGGCGCGCGGCGACCCGGCGAGCCTCCGGGTGCTTGAAGAACCCCAGGCCTCCCTGATGGGGCTGGAGCTTTGTGGGCCCCGGAAACGGCAGGGCCGCTTTTTCACCGTTTCCGAAAAAATGCCCCTTGAACATGGCAACGGCGAAAAAACGGCGACCGGAAACAGCAAAAAAAAAAAACTCCAGGATCGGAACCGGAGCCAGAACCGGTCAAAAAACGGCGACGGAACCGGTAAAACAACGGCGTCGGAACTGGCAAAAAAACGGCAGAACGGAACCGGTAACAAAAACGGCCCTGCCGTTTCCAGGGCCCATTAAGGGCTGGAGTAGTTCGATGGGGTCGGAGGGTTGCGCAGCATCGCCGATGCACCGCCGATGCGGCTCGAGGTGTAGCCGGAGTTTCTGCGATCCAGCGTCGCCGATGCCTCGCCGACGTCGCCGGTGCGTCGACGATGCACCGGCGATGCGGCGGGTTTCTCCGACCCCATCAGCTCGGACCCCACTGGGGAGACCTCTGAGAACGCCTCGGCGCTGCGTCTGCGCGCGGGGATGCTCGAAGAAGGAAGAGGCGGCAGCGTGTGCATTTATTTGTTCTCTGCGAGGACCATCGAGAAGCATCTTGGGGCATCTTGCGAAAAGCACACGCACGAAATCGAAAAACACACAGGGCATGGACGTCCGAACGATGGCAAGGAGGGGGGCTGCGGCGCACCACTGGGAAGTGGACGATTCAAAGATACTGCCCGCTTCGTCGTCGTCGTCGCTGTCGAGGCCGCCAGGCCGAGTCGTTTCTGCCCGATTTGTTGTCTGGATCGTTTGGCCGCATTCGGCACAAACTTTGAAAAAACTTCGCGCGTGTGTTTGGAATGGGCGCTGGGCCCACTTGGCGACGCTCCGGTCTTGAGTCGGCGCCTCTGGCGCCGACCCAAGACCGGACAGGATGACAGCCATATTGATTTGTCTCGTTCCTCTCCCCCTCCCCTCCCCCAGGAGGAGGAGGAGGAAGAGGAGGAGGAGGAGGAGGAGGAGGATGAAGGATGAGGAGAAGGAGGAGGGGGAGCAGGTGGAGGAGGAGGAGGAGGAGGAGGAGGAGGAGGAGGAAGGAGGAGGAGGAGGAGGAGGAGGGAGGAGGAGGAAGAGGTGGAGGAAGAGGCGGTGGATCTGTGCATGTGATTAACCGTATCAGCGCTCAACTACCAGAGGTCCAAGTCTTTCAGGGTGCTCCAGGTTGCCGAAATACCCCAGGGCTCTAGATGGGAGGCCGCTGGACACTCTGGATCGGGGGTGGACAGAACCCCCAATAGTGACACGTCGATTAGTAAATTGTCCGTTTCCGGATCTCGATAGGGTGCCGTGGCCGTTATTTTCCAGGCTCGCGCCCGCCAGGTTTGGGCCTCAGGTCGTTTTCACTAAACCACGTTTTGCTAAAGGGGGGTCTGTCCATCCCCGATTATGGTGACGTCAGTCTCGTCCTATTTCTGCGTCCGCTCTTGGCATCTCTCTGACGTGCGCCTTTGTTTCCCCAGTCATCTTGTGGTGATGGGTCCTCGTTTTGAAGAGAGTGCCGCGCTTCCCTCCTCTCCTCCCCCTCCTCCTTCCCTCCCATCGTCATCAGCATCATCGTCGTCATCGTCATCGTCATCGTCGTCGTCATCATCATCATCATCATCATCATCATCATCATCATCATCATCATCATCATCATCATCATCATCATCAACGTCATGGCCGTCATCAGCATCATCAGCATGGCCGTCATCATCACCATCAGTGTCGTCATCATCATCATCATCAACATCATCATCAGCAGCATCATCATCAGCATCATCATCATCGTCATCGTCATCGTCATCGTCTTCGTCACACCCCTCACACGTTTTCGTGGCCACATAGGAACCTACCCCCAAGGTCCCAGTGGCGAAGTCCGCATGGCGGCGCCGCCCCATTTTGGCACTCACCTCACACGCTTCGTGGCCCCTATAATGAGCTCCACCTAAGGTCCCAGTGACGCAGTCCGCATGGCGGCGCCGCCCCATTTTGGCACACCCCTCACACGTCTCGTGGTTCCATAGGGAGCTCCACCTCAGGTCCCAGTGGCGCAGTCCGCATGGCGGCGCCGCCCCATCGTGGCCCGATAGGAGCTCCGCCGAAGGTCCCAGTGGCACAGTTTGCACGCGTCCCCGCCACTCATGTCGGCACACCGTGGCCCCCATAGGAGCTCCACCGAGGGTCCCAGTGGCGCAGCCCGCATGCGTCCCCGCCATTCCGTTCGGCACGTCTCTCACACGTTTCGTGGCCCATAGGGAGTTCCACCGAAGTCGGTATTCACAACTGCGTGACTCACAACTGCATATGGCTGGGTCCTTCGCCAGGCTAATTTCCTCGGCGTGGATCATCGAGGAGAATGCAATTCATCTTGCGAGAAATAGGCGCACGAAGCCGACTGATGTACGGGGAATGGTCGTCCGAGCGATGGCGAGTGCTTCGAGCAGGAGGTCGACAACATAATCGATCTTCCCCAACAGGAGTTCCCCGCTGGATTGACGAAACAGAGAAGCGTCGGATGCCCCCGTAGATCTACGTGGCAGTCGACGCATCCTTCGACGATCCGGCGAGACAACTCCAATTCTGGGCCACGCCAGTTATGTAGTCGATCCCTTGCTCGAGGGCTGGCTCCTCCTCTTCCAGCGGCGGCGCTGGGCAGATCTTTGCATGACTCGCAAAAAACGAGGCGGCGCTGGGCCGAGGCTGGGCGCCCGGCGGGGCGGCCGGCGTGGAGGAGTGGTGGGCCTGTCTTTCACCGCCACCACCATAGGTGGGAGGGGGAGGGGGTCCTCCTCCTCCTCCTCCTCCTCCTCCTCCTCCTCCTCCTCCTCTCCTCCTCCTCCTCCCTCCTCCTCCTCTCCTCCTCCCTCCTCCCTCTCCCCCTCCTCCCTCCTCCTCCTCCTCCTCCTCCTCCTCCTCCTCCTCCTCCTCCTCCTCCTCCCCCCCTCCTCCTCCTCCTCCTCCCTCCTCCTCCTCCTCTCTCCTCCCTCCTCCTCCTCCTCTCCCTTCCTCCCTCCTCCCCTCCTCCCTCTCCCTCCTCCCCTCCCTCCTCCCCCTCCTCCTCCTCTCCTCCTCTCTCCTCCTCCTCCTCCCCCCTCCTCTCCTCCCTCCCCTCCTCCTCCCTCCCCCTCCCCTCCAACTTCCTGGTGGTGGTGCTGGACGAGACAGGCCCGTCAGAGGAGGGAGAGCCGAGGCTCGCGCCGCAGCGGGCCTCCGGGGAGCCGCTGCTCCCGCCCCCCGTGCTCGAGGTGGCCTGAGGCGGCGCGGAACGGGCCGCTGCCGCCGCCGCTGGCCGGTCTTCACTCGGCGGCGAGCGGAGGGGCGGGTGGCGCGGCCCGAGGACCTCAAAGCAGTGGCGAAGCGTCCTGGCCTGCCCATGGGCCCACCAGAGAGTGTTCCAGGAGCCTCTTTATGGTCTGCGCGAGAGGTTCTCAGAACAGTTCTGGCCGAAACGGGCCTGCTTGAGAACGCATCGAGCTCACGTTCTACGAACAGTGCTGTTCTTCGAACACTCCTGGGTTCCAAGAACATGTTGTGGTAGGCCTCTAGGAATGCCGGGACGGTCGGTCCCTGCTCAAGAGGAGGGAGACGTTCCCATACCGCTACCATGCGCCCGTTTGCCCCCTTTGGGGCCTCCTGGGAGGCCCTCGTCGCCACCGCTGGATTCGCTTCGAAATGATGGTCATAACGCAGTCCGGGAGAGGTTCGGGCAGTAGCAATATCGGCACCTGTTGGTTTCCACACAGATCGTCAAGAACGAAATGGGTACGGAAAGAATGGGCAGGATGGCCAACAGCAATGCGTGTTCATCTTGAACCCGACTCATTGTCCGCGCCGCCGCGGACGTTGTCCATTTGAGGCAGGAAGCCGTCCGCCCAACAGCGGCCGCTGCCGGTTTTGGACAGCACTTGTTTTGGGGCATCGTACCCGTTTTGTCCGCACCCATTTCGGGCGTCCAACACAGGGGGCGGGCTGTCTCAGAGAGTTCGGAAGGCGCTTCAGGCCTTCCGAGGAGTTTGCGGGGCCCCCCCCCGGAGGCGCAGGGGATTTCTCAGAAGCCACGAGAGCTCCTGCGAGTCCCCGCCGCCTCCTGAGGAGGCCGGCGGCCTCTCCCCTTAGTGGGCCCTGGAAGCGACAGGGCTGTTTTTTTACCAGTTCCGTTTTGCCGTTTGTTTGCCGGTTCCGACGCCGTTTTTCTACCCGTTCCGTCGCCGTTTTTTGACCGGTTCCCGCTCCGGTTCCAATCCTGGAGCCGTCTTTTTGCCGTTTCCGGTCGCCGTTTCTTGCCCCGTTTCCATGTTCAAGGGACACTTTTTCCGGAAACGGTGAAAAAACGGCCCTGCCGTTTCCCGGGCCCACAAAGCCTCTCCCCTCCCCGCTGGGCGCGCCGTCGGTCCGCGGCGGCGAGTCGGTCCACGGCGGCGGGGCGGCGGCGGCTCGCGTCAGAGGAGGAGCAGGGACCGACAGGCCGCGACCACGGCCTCGTCGCCGCCTTTGCCGCGCCCCCCTGGGGGCCCCTGCCGCCACAGCTCGACTCGCCCCGGACATGCGGGCCAGGACGCGGCCCAGCGGCGCGACGATCGCCTGGCCTTCAGTCGGGCCTGTCCCCCTACAGGGCGATTTTCGACGAAAGGTAAAAAGTAGTCAAAAAATACTCCAGAAATAGTCCAGGGACTATTTTTTAAGTGTTTGGGGACCTTTTTGGGGGGTATGTTTGGGGGTATTTATTATTTGTCGTCGAACATCCCCCTGTAGGGGGACAGGCCCGACATAGGCCTGGCCTCCCCACGTCGTGCCGCCGCCCCCCGCCGTCTCGGCGGCCCGCGGCGGCGGGCCGCAGGTCGGAGGGCCGGCGGGCGAGGCAGCGGCGGCCTCCCCCGGCGCGCCCGTCGCCCACCCCTCGGGGGCCTGCGGGGGGGCCTTCCTCGTCGCCACGGCGGGGCTGCACCTCGGGCGGGGCCCAGGATCTAGAAATAAGAACATCACATCTAGAAAACCCGTTCCCTTAAAAAACGAAAATACAACGTACATTTGAAACATGATATTCCAACAAAATTGGAATTTCGAATCTCGTCTAGACGTGCAAAGAATGGATTAAACTGGTAACGACATTGGTTTTGCATATTATTTGGGATACAAGACATGCTTGCGTGATACGACGACGGCAGCTCGGCGGCGGCGGCGGCAGCGAGCTCGACCCCGTCGGCGACGGCGATCGGGCGGCGGCGTGGCGTGCTCGGCGGCGCGCCCGGTGGGGCGCCGCGGGACGGCCGCCGCGGCCTCGGCCGCGGCCCTCCACCGGGCAGAGGGCGGGAGGCGCCCCGGCCCGTGTACAGAGAATGCTCGGGGGCGGAGAAGAGGGGGGTGATGACTAGGCGCTGCCCGCCTCCTCCTCCTCCTCCTCCTCCTCCTCCTCCTCCTCCTCCTCCTCCTCCTCCTCCTCCTCCTCCTCCCCACGCTGATCCTCATCAGCGGGGGGAGGGGGGGGATACTCCAGATTTCGTAATAAAAGGGAGGGGGTCACAACCCTCCCAGACGAGGAGTTTTAGACCCCCCAGGCTATCCATCAGAGGGCGGCCCTTTGCCCAGACCCCCCCGAACCCTCCAAGACAGCTCAAATTAGACCCCCCCCCCCCGAATGTGACCGCCCCCACTTTGTTATGGAATCCGGAGTATCATGGCGGGGGCCATGATATCTTTCCCCAGATCTCACGGCGCCTCGTCTTGTTTCATTGCGTCCCTGGCCCCCCCGCCGGGCCGCGCACATGCCGCCGGTCATGAATTTGCACACACACACACACACACACACACACACACCCTCTTGGACACCCCCCTCTTGGCCGCTCCCGAAATACAGTAGGGTAGGGCAGAGCGCCGCCTGGCTCGGGTTTAGGCGGGCCTGTCCCCCTACAGGAGGATTTTCGACGAAGCATTAAAAATACCCCCAAAATACTCCAAAAATAGCCTGGGGACAATTTTTGGAATATTTCTTGACCATTTTGGAGCATTTTGGGGTTATTTGATTATTTTTCGTCGAAAATCCCCCTGTAGGGGGACACGCCCGACAGAAGGCTCGGGCCGAGCGAAAGGGGGGGAGAGAGGGAAGGGGGGGGGGTGCGAAGTCTGCCGTGAGTGCAGCTGGCTTCGGCCCCACCGATGGGGCCCGTTCCTCGATGCGTGTGGCCGCCGGCGGCGCCAGGAGGCGCCGGGAGAATCAGCCACGCGAGCAGATTCTCACCCCCCCCCTTTTGCTATCCCCCCCCCCTTGTCGCCCGGCCCGACTGGCATGTACAAAGATCTGGCGTTTGCGCGGGCGGCCCCCGGGCGCAGCGCACGCCGGCCAGCTCCCTCCCCTCGGCCTGCGCCTTCCTCGCGGGAGGTGCCGCCGCGATGGCGGCCGCGACGGCGGCCGCGGCAGCGCGGCGCCCGCCGCGCGGAGGGTGCGGAAGGCGCACGTCGAGGGTCTCCGCTCTCGCTGCAAGCAGTGGCGAAGCGTCCTGGCTCGCCTATAGCCCCCTGGCATCGCTCGGACGTGTGCGTTTTGTCTTCGGCGAGGACCATCGAGGAGCATCCTCGATCATTTGGCGAATAAGCCACGCACGAAACCGAAAAAACACAGGGAATGGACGTCCGAGCGATGGCTACCAAACAATACTCCGAGAACCTTTTGTGGTTTCGACGACATGGTCTTAGAATATCTCTGGCGGAGTCTGTCTTGCTCTACCGCATCGGGTTTATGTTCTAAGAACATTGTTTTTGGTCTTAGAACATTTTTGGGGTTCTGAGAACATTTCGTGGTAGGACTATAGGAATGCTGGGACGGTCGGTGCCTGCTCAATTCTCTCTCCCCTTCAGGGGCAACGCTCGCTCGAGATAGGTTCGACCTCAATCCCCAGTCCCGCCAGAAGCGTGCGGATCGGGTATCGGGGGCCAACGCCGATTCAACGGCGATGTATTGCCGATTCCAGGTCACTGCTTCTCCCCCCTTGAACAGTTCCCCCCCGATCCTTCCCCCTTCTCTCGGCTCCTCTGCCGGATCGAGGCGATGGGGCGGGTTCGCTTTTCTCTGCCGCTGGATCACATCTGGAAGCCTCCATAGGCCCCTCACCCCTGATCGTTGGTCGCCCCTGCGCAGACACCCAGCGGTTGGACAAGAGTCAGATCGGCTGGCGTGTAGTCGTTTTGGGCATCTGGCGGCAACGTTGGCGGCCCTTTTGTCACGATCAGACGGGGAATGAACGCCAGCACAGATTTTGCGTTGTCCGTGGCGGCCAGACTTGCGTCGGGGAAGAAGTTTGTGTGTGTACGTATACATCTATATGTGTATATATACACACATAGATATGTGTATGTGTGTATGTATGTGTATGTATGTATGTGTGAATGCACGTATGTATACATGTATGTATGTATGTATGTATGTATGCATGCATGTATGTATGTATGTATGTATGTATGTATGTATGGATGCAGACATGCATGCATGCATGCATGCATGCATGCATGCATGCATGTATGTATGTATGTATGTATGTATGTATGTATGTATGTATATATGTGAATACATACACGTATATATATATATATATATATATGTATGTATATATACACATGGATATATAGATGTTTGTGTATATATATACATATATATATATAGATGTGTATACCGTAGCCCCCCGCAGACGCGG
The DNA here is from genome assembly GCA_963575745.1 of Prorocentrum cordatum. NCBI lineage: Eukaryota > Dinophyceae > Prorocentrales > Prorocentraceae > Prorocentrum > Prorocentrum cordatum. The sequence continues at coordinate 236,906 of CAUYUJ010004014.1, forward strand.
ATAAGAGCGAGGGGTGGGTGGGGACGTCGGCAGTTTGCAATTCTCTGGAGAAGCCCGCCGCAGGCGCTGATTTGTTCGTTAAACCTATGTGGGTAGGTCGCTGGTGGGTCGCAAATGGGCCGCGGGTGGGTCGCGGGTGGGTCGCTGTTGGGTCGCGGATGGGTCGCGGGGTGGGTCGCGGGTGGGTCACAGGGTCGGTCGCGGGTGGGTCGCGGGGTGGGTCGCGGGTGGGTCGGAGGGTGGGTCGCGGGTGGGTCGCGGGATGGGTCGCGGGTGGGTCGCGGGGTGGGTCGTTGGTGGGTCGCGGGTGGGTCGCGGGGTGGGTCGCGGGGTGGATCGCTGGTTGGGTCGCGGGGTGGGTCGCGGGGTGGGTCGCGGGGTGGGTCGCGGGTTGGGTCGCGGGGTGGGTCGCGGGTGGGTCGCGGGTGGGACGACGACAACAAACAACAACAACAACAACAACAACAACAACAACAACAACAACAACAGCAGCAGCAACAACAACAACAGCAACAGCAACAGCAACAACATCAACCAAATCAAACTGGTTTACCTTCATGCGCGATGTTTCCACACGAAGCATGCGACCATCATGATAGCCATCCTCATCATGGGGGGCTCTTGTTCTATAGCAGGGTCCCTTATTCCCATTCCCAGATATTCCGCCCAATGAGGTCTTGCAGAAACGTCCCCCGAGGAATTCCAACAGATCCCGCCTCGAAACACACATGCCCGCGCCTTGCTGCGCCGATGCGAGACCGCCAGTGGAACCCCAGCGAAAGGAAAGCACAAGGAAATATCGAACGACAGGATTGCCTTGGTTGGGATGGGGGTCTTCGGCGGTGAGGCAAGGACCTGGCCCTGAGTAGAAAGGGAGGAAGTCTCGAGCAGGGCTGCTGTTGTTGCTGGGAGCGGCGCCAATGCTGAAGAGAGTAGGGCGCTAGCCCAGTGTAAAACGGAAGGAAGTCTCAAGCGGGAACGCTGGAGACGAGGAGGAACACCGACTTGAGTAAGAAAGTCGGAAGCATCGAGCGGGAGCCGTGGTTTTGTCGGGACGGTGGCTGTCGGCGGCGAGGAACAGCACCGTCCCGAGGAAAAAGAGAGGAAGGCTCGATTGGGAGCGTTGTTCTTGCTGGAAGCGCCGCCAATGCAAAAGAGAGCAGGGCGCCAGCCCAACGTAAAACGGAAGGAAGTCTCGGGCGAGAGCGCTGGTTTTGTCGTGGCTGCGGTTTTCGGCGGCGAGGAGGAACACCGCCTTGAGCAAGAAGGGGAGAAGCATCGAGCGGGAGCCGTGGTTTTGTCGGGACGGGGGTTGTCGGCGGCGAGGAAAAGCACCGTCTTCAGGAAAAAGGGGGAAGCCTCGAGCGGGAGCGTTGTTCTTGATGGGAGCGGCGCAAATTCAAAAGAGAGTTGGGCGCCAGTCCAGCGTAAAACACAAGGACATTTCGGACGGGAACGCTGGTGTTGTCCGGGCGGGGGCTGTCGGTGGCGAGGAGGAGCACCGCCTTGAATAAAAAAGTGAGGAAGCCTCAAGCGGGAGCGTTGTGTTTGCGGGGGGCGGCGCCGATGAGAAAAAGACTAGCGCGCCAGTCCATCGAACGGAAGCGCGGGTTTTGTTAGGACGGCGGCTTGTCGACGGCAAGCAAGAACACCAGCCCTGAGCAAAAAAGAGGAAGTCTCGAGCGGTAGCGTTGTTGTTGTTGGGGGGCCGGTTTTGGCGGTCCCCCAAGCCGCTCGAGCGTGAGACTCATTTTCAATGAACGTGTAGCCGGCGCCTCGGCGAGAGCGCCAGGGCTCCTTTAAGGGTTCCAGCAAGACAATAATAACTGTTTAGTGATTACCATTCAATCATATTAAAATTGATCGCTTTCACTGGCACGCGTGTCTTGAATTCCGTATACCCCAACCCTCGATACCCTCCCACTTCGTCTTCGATTGCACCCCCTTCCGGGTGGGAATATCTTCCTTGTCGGCCACTGACTCAAGTGCGAAGAAGTGTCGACCGAGAGCGCCGTTCCTGGGTTCGGGGGCCTCTCTGGCCAGGGGTTCTCGGAATACCTATGGGGAAATATTGAGCTGGAGCCCTTGTCGCCGTGTCTGGGCCTCCACCAAGTTGCTTGAATTGCGGAGTAAGTCTCGAGCGAGAGCGCCGTTCGTGAGTTCGGGGGCCTTCTTGGCCAGGGGCTCTCGGAGTACATCGGGAGGAAGAATCTAGCAGGAGTGGCTGGGCCTCCGCCAACTTAATTAAATTGCGAGGAAGTCTCGAGCGAGAGCGCCGTTCCTGAGTTCGGGGGTCCTCTGGCCAGGGTGTTTTGGGGTAAATTGTGAGGAAGTATCGAACGGCAGCCGCTGCTGCCGTAGATGGGCCCCCACGGGCCCACATTCAAGCTCAAGCCAACGCTGGAGCGGGAGCCTCGTTTTCAAAGGAAATCTAGCCGGCGTCGAGGCGAGAGCGCGCGGAACCGTTTCTGGATATCGAAAATACTTAATCTTCAGAAATGAATGACCACAACAGCAGCAGCAACAACAACATCATCAAGTTTAAGACTGTTCGCTCCTATCTGCTCACGCGCCAACCAATACGTGTATCCCAAAACCTCGGTACCCGCCCCCGTCGTCTTAGATCGTACCCCCTTGGGGGCATATCTTCCTTATCTGCCACGCAGATTTAGTGCAGCCCCTGAAAGAAGGGAAGAACAGACGGGTGGAATGGGGAGTGAGAAGAATGGAGCACGAGAGAAATTAGCAGGAGGGGGCAAGGAACAGAAAACAAGTGGTATAACCAGACGGGCTGATCGGGTGGGCAGACCCATAGCGGGCAGGTCGGGAAGGGCCCAAGCGACGAGGTCGAGCAGGCGGGTTGCTGAACCGTGGGTCCTGCATGAATCGCGAGGAAGTCTCGAGCGATAATGGGATTCCCAAGTAAAGCGTAAGAAAAGCCAGCGTGGGCCACGAAGGGCATGCAATCCAAGGCCACAGAGGGCAGCGACAGGAACGCTGAGGGCAGCACCGGGGCGACGAAGGGCAGCGAGGGGGCCACAAAGGGCGACAGCGGGGCCATGAAGGGCATGCATATGGGGCCACGACGGGAGCGAGCGGGGACCACGAAAGGCATTCGCATACGGGGCCACAAAGGGAGACAGCGGGGCCACTGAGGGCAGCAAAGGGGCCACGAAGGGCAGCGAAGCGGCCACGAAGGGCGACAGCGGGGCTACTAAGGGCATGCGTTTCGGGCCACGACGGGCGCGTGCGAGCGGGGGCCACGAACGAAGGGTACATAATGCGGGGCCACAAAGGGCAGCGACGGGGCCACAGGGCAGACACGGCGCCACGAAAGGCAGCGAGCGAAGGCGACCGTGGAACCCGTACGAGCAGCGAGGGGCATCGAGGTCAGGCGAAGGGCAGCGAGCGGCGACCGCAGTCATTAACACCAACACCAACAGCAACAGCAACAACAACAATCCGTTTACCATCATGCGCCATAATTCCACGTGTCACATGCATCCTTCTGGATACCAGACCCCATCATGGGGGAGTGTTCTGGCACGCGGGGCCCGATATTCCCTCACCCAGATCTCCCGCCCAAGACAGCATTGCCACCACTTCTTTCGAGGAACTTCGGCATCCACAGCTCGGACGGCACATCGCCATCGGAATCGCCTTGCGCGCGCCCCGCATCTCGGAGGAGGGAGAAGAGGGCGAGGAGGGGAGGGACGGCGAGGGAGAGGAAGAGGGAGAGGAAGATGAGGAGGAAGAGGAGGAGGGAAGAGGAGGAGGGGGAGGAGGTAGGAGGAGCAGTTGCAGTGGCAGTTCCTCCGAGGACGAGGTGGTTCTTACTTTTTTGTCCGAACTGTTACGCCACCATCCTGCGGCCATGGCGCGCGACCCTGAACGTTCACGCCACCAGGCGCTGCCGCCCCCACGCTCGCATCTTCCACCTGCCCTTGTTACCCCCCCTCAAGAAACCCCTGAAGTGAACTTTTCGACCCTCGATCCTTGGGGCCCCTAGAAGTCATCCGCCCTACTTCTCCTCCTCCTCCTCCTCCACATTATCAGTGCTCTCCAACAGTGATAGACATTTAATTATCGAGGTTCGACAGGGACCCTCGGAAGCCCCCCGCGACGCCGAAACGGGGGTTTCAGTCTCGAGCAAAAGGCGAGGAAGTATCAAACGGGGGCAACGAGGGAGGACGGAAGGGGAAGGGGAGAGGGAGGAGGGAAGCGGGGGGAGGGAGGAGACAAAGGGGGCGAAAACGGAAAAGGAGAAAGGGGGGGGAGAAACGAGGGGCGGGAGAGGGAGAGGGGGGGAGGGAGAAGAGGAGGGGCTGGAGGGAGCTCGAAGTGAAAGAGAAGGGGGAAGAGGGAGGAGGAGGAAGAAGAAGAGGAGGATGGAGAGGAGGAGGAAAAGGAGGAGGAGGAGGAGGAGGAGGAGGAGGAGAAAGAAAACGAGGAGGAGGGGGGGAGGAAGAGGCGGAGGGAGGACGAGGAGGAGGAGGAGGAAGGATGAGGAGGAGCAGGGGGGAGAAGGGGGGAGGGAGGAGGAGGGAGGAGAGAGGGACGGAGGTGGGAGGAGGGAGGGGGGAGGAGAGGGAAGAGGAAGGGGCGGGGGGAGGAAGAGGGGGGAAAGGGAGGGAGGGGGGGGGGGGGGGGGGCGAGGACGAGGGCGAGGACGAGGGCGAGGGCGAGGACGAGGACGAGGACGAGGAGAAAAGGGCGCCAGTCCAGCACAAAACGGGGCGATGTCTCGGGCGGGGGCGCTGGTTTTGTCGGGGCGGGGGCTGTCGGCGGCGAGCAAAGCACCGCTGTGTGCAAAAAAGGCAGGACATCTCGAGCGGGGGCGTTGTCGTTGCTGGGGGCGGCGCCGATGAGAGCAAGAGTAGCGCGCCTGTCCAAGGTAAAACGGGAGGAAGTCGCGAGGGGGAACGCTGGTTTTGTTGAGACAGCTGCTTTCGGCGGCGAGCAAGAGCACCGGCCCTGAGTAAAAAGAAGAGGGCGTCTCGAACGGGAGCGTTGTTGTTGTTGGGGGGGGGGCGGTTTTGGCGGCCCCCCAAACCGCTTGAGAGTTAGCTTCACTTTCAATGAACATGCTTCGTGGCGATAGCGCCAGGGCGCCTGTAAAGGCTCCAACACTAATAGTTTTTAAGTAATTAGCAGCCAACGCAACACGCAAAATCCGCACCACGGATCCCCACTTCAGCCACCCACCCAGGGACAATGGATGACTGTTTGGCCCCCTCATATTTATATTGATATATATATATATATATATATATATATATATATATATCGGAGTAGGCCAGGGGAGGGCCCAGAATTGCCACCACTGGTTCGCATGGGGGGCCAGGGGGGCCTTGAAGGTTCCAAGAGGGTTCAGAACGGGCCCCAAGCCCCCCAAATTCTCCCAAGCTGGCCCAAGAGGCGCCCAAAGTGCTCCAGATTGTCTGGGAAGTGGCTGAAGAGCGCAACACAATGGTTTCCCGACGCTCACGAGCACTCGAAGACAGCCCAACATTGTTCCTAGACGGCCATAAAGGCATTCAAGACGGTCCAGAAGGCCGCCGAGAAGGCCTTCCAAGGGCAACAAATCAAGCATGTCATTCGGAAAAACGTACACGTTCTTGATATGTGTTCTTCAGTCCTACCAGCGGCGGCCCCACAGGCTCCCTAAATGAGCCCTAGACGGCCCAAGAGGGCCCCCAGACGGCCTGAAGTCCATCCCGGGCCCCGCACTCTCAGCCACAGGCTGGCCGCAACAGTGTGTGCCCCGCACGGTCAGAGAGCAAGTCAGAGGATGAGAAACCAGCCCTGGGCAGCCCTGAAGACAGCCGCCAGCTCTGGGTGCCCATGCCACGGCGAGCAAAATGACCCGCCAGATGTCTGGGCGTTCCCGCTCCATTTCCACCTCCACTCTTCTCCCTTCCTGTCGACCTCCCCATTGCCCTCCCCGCTGTCCCCTTAGCACCGGTCCCTTTCATTGTTCCGGGGCTCGAGATACATCGTGGTGTGGCCATGTCGTGGCCCGTTTTCGTTTCGATTCCGTTTTGCAGCAAAGGCGGAACGAACACACATAATTAGGGGAAACGAGCACATTACAAAAATTACGAGCATCACGGTTTGGGTACACCTTTGTAGTATTAGTTAGTAGTGCAGTTATTATTGTTGTTGTTGTCGTTGTTGTTGTTGTTGTTGTTGTTGGTGGTGGTGGTGGTGGTGTTGTTGTTGTTGTTATTGTTATAGTTATTGTTATTGTTATTGTTATTGTTCTTGTTATTGTTATTGTTATTGTTCTTGTTGCTTTTGTTGTTTTCTTTCGTTCCCGTTCTTCCAAAGTGTGGTCCGTCTACTCCTCCTTACTCCACCTCCTCGACCTTATCCCCCTCCTCCTCCCCTCTTCTTCCTCCGTGCTCCTTTCTTCCCCATCGTCTGATTTGGCCAAACCTGGTTCCGTGTCCGTTGTGTCTTCCGTTTTGCGGTCTTTGTTATGTTTGTCATGTCGTTCCTTCATCTTCCCTCCACAATGCCGGTAGGAAGGACCTTGTTGTTTTGGCATGTTCCTGCGCCCTGTATCCTGCATCGGCGTCGTGGTGCATTGGAACTTTTTGTTTAAATTGTTTATCGTAGGAAGGCTGCTGGATCGCCATCATCTAGTTGTATGGCCTGGAGGGCTCCGCGCCGACGGTCGAACCGAATCGGCAGTTCCTGGTTCGCCTGCTCAAACATCCTACGCGAAGAGTTGCCTGCCAAGTGCTTGCCATCGATCCCCATGAAGAGAATGGTTGTGCGGAAAGGGAGCCCGGCAGCAGGGCGGCATCATCTGGCTCGACAAGTTTGCAACGCCCGCATCTCGGGGCCTCTCCCCTCCACCCTCCCCCTCGTCCTTCGCCTCCTCCTCCTCCTCCTGCTCCTCCTCCTCCTGCTCCTCCTCCTCCTCCTCCTGCTCCTCCTCCTCCTGCTCCTCCTCCTCCTCCTCCCTCCTCGGCTCCGTGGGCCGAACAGTGCCCTCCCCCCCAGGAGGGGCGGCCGGAGGCGCTGATCGCCCGCAGCCGGTTCCTGGGCACTGGCTTCGGGGCGGCGTTCAGGCCGGGTTTTTCCGCTGCTGCGCTGCCGCACGTTGCGTCTCCGCATCCCCTTCCCAGACATGCTCGCGTCGTTTCAGAGCGTGAATTACCTACCCCGCTGTCTGTTCCAGGCGAAACCAAGCCACACCACGCGCCTCCTCGTCAAGCGGCCTGACCAGTACAGGCTGCAATGTGGCATCGTTTGGCATCGCTTGGAAGCGAGGGTGGTCAAAAGCGAGGTAGGTTTGTTTTCCCCCTATCGTTGCAAAGATCACGTCGGCAGGTTTTGGCAGGTGTCGGCCTGCCAGGGTGTCAAAAAGGGCTCGGGACGAAAAACCGGTCTTCGGGAAAGGGTTTTGGGAATTCCGGGCACCGCACATTGAAATCATGAAGATTTTGCATGCCTGAGTTCATGGGTTGCAACTCTTGGAAGGTTCCACTCAGCATTGGTCGGGACCCAGGTTTGATCCGGCTTTCCCGCTTAATCCAGGACTTGATCCAACCATTCCTCGTAGAAGACCAGAAAACCGCATAACACCTAATGTTCAGAAGTCCGTGCAGACTTCTTGTGGCGGCCCTGGACCGTTTGGCCAGCGTTTCCGGTGACGCCCTTGGCGCGCTCTGCGCGCCATGAGAGGGGGGGGGGGCAGCGTGGATCCAAGAAATCCGCGCGGATTTCCGTTAGTTTATGTTGATGCAGTTGCCAGGGAGGACAAACCACCCCGACCTCCATAATTGGCGTTTACCAAACGCCCCCCTGCGTATACTAGGCAGTTATGCTCTGGTCGATTCCTGTGTGCTGGGTTCGTTTACCAAAATGGCCTCACTCGTCCGGGCGCTTCTTATGAGGACGGTTTGTTTGCTCTCTAGACCTTCTTGTTCCGTTGGGTCCTCTCCTCGCTGCGCTGCTCCCCCTTGTCCCTCCCTGTCCCCCTGGACCTCCCCCGGGCCCTGACTCGCGCTCCTGCTCCTGCCCCTGCTCCTCCGCCTCGGCTCACCTCCCGCCTCCCCTCCCTCCGCCTTCTCCCCCTACTCCTTCCCCCCCCTCCTTTTCCTCCCCCCCCTCTACCTCCCCCTCCTCCTATGCCTCCTCTCCCCCCTGCTGCACCTCAGCCACCGCGTGTTCGTCCGTCGGACGCGCGCGCCTCGCCTCGTACCCTCGTACCCTCCCCCCTGCTGCATGCGATGGCGACGGCGAGGGCGAGACGAGCGGCACCAGGAGCCTCCTGGCCGAGTTCGGGCGGCGCCAGCAGGGGGCCCTGCGGTTCGTGCTGCAGCAGGAGCTCGGCTCCTACCTGTCCTTCGAGGACCTCAGCGAGTTCCGGGCCGTGGTCGCCGCTGGGGGCACCCGGGAGGATGCGGAGGAAGAGGCGAGGGAGGGAGGGAGGGAGGGAGGGAAAGAAACACACAGACACAATTAATCGTCGATTCCCAGGAAAATATGGGAAAGTATGGGAAGTGGGGGGGAAAACAAAAACCCAGAAAATATATGAACATATGGAGAATCATTTTATGTGTGTGTATTTGTTTGTGTGTCCTTGGGCCCCTTGAGAAGAGGCGAGGGAGGCGAGGAGGAGGGCGAGGGCGAAGAAAGGGACGGAAGCGAGGATGAGAAGAGCAGCGACGACAAGGAGGAGCACGTGGATGACGGCGACGAGGATGAGGAGGACGAGCGAGGGAGAGGAGGATCGAGGAAGAGGAGAGGTTCGAAGAGGCGTCTCGCCAGCCTCTGGAGACCCGTTTCGCACCCCAGGATTCCCGAGCATCGACCCGGGATGAAACGCTTTGCCAGGCTGGGCGTTGGGAAGGGATTCAGGATTGCCTTTGCCAGGAGGGAAAAAAACACACAATTAGTCGTCGATTCCCAAGAAAATATGCGAAACTATGCGATGTGGTGGGGAAGACGAAAACCCAGAAAATATTGAAATATAGTGGGAAACCAGGGATTTGTGTGTGTATTTGTTTGCGTGTCCATGGGCCCCTTCATCAAGAACTGCTTTTCAGCGGGCTCGACTTCGCCGCCGTCGTCCTCGTCGTCGAAGTCGTTGATTTGGAAGTGTCATGCCGATGCGTTTCTGGAGGCTGCCGCCGCCAATGCCAGGTGCGGTGGGGGTGGTTGTCCTTGCGATGCAGTGCCGGTCTGTTGCGCAGTGCGCGAGGGGAAAAACACGCAGACACAATTAATCGTCAATTCCCATGAAAATATAGGAAACATCTGGGAAGCGGGGAGGGGGAGACGAAACTCCAGAAAATATATACGAAAATATGGGGGTCTTGGGATTTGCGCGTATTCATTTGTGCGTCTAGTCCCTGGGCCCTTCATGATTCTGGTTCCGCCTGCGGGCCGAATGTGGTTTGAGGAGGCCCAGGGAGGTGCGAAGCGCGCAGCGCCAACCACGGCGACCACAGCAGAACGTGTGTGCTTTGCAACGCAGGTGCCTGTTCATTGCATATGTTTGAAGTGCAGTTTTGAAGGGCGCCCTCGAGGGCGCGAAGGTATTCGCACTTCGCGCTTCGTTCTTCCCTGGGAGGCGGCGCGAGAGCGCGAAGTTATTCGCACTTCGCGCAGCGCGAAGCGCGAAGTTGGGAGCCCTTGGATTTGGTCTGGTTGGGGAAGGTCTTCGCTGTTCTGGTCTGAGCCTGGCTGGTCTGGATGGCTGCCTGGTACGGCTTGGCTGCCTGGTACGGCTTCGCTGCCTGATCTGCCTGGTTTCACCAGCCTCGAACTTATCCCTATCCCTAGGATTGACACGCCAAAAGGCGATGACAATCGTAGGGATGCGCCCTGAAAAACTAAGGGAATCCCTAAGCTTGGCATTGTGATGAGGCGATGCCCAGCGTAGGGATAGGGATATGTTCCAGGCTGGTAAGGTATGGTTATTGCACTTTGCTTCTGGACTGGCTGGTCTTATCGGTTGGTCTGGGTGCTTCAGCATCGCCTTTTTGTGCGCAATCCACTCTGAATCCTGCCACTGTTGGTTGTCTGGATGCTCTGCTGAGTCTCGGCTGGGCTCGGCTAGTCTCGATGGCTGGCTGGTTGGTTCCTGTGCGAGTTTCAGCGCTGGGCTGGCTGTGATCATATCTGGTTGGTCTGCTTGGTTGGTTTGCTTGGTTTGGCGAGTATGTCATCTGGTTCGCCTGGTCTGGTTTGCTTGGTCTGGTCTTGTTGATTGGTTGGTCTTGGTTGTTTGATTTATCAGCAACTGCGAACGCATGACCGGCATCAACACCCAGAGGAGAAAATTCCGATGAGGATCAGGGGGAGGAGGGGAGGGGAGAACCTGCGTCAGCCGCCGTATCAGTTGTCATGCCCCAAAGCAAAGTGTGGCACTGGGGCCCAGGAGCGTTTCTCTTCTAGCAGTTTAGAATAGTGGCGCGCAAATCTACTCCAAGGAAGTATTCATATGCACGGCTATTCCCTAAACGCCAATGCGTTCGATCCTCGAATCTCGAACTCCGATGCGTCCATCCTAGATCCCCAGCGGCGGCGCTGCAGCTGCTCCTCCCCAGGACGTGGCGGGGCCGCTGACTCCGAACAGCGGGAGGGGGCACCCCAGAGCCGCAGCGGGGAGACGTGGAGGTTGATGCGGGGAGGGGCTCAGACCTCCTCGCGGCGTCGACAGAAGCACGGCGGGAGGTGTTCCGGAGTGGTCGGCGTTGGGGCGCCGTCCAGGGAACTACACCGGGGACGCGCATCAAGAAACGATGTGCTTTTTGTCAGGGTATTTTATTCTTAATTGGTTTTAGGGTTTTAACAAATGGTCGCAGCCACGCAGAGGGCGTGCGTAGCGACGCCCCAAATGCTCGGTCTCCAGTACTTCTACGTGGCGGCGCCCCCGCAGGCACGCAGAGGGCACGCGTGGCGACGGGGGCGTCGCCACGCAGAGCTTCTAAAGACCAAACATTTTGATAACCAATTGTTCCCACTACTAAAGTACCCTGGGTTTCTTGGCTCCGCGCGCTGCGCGGTGCCTTCCCGCGGCCGTCAGAGGAGCTGCTACGTTCAGGGTGCTCTGGGTTTCCCCTCAGGTGCACCCTGCGCGCGGGTTTTCAGGATTGGGTTTCTTGCGAGGGTTTCCTGCGACCGCGCCCGCACTGTACTCGGGATCGGGATGGCACATGCCCGGCGGAAGGGATCGAGACACCCGGGGGTCGGGGGCCCCCGCTGAAAAAATAGGCGCGACGCTGCGGGGAGAGGTGGGGGTGACGTGGATGGGGGGGGAGGTTGGGAGGAGTGGGGGTAGGAGAGGCAGAAGGGTGGGGTGTGCGGGGGTCTTGGCTTGGGTTGACCCTACAGGCGTCAGACAAAGGTAAAGTCAAGCTTCGCCGTACGATTCCTCGAACTCGGGATCCTCAGGCGACGCGTCCCGCTCGATCTCGATTCGACCAGGAGTACGCGAGGGGAAAGGAGGAGGGGCAGGGGAAGCAGAGGGCGATGAAGGGGGGAGGAGTGGGGCCCCGAGGCCGCCTGCCCAGCCCGCACCCCCTCCCCCACCACTCTCGCCCTGCCCTCCCGCCACCCCGCACCCGAGCCCCTCTCCTCCTTCGCCCGCCCCCTCCTGCCTGCTGCTGTCGTGTCGTCGTCGTCGCCGAGGGGGCGGCGGCCCTCTCCCTCCTGCCTGGGCCTCGCGGGGCCCATCCGCGGACGCGCGCGGGGGGCCAACCTGGAGCTCTACAGCCCTGGGTGCCGACTGTTCCCCGACCCTGCCCGGAGGTCGTCTTCCCCCAGGACCTGGGGCTCCACAAGTTCACCGAGCACTACGCCATCGGGGGGGCGCCGAGGGGGGTGCTTGCCCCCACCCGCCGCTCGGCGCCTTTCTCTCCATCCCCCCCCCCCTTCCTCCTCCTCCTCCCCACACATCATCCTTCTCCTCCCTCACCCCTCGTGCGTGCCAGGTTCACTCTTGGCTCCACTCCCCATTCCACGTGCCCTCTTCTCCCTCCTCCCCTCCCAGTCCTGCTCCTCCTCTTCCTCATCATCTGGCTGCCAGTCCAGGCTGGTAGTGGGCGGGGGGGGCCCAGCGAGTCCACGTGTGAGCGGAAGCCCCTCTGGCCACCGCCTCGCCCGCTGCTCCGCTTTGCTGCCAGCCTGGACTGGCTGCCTCAGACGGTTGCGCTCAGCTTCGAGTCCTCGAGCCCTCTTCCTCCCCATCTCCATCCTGTGCCTCTCTCCTCCCCTTCCTCCTGCTCCTCCGCCCGCGCCTGCTCGCCTTCCTCCTCCCCATTCACCCTTCCTCCGTCGGTGCCTCCCCTCCAACCTCGATCCTCGATCGTGCTCCCCCCTCTCTCCCAGCCAGGAAGGCGGGGACAGTGCGTCGGTGGCTCCCCTCGGCCCGCCCCTGCCGTGGCGATGCCGATCTGGGTGCCGGCGAGGGAGTGGGCCTACCGCCTGCAGATGTTCGTGCCTTGGGGCATGGTCTCCTACTCGGGCACCTGGCGATTGGGGGGGGCCCCCGACCGTCCCGACGCCACGCCCAGCCTTCTCGCGCTCCGCATCCCCGCTCCCCGACCCCACCACGGGGAAGGTCCTTGGCTTTGGGCAAGCCTCGGCTTCTGGGGGCTCTCGCTGGGCCCCAGGACTGCAGCACGGACTCGCCTTCCTGAAAGCCGGCCCCTGGGGAGGGTCGGGCGGGGCCAACTCAGGGACAAGATCGTTCCAGGTGTCTCTGGAGAGCTTCCGGGGAGCGTTCCGGAGCGCTCCGACGAGACCCCGGCGCCCGATCGCGTCCTCCCGAACCCCTGGATGTCAGAGATCTCCGATTCGTCCCCGTCCGATTTGGTTCCTCGTGTTGGCTTCGTATTCGAAGGGGTCGAGACCTCTGGCTTGGCATCGCTCGGACGTGTGCGTTTTTTCCTCGGCGAGGACCATCGAGAAGCATCCTTGATCATGTGGCGAAAAAAACCACGCACGAAGCCCAAAAAAACGCAGGGAATGGACGTCCGAGCGATTGCCAGCCGGGTGGTGCCTGCCGCGGTGCGGAAACAGGGGCACGGCGCTGGGGGTCGGGGCGCTGCGCCGCCCTGCCTCGGGGGCGCCCCTGGGACCTCGCGGGCACCTCCGGGGACACCTCCGCGCCGAGGCGGGGAGTTATCCGTAGCCACCGCCTGGGGCCTCGTCGATCCCCGGGGTCCTCGGCCAGCGGCGGATATGAATATCGCAGGCCTAGAGGTTGACACCAACACCAATTTCGGCGGTGTGCCTCCACCGAGGGAAGAAGATCCCGATCTCGGCGATGGTGGTAATATTCTGGCTTCCAAGGTGGCCGAAATGTTACCACCAACACCGAAATCTAGGACCATCTTCCCCTTTGGAGGCAACCCCCTGTGTTGGTGTTGGTGGCAATCTCCAGGCTTCCAATAATATAGATGTTCGCCTCCTCTCTCAGCGCTCCTCCATCCGTCGAGAACCAGAGAGCCCCTGACCCTGATGACACGATGGAGGCGTGGCCTCGCCGAGATCCACGTCTGTGCACTGGGGGCAGGCAGTCTGGACGGTCTGTTTCGACACACCCGCAGCAAGGACCCCCCTAGCCCTAATGTTTCTGGCCCTCCTGCCTTCGGGCCCCTCCCAAAGGGTTAGGGGTCCTCTTTTGGTCATGCCTCCCTCCTCCCTCCTCCCTCCCGCGAGAGGCGCCTTCAGCGCGTTGTGCTTTGGAGGGGACCAGTCGAATTCAGGTTCTGAGTGCTTCTCTGGTTTTTGGGAGAGCTTCCGAGGTGAAGCCCCGTGGGCTAGATGAGCACAGCTGCAACGCTTGAGCCGACGTGCACCACCACCACCTCGCCCCCAACGCCACCGCCCGCGCGGGAGAACCCGGGGAGGAGGCCGAGCAGCTGGCAGCGCAGCTCGGCCTCGCGCCATTTCCTGCACCGGCCATAGCACCGACTGCTGGCACGCCTCGCCCTGGCATCGCTTGGACGTGTGCATGTTCTTCTGGCGAGAACCATCGAGGACCATCCTCGACCAAGGAGCAACAAAAAAAAACGCACGAAACCAAAAACTGACTGCTGGCATGCCTCGTCCTGGCATCGCTTGGACGTGTGCATTTTCCTCTCGGCGAGGACCAGCGAGGACCATCCTCGACCAAGGAGCAACAAAAAAAACGCACAAAAAACCGAAACAAAAAGCACACAACATGGGCGTCCGAGCGATGAATGAGTCGTGGGCGCCCTGGGGCGTGGCGTCGGGCAGGCCCGCGCCGCCCCCCCCGCCCCCGGCAGAGGCCGAGGGCACCCCCGGCCACGAGCGCGCGGCCCGCCTGCGGCCGCCCAGCGACCACGGGCTCTTCGACGACGCGGGGCTGCCCGGGAGCCGCACGGAAGCGGACGACCGAACAACACTCGGGGGCGGAAAAGAGGGGGGTGATGGCCAAGGGGGGGGTGGATATCATGGCGTGGGCCATGATATCTCCCCAGATTTCGTGGCACCTCTTCTTATTTCCTTACGTCCCTGGCCCCCCCGCTGGGCCGCGCACATGCCGCCGGTCATGATTTGCACCCCCCCCTCTTGGACACCCCCCTCTTGGCCGCCCCCGAAACACACACACACACACACACACACACATACTCGGGCCGGACGAAAGGGGGGGATTGGGAAAGGGGGGGGTTACGAAATGTGCTGCATGCAGCCGGTTTCGGCCTCGCCGAGGGGCCCCTTCCTCGATACATGGCCGCCTCCGGCGCCGGGAGGCGCCGGGAGAATCAGCTACGTGAGCTGATTCTCAAACCCCCCCTTTGCTATCCCCCCCTTTCGCCCGACCCGACATACCCATAGGGAGGCCGTTGGGAGGAGGACTGGCTATGGGTATGGGTGCGGGTTGTCGGACCCTGGGGGACACTCCCGTTCGAGCGGGGATCCCTATCCGACAACACGCACCCATAGCACTCTCCGATCCCCCTATGGGTATGGGTGTGTGTTGTTGGTTCGTCAGAAGCAGCCTCGCGGGCCGGTCTCGGCGAGGGCGGGTTGGGCGGCGCGCACAATCGGGACCTCCTCGCGCTGCGAAACAATCACGACGGGAGGTCTTGGGCGATTTTCGGCCTCTGGGGGCTCTTCCCGGGCCTCAAAACCGGCCCCGGGGAAAGGATCCAGACCTCTGGGGGTCGACGTTGTGAAAAAATCACAACGTCGGGGGTCTGGGAAGGTCAGGCGATCGCAGACATGCGTCAAGGGGGCGAGGATTAGCGACGGGTCCTGGTTTCACTAGTAGTCGCGGATTTCCGCCGCCGGACGAGGCGGCACCGGCCGCATTTTGGGGAGGGCACGTCCCCCGATCCATGGATTTGGCGACCGCGCGCCAAATCCATGGATCGCTAATAATCCATGTTTGCGCGCCCCCGACAAGGGGGCGGCGCCAGGGGGGGCCTTCTGGGGAGGCGGCGCGCTTCCGAGAAGGCGGAGGCCTGGGGGCTTCTTCGAAGGCTCCTTGGAAGCTGGGAGGGTTTCTGAGAGGGTGCCTGGGGGCCGTCTGGGGAGGCGGCGCGCTTCCGAGAAGGCGGAGGCCTGGGGGCTTCTTCGAAGGCTCCTTGGAAGCTGGGAGGGCTTCTCAGAGGGTGCCTGCCTTCAGAACCCCCCCGGCGTTGTCTGACAAGCCCGCCCGCCTCGCGCTACCCCCTTACTCGCGCCGCCCACACCCGCGGAAACACCCGCGGAAAAACGGCCTCTTGTCGGCCACACGGCCCACACCCGCGGAAACACCCGCGGAAAAACGGCCACACGGCAACACCCGCGGAAAAAACGGCCTCTTGTCGGCCAGTTTCGCCCGGCGGGTCTCGCGCCCGGCCCCTTTCGCCTCTTGAGCAGAAAATTGAGAGGAGGAGGAGGAGGAGGAGGAGGAGGAGGAGGGAGAGGATTAGTTTTTGACGGGATTGTTGTTGAACGTTGTCGGTGTCGGAGAGGCCCCGCCAGGCCCCAGGACAGCCAACAAAACGACTCTTGACGAACTGCGGGTCCCTGGGAGAAGGTCAAGATGTCTGGGGACCCACATCGTGAACAAAAACACGACGTCGGGTGTCTGGGTCTGCGGCTGGTTTCGCCGATGCTTGGTCTCTCCCGTCGTGCCCCGCCCGCGCGTTTGTTTTCTGTCCTGGCGGCCGGCTGTTCAGAGGAGGAGAATCGGGGAACCGTAATTCGAGTACGCCGGAATTCGGGTTCGCCGACGCTTTCTGCCGAGCGCGCCCTGGATGTTGACGGGTCAGTGTTCGTGGGATGTTTGCAGCGGGAGTTCGCGCCAAGTTTCGGAGCGGGTCTCGTCGTTCTCACGATGGCCGTGCCAGGCCAACCCGAGTCCCCCGCCCCCGAGTCTTATCAGGAGGGGAAGACACACACAGACACACTGAATCGTCGACTCCGAGGAAGCTATGGGAAAAGATGGGCAGTGGGGGGGGAAGGCAAGAACCCAGAACATATGGGAAAATATCGGGAATCTTGCTACTTGTGTCTATTTATGTGTGCGTGTGTCTATTTATGTGTGTGTGTGCCTATTTTGTGTGTGTGTCTGTGTGTGTGTGTGTGTGTGTGTGTCTGTGTCTGTGTCTGTGTCTGTGTCTGTGTCTGTGTCTGTGTCTGTGTCCTGTGTCCTGTGTCCTGTGTCCTGTGTCCTGTGTCCTGTGTCCTGTGTCCTGTGTCCTGTGTCTGTGTCTGTGTCTGTGTCTGTGTCTCTGTGTGTGTCTGTGTGTGTTCTGTGTGTGTGCGTTCTGTGTGTTTGTGTGTCTGTGTGTGCGTCTGTGTGTGTGTGTGTCTGTGTGTGTGCGTGACTGCGTGTGTGTGTGTGTGTGTGTGTGTGTGTGCGTGCGTGCGTGCGTGCGTGCGTGCGTG
>CAUYUJ010004014.1:253877-306760 GCA_963575745.1 Prorocentrum cordatum
GTGTGGGTGTGGGTGTGGGTGTGGGTGTGGGTGTGTGTGGGTGTGGGTGTGGGTGTGGGTGTGGGTGTGGGTGTGGGTGTGGGTGTGGGTGTGTGTGTGTGTGTGTGTGTGTCAGGGCCCCTTCATCGTACGTCTCCCCGAGAGCCGGAGGCGCCGACGCTTCTGCCCGCGTCTCGCGCGCGCCCCCTCGGGCCTCTCCCGGGCGGCCCCCGTCGCCACGGCCGGGTGGGCCTCGGAGGGCGGTCGGGGGCGGTGTGTTCCCCCTCCTGGCCAATGCAGGAGGGCGTGGCGTGTACACCGCTGCTGTGTTCAGAAAGGGCCTGGATAAATATATATATATATATATATACACATACATACATACATACATACATACATACATACATACATACATACACACACACAGACAGACAGACAGACAGACAGACAGACAGACAGACAGACAGACAGACATACATACATACCGAATTATACACCTACGTGCACGTACATGTACATATAAGCACAAACAAGTTTTGCCGTTCTGGGCCTCTGCGGGCTCTCGCGGAACCACGGGGCCATCGGAACACGACCCGGGAGGCACGCCTCCCTCGGAGAAGGGGGGCCTGGACTTCGGGGGCCACGTTTTGATCAGATCCAAGGGGGCAGGAAGGAGGACGAGGGACGTGGGGGGACCTCGACCTCCAGAGACTCGACCATATTCGGTCGGGTTGTCCTTCACGCATCTTCGGTCACCGGGGATTTCTTGCGGGCCCAGGGGGCCGTCAAGCACGTACTCGGGACGCAACGTTGGTCCCACTGGAGGCGCCGAGAGGTGCGGGAGCCCACGTCTCGTGCGCAGCGAGCCTGCCGGAGGTCGGGACAGGAGCAGGGGGGTCATGGAGGAGGGAGACGAGGAGATGAGGCTCAGGAGGCGGGAGGAGGGCTGCGCATGACTGTCAGAGCTTGGAGGTCGACTCCTGGGAGGCAACATGCTTGCGTGTGTGTGCGTGGCCGTTCGGTGACTTCCTCCGCCTCGACGCTGCGCGGGCGGCCACGACCGCCGCGTGCATATGTGTGTGTGTGTGTGTGTGTGCGCGTGTGTGTGTATGTGTGTATGTGTGTATGTGTGTGTGGCTGTGGCTGTGGCTGTGTCTGTGTCTGTGTCTGTGTCTGGGTCTGGGTCTGTGTCTGTGTGTGTGCGTGGGGACGTGCGTGCGTGCGTGTGTGAATGTGTGTGTGACTGTGTGTGTGTGAATGTGTGCGTGAATGTGTGTGTGAATGTGTGTGTGTGGTGTGTGTTGTATGTGTGTTGTATGTGTGTTGTGTGTCTGCGCGTTGTATGTGCGTGTTGTGTTTGTGTGTGTGTCGTGTGTGTGTGTTGTGTGTGCCCGTTCCCGCTTTTCCGCGGGCGCGCCCCCGCCCGCTGCTGCCCCGCCGCCCCCGCTCCCGCCGCCCTTTCAACGGCGCCGCCCAGCCCCGCTGCCGCTCCCCACCCCGCCGCCAGCGCCCTCGCGCTGCGGCCGCTTCTCCCTTTGCCCCGCCACTGCCCGTTGAGGGCCCGGCGGACCTTGTGTGTGTGTGTGTGCATCCGTAGTGTGCGTGTGTGTGTGTGTGCGCGTGTGTGTGTGTGTGAATTGGTGTGTGTGTGTGTGAATTGGTGTGTGTGAATTGGTGTGTGTGTGTGTGTGAATTGGTGTGTGTGTGTGTGTGTGTGTGCGTGTGCGTGTGTGCGTGGGCGTGTGCGTGTGCGTGAGCGTGTGCGCGTGCGCGTGCGACGCGCGTGTGCGCGTGCGCCGCGCGTGCGCGCGTGCGCGTGTGCGCGTGCGCCGCGCGTGCGCGCGTGCGCGTGTGCGCGTGTTCGCGTGTGCGCGTGTGCGATTGCATGCGCGTGTGCTCGTGTGCGCGTATGCACGTGTTCGCGTGTGCGCGTGCGCCGCGCGTGCGCGCGTGCGCGTGTGTGCGTGCGCCGCGCGTGCGCGTGTGCGCATGTGCGCGTGTGCTTGTGAGCGCGTGTGCGTGTGCGTGCGCGTGTGCATGTGTGCGTGTGTTCGCGTATGCGCGTGTGCGCGTGCGCCGCGCGTGCGTGCGTGCGCCGCGCGTGCGCCGCGCGCGCGTGTGCGCGTGTGCGCATGTGCGCGTGTGCGCGTAAGCGCGTGTGTGCGTGTGCGCGTATGCGCGCGTGCGCGTGTGCGTGTGCGTGCGCGTGTGCGCGCGTGTGCGTGTGCGCGTGTGCGCGTGAGCGCGTGCGCCGCGCGTGCTCGCGTGCGCATGTGCGCGTGCGCGCGTGTGCGTGCGCGTGTGCGCGTGTGCGAGTGTACGTTTGTTCGTTTCTGCGTGTGTGCGTTGTGTGTGTGTATGCTGTGTGGTGTGAAAGTGTGTTGTGTGTTGTGTGCGTGCGTGCGTGCGTGCATGCGTGCGTGCGTGCGTGTGTGTGTGTGTGTGTGTGTGTGTGGTGTGTGTGTGTGTGTTTGGGTGGGGCGGCGTGGGGCGGAGAGTGGTCGGTCGGCCCACCCAGGCTGCGTGCCGCACACGCGCCGCACTTCAACGCCCAGTCGGTGCCCTATTCGCTGGCCCAGGCCGCGTTCTGGTACGAGTTCAGCGAGTTCGTGGCGTATCCTGGCGTGCAGTCCTTCGGGTCCGTCCCCGAGCTGCTTTCCACGGGTGCATCGGCCGACCTCGCGGCGATCTCGGCCACCATCTCGGCAGGCTGAAGTTACACGCGGTGTCCACACCTATAAGCGGCGCGTGCAGTCACGATTGGTTGGCCGCGCAAGGTCGCGCGTCAGCGCCCTCTTTTCACGCGGTTGGCTGCACCATCGTGCGCCACCGTGGCCAGGCTTGACGCAGGCCCTCTAGCGCTAACCCTCCTCCCGGTGGATCCTACAGAGCGGTGAGATTGCGTATTCGCCGATAGGGCCGACCTGAAACATTTTGACGCAAACCCCTCGCGAAACATTTTCCTTACGATAGCGAAAAATGTTGATCGCGCTGCACTTCACCAGCCCACACGTCCTGAAGCCGTATCCGACGCACCGTTTGAACCCCTCCCCTCCTGTTCGTCGCCGTCACTCGTGATCGATATGGTCGACTCTCGTCGTCCTCAGCGTCGTCGTCGTCGCTGGTCGTCGTCGTCGTGTCGCCGCCGTCTCAGAGATTCTCGTCTGTTCGATGTTTCCTAGTCTTGACCTCGTCTTTCGGAGGAGGGCCAGTGGAGACACCGGCGGCTCTCCCGCCCGTCCAAAAGCCGATCGAACTCAGTCCTCAGACCCCTCCCAGGGGCACTCCCGACCCAATTTTCGAGGCAGACCCGGCCACGGCGATGAGTAGCCTCCTGGAGGCCCAGGGAGGTCGAAAAACAACAGGGACGTTAGGATGCAATTCCTGGGAGGTGGAATTCAGCATCGGCGCTGGCAGATCCGTGGACGAGAACTGGCCGAATCTGTCAGGATCCCGATTGATTCCCATCTCATTCGGTTTCATACTGGGCTTGAGAGTGGACTTCATCTGGGCCACCGGCCTAGTGGCCCGCACTCGGCCTTCGTAGCCCATACAGCGGCGCTCAGGAAAAACAAACTCCCAGGAGTTGCGTCCTGAGGGGCCGTTGTCTCGACTGCTCCTCCACCTCCTCCGCGTCTTCCTGCTCCTCCTCCTCCTCTTCCTGCCCCTCCTCCTCCCCCTCCTCCTCCTCCTCCTCCTCCTCCCCTCCTCCCCTCCTCCTCCTCCCTCCTCCTCCTCCCCCCCTCCTCCTCCTCATCCCCCTCCTCCTCCTCCTCCTCCTCCTCCTCCTCCTCCTCCTCCTCCTCCTCCGATTGAAACCTCCTCCTCCGATTGACCCTCTGGGGCCTCAGCCTGCCGGCCGTGCGGCGCTTCCGCGCGGAGCTGTGGCAGACCACCCGCGCGGTGTACGGCGCGGCGGCCAGCCAGCTGGCCGCGCACGCGGCGGCGGCCGCCGCGGCCGCCGGGCCCTCCGGCGCGGAGGCGGCGGCAGAGGGCGCCGGCGATCGAAGAAGCAAACACCACACAAGCAGAAACTTCTGGCCTTGGCATCGCTCGGACGTGTGCGTTTTTTCCTCGGCGAGGACCATCGAGGAGCATCCTGGACAATTGGGCGAAAAAACCACGCACGAAGCCGAAACAAAACACAGGGAATGGACGTCCGAGCGATGGCCAGTGGCGCTCCGCGCGGATTTCTGGGATCCGCGCCTGGGGCCCCCGGCGGCGCCTCCGGCGCCGCCCCTGGCGCGCGGAGCGCGCCAGGGAGGGGGGTCTCAGCGCGGGTCCAAGAAAAATCCGCGCGGAGCGCCAATAAGTTTATGTCTATGTGTGTTTTTGTTCTTCTTCGTCTTCTTCTGAGCGGGCGGGACACTGCTTCACCAGCTCGAGAAGGTCGCCCCGCGGCGAAAGGAGGAGGTGGACAGCAGCAGGGGCATGGGGAGGGGAGGAAGAGGAGGAGGCATCAGTAAAACAAGGCTAGGATCGGGATAAATCGCTCCAGAGCGTTCCGGAGCGCTCTCAGAGCGTTCCGGAACGCTCTGGAGCGGCCGCGGCGCCCAATACATCCGCCAAACCCGTCGATTCTCAGAGATTTCGAGTTATCCCGATCCGATTTTGTCCCGATCTTCGCGTCGTTTTGATCAGCAGAAGCAAGGAGTGCAGGCGCGGCCCGGCGGGGCGCCTCCGCGCGCCCCGGTCGTGCGAGGCGCGCGCCACCCCGCCGTGCGGCCGGGGGCCACAGCAGCCCCGAAGCCAGCGAGCCTGACGGACACGGCACAGATCTTGCAGCCGGGGCCCTGAAGAAGGAACCCTTTTCGTTGGGGAGGGGCTCCGCGTTCCTGAAGTGTTTCGCAGCCTACCCCAGATGTTTTGCTTATGTTTTCGATCGGGAATCGAAGTTTAACTCATGGAAAAAAAGGGGCCTCGTTCCTTATGTTGGGTTCCTTAGGTCAAGCCCCCGACTGTACCTTCGGGGGCGGTCAAGTGGGCGGCGACCAGAGAGTCACCACCCACGAAACCACCCCAACCCAACCCGAAGGCCCGCATTTGCCCTCCTGTTCCAGTGTGGGGGGGGCGTCGGGGACGATCGACAAAAACACATATGTAATCCGTAACCCCCCCAAGCCGAACTTTGGGTCTGCGGGTTGGGTGCATTTCAGCTGCGCCAGCAGTAAGCACGCAGAATGTTCTATCAAACTTAGTGTGATAACCGTCTTCTCGCATTTGTTAGCCTTCATCCGACGAGTTGCTAATCGCGCACTCTGCAGCCCACGCGTCCTGCCGGGTGCATGGCTCAGCGGTGGTGGTGGTGGTGGGTTGGGCTGGGGGTGGTCTGGCAGGTCGTCAGAGAGGTGTGGATGCCAGGAGTCGCCTCTGGATGCCGTGGCCCCCCCTTCTGCGCTCCACGCGTCGCCTGGCGCCTCCCCTTCGCCCGCGCGCGTCCCTCTCGGGGCGCGGTGCGACCTGCTGGGCGCACCCCCGGGGACGCCCCCCTCCTGGACTTGGCATCGCTCGGACGTGTGCGTTTTTTCCGCGGCGAGGACCATTGGGGGTCATCCTTGATTATTTGGCGAAGAAACCCACGCACGAAGCCGAAAAAAACCTCAGGCAATGGACGTCCGAGCGATGGCCAGTGGACGCCCGCGGCTCTGGCGCCGAGGGAGCGGCGGAGGGCGCCGGCGGGTGGGGCGCGGGGCCCCTCCTCGGAGGAGGGCCCCCTCGAGGCCCCGGGCTCCCTCCCCGGCGGCTCCTTCGTCCGCCGGGGGCCTCCCGGAGGCTGCTCCTCGAGCAGGCTTTGGGCGTCGCGTGATGGGGGGGTCCCAATGGGGGGGTGGCGAGGGTGGTCCGAAAAGGTACCCAAGCGGTACCTAAACGAGCCCCCTGGGGCTCGGGAGGGGCCCGAAAGGGGACCGTTTCTGACCCCCCCCCTTTATGACCCCCCCGTTAAGTCACGGTCAAAGGCTGGGCCCCGGCAGTGATTTGGGGGCCGAGCTCGAGCCTTGGCATCGCTCGGACGGGTGCGTGTTTTCCTCGGCGAGGGCCATCGAGGAGCATCCTTGACCATGTGGCGAAAAAGCCACGCACGAAGCCGAAACAAAAACACAGGGAATGGGAGCGGAGTGGGGCTGGGCGGGGGAATGCCACGACGCAGGAGTGTCAGAGCAGCGCGTTCGCCTGCTCGGGCCTCCTGGGAGGCCTGCGTCTCCACAGCTAGATTTATGTCGGGCGCGTCCCCCTGCAGGGGGATTGTCGACGAAAAATTGAAAATTTCCAAAAAATACCCCAAGAAGGAAAAACAATATTCAAAATATATTCCCCAGACTATCCCCCTGTAGGTGGACAGGCCCGACTTAAAGCTTGATTTTCGCGCCGAACTTCTGGCCAGAGCGCGGCCCAGGAGGGGTCCGGGGAGCAGTGGTGTCGGTATGTTTGTGGGTTGCCCCCGAGCAGGGCCTCCCTAGCGAGAAGGTCCACGATCGTCCCCGAGCTGGCCCGAGCGGGACACCGAAAAGCAGCGGCATTAAAGCATCAAGAGTGGGCATTCCATTGCTGCTTGCGTCTACCACCGGGGAAAGGTAAGACTCGAGTACGCCGGAGCTCAGGTTTGCCGACGCATTGTGACGAGCCCGTCCTGGGTTTTGACGGTCCAGCTGTCGTGGATGTCTGCAGCGGGAGTTCGCTTCTGATTTCAGTCTGGGTTGCGTCATTTTCATGATGGCTCCGTCAGGCCAACCCGAGTCCCTCGAACCTGAGTCTTACGTCTCCCCGATACTACCCTCATGCACTTCGGGGGTAGACAGAACCCCCACCCTGGCACCTCGGTTAGTGAATTGTCCGTTTCCGGTCCTCGAGAGGGCGCCGCGGCCGTCATTTTCCTAGGCCTGCGCCCGTCAGGTTGGGGCCCGAGGTCGTTTTCACTAAACCACGTTTTCCTAAAGGGGGTTTTGTCCATCCCCGAGCTTTGGTCAGTACTATGTCTCCACCTCCTGCTGTGGAATCATGTTCCCTAGTTGTCATCTCGCCCTCTGCTTCCGTCGGCCCATCTGGCGCCATTAACGGCGACTTGGCCGCCGTCTTCGGCAGAGGTTGGCCCTGGCCCTTGGGGAGCACGACGACCCATGATGACCACGTATTGGTATTCTCGGAGGTGGATAGACCTCCTACCCGGACACGTCGATTACGGAATTGGCCGCTTTCGATTCGCGAGAGGGCGTCGCGGCCGTCATTTTTGCGTGTCTAGGTCCGTCGGTTTCGGTCCCAGGCCGTTTTCATTACAGGGAGGTTTACTAAACGGAGGTTTGTCCACCGCCGGGTATTGGTATTCCTTGACGACCCATCGGAATCCCCAGCGTATGCATATCACGCATCGTATAATAACGATGATTCGGACATGCCCTTTGTGGCTCGTTCCATGTATGGTGCCATTTGTTCTGTGCAGTTCGCGTCCAGTCTTCATACCCGTTTCTTGCATTGACGGGCGGAGCTGTCCCCAACATGCCGAACCACGCCAAGTGCATCTCGCGCGGCGTTGGCTCGAGTAGTTCGCTTGCTGATTGGGCAACGAAGTCAAGTCAGGCAGAGCGTTGGTTTTGTCGGCGCAGGGGGGCCGAAGCCAAGGGATGGACAGAACGCGGAGGCGATGGAGAATGCGTTGCAGCAGGGCCACTGAGGAGGAGGAGGGGGAGGAGGAGGAGGAGGAGGAGGAGGAGGAGGAGGAGATGGAGGCGGCGCGCGCGCCCTTTTTCGCCGTATGCTCGCCCCCCGGCGCCGCGATGCGCGCTTCGCGCAAGCGCGCCGCGGGGGCCCCGCCCGCGCGGGTCGCGGCGCGCCTCGTGGTCGGGCGCGTTGCGGGCGTTGGGGCTTGCGCCCTGCCTGCGGGGACGGCGCGCGCGCACGTTTTCGCCCCGCCCGCCCGCTCCCGGGGCAATGGCGCGCCTGGCGCCCCGCGCGCTGGCTCAGTCCAGCGCCGCCGGGCACGGCGGCGCGGGGGGGGCCGCGCCACGAGTCGAAGGGCGGAGGTCGCAGCCGCAGCTGGCACCGGTGTCAGGGATCCGCGGAGATTTCTCGGGTCGGCGGTGGATCCCCCGACGGTCTCCGCCCTCCCGCCCCCGGCGCGTTCCACGTCGTCAGGTGAGCGGGGGAGTCCTGCGCCGACGCCAGCAATCCGCCCCAGACCTCCTGCCGCTCCGGCGCCCCCCCCCTCTAGCGGGGGGGGAACAAACAGGATCGATGGCGCGTCCCCGTTGAGAGTCCGTCAAGGCCCCTTCCTCCGCCTGTCCGGGCGCCTCCTGTTCGTCGTCGTCGCCGTCGAGGCCGCCGTGCCGCATCCATCGACCCAGGCGAGAAACAGCTATTTGGGAGTCGCCCCTGCCGAAATTGTTGTTCGATCGTTTTGTCAGAGTGCCCGCCGTTGCTTCGATCGGAAAATCTCCGGATCCAGATCATGGCGCTTACTCGCCGGCCGTGGGCGCGTGCGAACAGCCCAACCTTGCTCGATTATGGGTTCGGGTGCGTTTACTAACGGATGTGGTTGTCGGGGCGCACATTCCCGGATCGCGTTTTGTGAGAGGGCTGTGAACTCCCCAAGCCCCAAGCCGCGTGTGCATTCAGGGGGATTGCTCTGAGGAATTGGCCTGCGCGTCGGTCTGGCAGCTGCGTTGTCGCCGTCGCCGCCTCGGCGCCGCCCATCGCCAGGGCCCGCGCGTCGGTCTTGCGCCTGTGATCTCGCAGTTGTCGCCATCGCCGCCTCGTCGCCGCCCATCGCCCATCGCGTGAGCCTGCGCGCCGGTCTGGCGGCTTCGTTGTCGCCGTCACCGCCGCCGCCGTATGTCGCCGCCGCTTGATTCCCCCATCTGAAAACAAAATAGATGTTACCCCCTCCCCCCCCCCGCCACACCCCACCCCGCAATGATTGTCACTGTTTTTTTTTTTCGCGCTGCAATTTGCATGCGAGTTTGCCTCATATTCCGTCCCAGATATGAACTCGCACCATCTCGGGAGGGCGCGCACCCACGCCCCCCCCCCCCCCCCCCCCAGCCATCTTCAGCGCATAGACTGCTACGCGCGCGCGTTCGTTTCGCCAAAGATGCGATGAATTGCGCACGCGCGCGCCGTCGCGCGCGCGTGCCGAAGTCCTTCAATTGCCTCGGGCTTCGCACGGATATCAATATCGAGTGCCAAAATATTGTTAAAAGGCCAAAAAGTTTCGCAACGCGGGGTTTTAAATATAGATATAGGCAAAAAACACTTGCGCGCGCGTTTTCGGGGGTTCTTGGAGAACCTCTTGGTTTTCATAGTTTGCAGAGAATGCTACCAAACCCTTGCGCGCGCACGCCCAAATCGTTCGAACACCCTTGCGCGTGCTGTCGCGCGGTCGCGCGCGCATGCCGGAACCCGCTTCGCAAATTGTTTTGCGCGGCGATTTCACAACCGAGCGTCAGAACACGTCGCAACTGGTTTCGCGGCATGCGCTCGCGCTCTTGCGATATTGAAAACCATCGGTTCTCCACATGTTCATTTAATGCTGCCCATCGGACCTCTGGCGCCGCGCGCCGCCATCGCTCGCGCGCCCTTGCGCGCGTGCTGGAGGGGGCGCGATCCGCGTCGAATGATGCCATGCGGGCCGCGCTCGCGCATCGGCCGCACGCGCGTGTCGAACCCTTTTTCCAATGTCTCCCTCATCGACGCGAGGACGCCGTCACCGTCGCGGGCGCGATCCGCATCGGCGCCCAAACTGGCCGCGTCGTCGTCGCCGGCGTGATCAACATGGCTTGCAACAGCAGGTTTCACAAAAGACGTGGTTCTTCCAACAGTATTATTGAACGTTGCCGAGCCGCGCCGTCGTCGTTGTCAACGTAGTCACCAGCATCTCCACTGCCATCATCGCGTCTACTGTTGTCGAGGTTGAGAGGGCACAGCGCCCGCCCACGTCGCCGACTCGCACTGAAGCGCCCGCTGGGACGCGCCCAGCGGTCAACGCCACCGCGGCCGCGTCGGTCGCGCCAAAGTAGTTGACCGCCGCGCGCGCCTGGGCTGGTTGACACGGCGGACCAGCCCGCGTCAAGCACTCATCGCAATCGCCACCCCATGGGCTTTGCAATCAAAATTTCGGGTGGGTGGGCGGGGTGATTGCGCGAGCAGCTGACGTGGTCAAGCGCGGTGCCGGGCAGCCAACTACATTGCATAGGTTCTCCTTCCTGAAAGACAACACGTAGCTCTACCATCCCCCGAGGGCGGGATTGTCGGCCCCCTTGTTTGCATTGCGCTGCGCATGCGATTTTGCCACGCCGTCCGTCCTAACCATAATGTCGAACCGTTCCAGGGGGGCCAGCGCCCGCCCCCTCTCCCCCCGCCATCATCGCCAAAAGACTATTACTATGCGCGCGCACTTGCTTATCAGCGTTCATCTGTTTTCAAGAATGCAAAAAGAAATAATAATACTAATAATAATATGTTTTGTTTATATATATAAACAAAAAAAAGAAGGTAAACAAAAAAAAAAAACGCGCGCGGGTCGTCGCGCGCGCGTCGAAATCTTGGTGGGAACCTATCGCATCCAGAACGGCTTCAAAATCGAGCGCCCAAGTATAACATTTCAAAGCCAACAAACGCTTCGCGACATTGATTTTCAAACAAGACTTGCGCGCGCGCCCTTGAGAATTCTTCAGAAAATCATATGGTTTCTTATCGCTGCCAGAAAATGGTGCCACACGGGCTTCGCGCGCGCACGCCGGCCGGCATCGTTCGAACGCCCTCGCGCGCGCACGGTCGCGATAATATGTTCCAACAGACGGGGCGGAGCGCACGCGCGCGAGTCGTCGCGCGCGCGCGCCGAAACCCGTCAAACATTTTCGCTCTCGTAAGGATTTCTAAACCGTCTCCAAACACCATATGAAGAAATGGTTTGGCAACATCAGTTTTTCATATTAAAAATGGAAAACTACGGTTATTCTTCCAACAGTTTCATTGGATTTTGTCAAGCCGCGCCGTCGTTGCTGTCTTCATAGCCACCAGCATCGCCACCAGTATCATCGCGTCTAGCGTCGTCGAGGTCGAGATGATACAGCGCCCGCCCGCGTCGCCGACTCGCACAGGAGCGCCCGCTGGGGCGCGCCCGGCGGTCAGCGCCACCGCGGCCGCGTCGGTCGCGCCAAAGTAGTTGACCGACGCGCGCTTGGGCGGGCTGGCACGGCGGACCAGCCCGCGTCGAGCACTCATCGCAATCGCCACAACATGGGCTTTGCAAACAAAGTTCCGGGTGGGTGGCCGGGATGATTGCGCGAGCATTTGACGTGGTCGAGCGCGGCGCAGGGCAGCCAATTACATTGCATAGGTTCTCCGTTCTGAAAGACAATACGTGGCTTTACCACCCCCCGAGGGCGGGATTGCCGGCCCCCTCGTTTGCTCTGCGCTGTACATGCGATTTTGCCACACCGCCCATCCTAACCAGAATTTCGAACCGTTCCAGGGGGCCAGCGCCCGCCCCCTCGCCCCCCGCCATCCTCGTCAAAAAGCTATTACTATGCGCGCGCACTTGCTTATCAGCGTTCATCAGTTATCGCCCCATCCCCCGCCTTATCGCCCCATCCCCCGAAGGCGGGATTATCGGCTCCCTTGTTTGCACTGCGCTGCGCATGCGATTTTGCCGCGCCCCCCACCAACCATAATTTCGGACCATCCCGGGGAGGCCGGCGCCCGCCCCCCCCCCCCCCCCCGCAATCATCGTCAACAAACTATTTCTATGCGCGCGCACTCGCTTATCAACGTTCGTCCGTTTTCAAGAAAGCCTTGCACAAACAATAAGAAACAAGAAACGAAGTTCAAACGCGCGCGTCGTCGCGCGCGCATGTCGAAATCCTTTTGGAAACCCTTCGGTCGTAGAACAGTTTCAAAACCGAGTGCCCAAATAACCTCCAAAAGCCAACGAATTTGTCACGAAAACTTGCGCGTGCGCTCTTGCGATTTCTTCGGGGAATCGCATGGTTTTCATCGTTACCAGAAAATGGTGCCAAACGGGTTTCGCGCGCGCACACCAGCATCGTTCGAACGCCCTTGTACGCGCGCAGTCGCGAGAATATTTGGTAACAGACGTGGCGGAGCGCACGCGCGCGAGTCGTCGCGCGCGCATGCCGAAACCCGTCAAACATTTGCGCCCTAGCAGCGAGTTCTAAACCGAGTATCCAAACACCATATCGAAGCACACATGGTTTGGCAACATCAGTTTCCAAACAGCTGTGTTTATCCTTGGAATTATGCCAAGCCGCGCCGTCGTCGTTGTCAACATAGTCATCATAATCACTACTACCATCATCGTGTCTATCGTTGTGGAGGTTGAGATGATACAGCGCCCGCCTAAATCGCCGACTCGCATTGAAGTGCCCGCTGGGATGTGCCCAGCGGACAGCGCCACCGCGGCCGCCTCGATCGCGCCAAACTAGCTGGACGCAGCGCGGGTGCTTGGGTTATCGCGGCCGCAGATATGCACCAGCCAACGTCATCGCCACCGCATGGGTTGTGCAAACAAAAATTGCGGGTGGGTGGGTGGGAGGTTTGCAAGAGCATAGAGTGTGTCAACTCGTTGATAAAAATCAATTGCGCCACATAGATCGCCTCACATTCATTGCCCAACACCAATGGCAACACCCAGGGTGCACAATATAGACCGAACGATGTAGATTGCGCCACATAGATTGCACCACCTAAATTGCACCGCGTGTATGGCACCACGTAGATTGCACCAAAGCTGCTGTCCCACATAGATCGCACAACGCGGACTACTGAAAACACGCTTTTGGGGGCCTACGGTACCATTGTGAAAACAAATGACGGACCACAAGAAATCCCACCGTGGGGGACAGGGAACCAGACGACGTTCGGTCGGGCAGCCGTTCGCCAGAGACGTCCTTGCGATTTTTCGGGGATCGTGCCCCCGCCCCAATGATGGCTACATGTTTGGACTGGACGACCTCCTGCACTGGACACGACGGCGCACACGGAAGTATTCCCATCCCTGTCCCCCTGGCCGACCTCCTCGCATTCGGGTCGCCTCTTCACCTCTGCTGCTACTGGGGCGCACCGTTGGGGTAATGAAATCGGGTGGCTTTCTTGTTTGTAATCTTTGCTCCCCCTAAATCCCCCTCCGCGACGACGACGACGACGACGGCGACGACGGCGGCGACGGCGACGGCGATGCCGAGGCAGAGGCCGAGGCCAAGGCCAAGGCCGAGGACGGCGACGACGACGACGACGACGAAGACGACGTCGTCGACGTCGACGTCGACGTCGACGACGACGACGACGACGTCGATCACGACGATGACGACGACGACGACGACGACGACGACGACGACGACGACGACGACGACGACGACGACGACGACGGCGGCGGCGGCGGCGGCGGCGGCGGCGGCGGCGGCGACGACGACCCCGCCGTCGTTGCAGCTGGCCGCTGCCGTGACCGCCGGCCGCCGCCGATGGCTGCCGCCGCGGGCCTCCGCCGCGCGGCCGCCTATGGGGGGCCGGCGCGCGGCGGGCGCGCGTTTCCCCGCCCAGGGTCTGCAGACGTGGTCCGGCACAAGCCCGCTCCACGAGCACGAGGACCATTCGGCACCACCTCAGTGGGCCCTGGAAACGACAGGGCGTTCTTTTACCGGTTCCGTTTTTGCCGTGTTTTTGCCGGTTCCGACGCCGTTTTTGTACCGGTTCCGTCGCCGTTGTTTTGCCGGTTTTGGCTCCGGCTCCAATCCTGGAGCCGTTTTTTGCCGTTTCCAGTCGCCGTTTTTTTGCCGTTTCCATTTTCCAGGGACATGTTTTGGAAACGGTGAAAAAACGGCCCTGCCGCTTCCAGGGCCCACAAAGGGCACCACCTCATGGTTTGGTGTCGCTCGGACGTATGTTTTTTGCGGCGAGGGCCATCGGCGAGCAGAGTGGACCATCTTCAGAAGAACCCGCGCACAGAACCGGCAAATGCACGGAGAATGCACGTCCGAGCGATGGCCAGAAGGAAGCTTCGTATGTCCTCGCCGTTGCCTTCGGCCCAGCCCGCCACCGTGCCTGGGTTGTCGGCATTGAGCCTGTGGGATGTTCGTTGGGATCGCGTGGGAGGCCTCTCGGGGGCCTCTTCGGGGCAGTTTGAGCGCCTCCTTGGGGGCCGTCTTGGGGCCTCTTTTGGGCCTCTTGGGGGCACCAGCCCCCTCCACGAGCTCGAGGACCGTTCGGTACAAATACCGCTACCCCCCCCTTCTCGTCGCCATGGCTTGATTCGCCTCGGAGTTTTGGTCAAAAGGTCAAAGGGCCAAAGGGCCAGGAGTGGCGGTATCCGTATCTTGCTGTGCCCCATACAGGGGGCGGGCCTTCTCAGAAGCCTCGGAAGGCCACCTGCCTTCTGAGAGGCGTTCTGAGCCTTCACACCGGGGGGCTTCTCAGAAGGCAGGAGAGCTTGTCCGAAGCCCCGCCGCTTTCCGAGAAAGCGAGCCCCATCATTTCCCTCCTCGGCGCGCCGCCGACTGGAGCTGCATCGGCTCCCCGTGCCCACCACTCTGGGCGACGGCGACGGCGACGACGACGACGACCGCGACGGCGGCGACGGCGACGGCGACGACGACGACGACGGCGATGACGACGACGACGACGACGACATCGACGGCGACGACGACGACGACGACGACGGCGGCGGCGACCGCGACAACGACGAAGACGGCAACGGCGGCTACGACGGACTGGAGCAGCCCGGCCTCGGCCGCCGCTCTGCGAGGACTCCTGCGACGCCCTGGAGCTGTGAGCGGGCGCGGCCCCCCGTCTGGCGAGGCCAGTCGCTGCTCGGGGCGGGCGGCGGGCAGGGGGGGCAGGCAGTGGGGGCAGAGGAGGGAAACAGGTGCCCATACTCGGGGGCGGAAAAGAGGGGGGTGATGACTGGGGGGGGGGGATATCATGGCGTGGGCCATGATATTTCCCCAGATCTCATGGCGCCTCTTCTTAGTTCATTACGTCCCTGGCCCCCCCGCTGGGCCGCGCACATGCCGCCGGTCATGATTTGCACCCCCCCCCTCTTGGACACCCCCCTCTTGGCCGCTCCCGACATACCGCCACGTAGCTTTCGCCAGTGTCTCCCCTGTTTTGCTGCTTCGTCGGAGGCCCGCGTCGCCACTGCTGGATCCGCCTCGAAGTCTTGGTCAGAACGCACCCTGGGAGAGGTCCGGGGAGTAGCGGTATCGGCAGTCGTTGGTTTCGCCAGAGGCGCGCGGGTCCTCTCCAGGGAAGCACGGGGGGGGGTCGGAGTTCGGTTTCCTCTCCGGGGGCCGAGCGGCCGGAGAATTGGTGTTAAGTCGGACCTGTCCCCCTACAGGGGGAAATTCAAAAATAGTCAAAAATAGTCAACATTTTTTTACTATTGTTCGGCATCTTCGGGGCATTTTTTTAGTAGTTTTCATTTTGCATCCAAAATCTCTTCTGTAGGGGGACAGGCCCGACTTAAAACTGGTGCCCCAGGTTCTCCAGGTCGCCCCCAGGGGCGCGAAGCTCATCGCGCTTCGCGCATCGCGGCCTGGGCTGGGGAGGCGCCCCTCTCCAGGGCGGCGGTGCCAGGGCGCGAGTCGCGGGGCGCGAGGCGCGAAGTCGGGCGGCCCGGGTTCCCAGCGCGTCCGAGCGCTTCGGCGAGAGGGCCAGGGGTAGGAGGGTGCGGAGGAGGGGGGAGGGGCCCAGAGGTCCCGTCGTGAAGAAGCCACGGCGGAGGGTGAGTGTGTCTGGCAGTTTTGGGGGGCCTCTGGGGGCCCCTGCTGGGCCCGACGAGCGTCAGAGACAGGGGTCCAGACGAAGCACATGTCCCCGAGAAGGGGTCCAGACCTGATTGCCGGGGTCCAGTTTACGTCAAGAGCTCTGGGGAGGGAGGAAGAGAGGGAGTGGTGCAGTGGACAGAGGAGGCAGGAGAAGCGCAGACGGGGAAGAGGAAGCAAGGGGTGAGGAGTGGAGGAGCAGCAGGGAGGCGGGAGGAGGAGCCACTCGGAGTCGGACCCCCCCCCCTCTCGGAGCGTTGGAGGTCCAGCTTCCCCGCCACGGTCTCCCAACCCCGGGCGTGATCCCCCGGGGCCCCTCGGGGAGGTCCCGAGGGTCCGAGGGCCGAGGACGGCGGGAGGTCGGCGCGACCCGCTTTTTCTCGCGGGGCAGGGTGAGGGCCGCTCGGCTCCGAGCCCGATGGTGGAGGCCCGTCGCGGGTCCTCGGTGCGAGCTGAGCTACCGGGGACGAGCCTCATTCGCCTCCTCCTCCTCCTCCTCCTCCCTCCTCCTCCTCCTCCCTGCTCCTTTTCGTCCGTCCTCATCGTCCTCCTCCCATTCCGCCTCCTCCTCCTCCTCCTCCTCCTCCTCCTCCTCCTCCTCCTCCTCCTCTGGTCGTCGTCGCAGTTTTTCCTCCTCCTTTCCTCCCTCACCCTGCAGGGACACGGTGGACAACTTCGCGAGCCGGCTGAAAAAAGGGGGGGGCGATCGACCGGGAGGTCCATCCCACCTGTGTCTTCACTGGTTAAGGTCAAGCGCTAGGCCGAGCGCCGAACGGCCTCGAACTCTTCAGTGGGAGTCCTTCGGGAGGGCGCCCCACCTCCTGGTCCCGTCGGCAGGGCCTGCGCAGAGACGGCGAGATCGAAGGCCATGAAGGATGGCCGATCATGAGGATGTGAGTGAGGATGGTTTCAAATGGTCAGAGTGAGGGGGCCGAACGGTCATTTACTGTCCCTGGGTTCGTGGCTGAAGTGGGATTCCGCGATGAGGATCATTGTAGTTGTCGTTATCGTTGTTGTTGTTGGTGTTGTTTTTGTTGTTGGTTTGTTGTTGTTTGGTTATTGTTGTTGATTTGTTATTGTTTGGCGTCATCCCGCCCGCGACCCCGCCCGCGACACCCGCGACCCACCCCGCGACCCGCCCGCCGCGACCCACCCGCGACCCACCCGCGACCCACCCGCGACCCACCCCGCGACCCGCCCGCGACCCACCCCGCAACCCACCCGCGACCCACCTGCGACCCACCCGCGACCCGGCCCGCGACCCGCCCGCAATCCACCCGCGACCCACCCGCGACCCACCCGCGACCCACCCGCGACCCACCCCGCGACTCACCCACATGGTCTTAACGAAGAATCGGCGCCTGCGGCGGGCTTGTTTTTTATAATCAGTAAAAGTTAGGCGCCTGCGGCGGGCTTCTTCAGAGCCTTGCAGACTGCAGACGTCCCCGCCGCTCCCTCACTTTTATCCACGACTGCAAGGTGCCGGCTTGGGACTCTTTGGGACAGTTCTTGGGCCTTTTGTGAGGTCGTTGAGTTTTGTTGGGTAGTCTTTGGACTTTGAGGGTCGCTGCGGAATGGGAGATCGAGTTTCACAGTTGTCGTGCCACCAGGGGGTCGCCATTAGAAAGCCACCATTTGAAAACTACAGAAGCTCGAAACCCTACGGGACAGCTGACAGGTACTTAGGCACGCACCGACGCTCCGAAAGCATGTACATTCGGAGCGATGTGCATGTGTTGTCGAAGCTGCACGTTCGCAATGCGCGCTCGCGTGACAGGCTGGTTGGGACGGGGCGGCGGAAGTGGAAAAGGAGAGGCGGAAGGGGACACTTCGCTTTGCACATGCATCGTTTTTGTTCAGTACGGAAGGGATCTTCCGGGCGAAGGAAACCGCTTCCAAGAGCAACCGAATTCGTGTTGTCGCCCTTTCTCGTTCCCCCCACTCTTCAGACATCCGGTGGCTCGATCTGTCCGAGACATGTCTGGCCTCCTAGACCAGGACATTGTTAGCCAGGAAATTGAACATTACATTTGCAGTGAACGAAGAACTGAAAATGCTTCGAACAACGGGGGCAGTTTTCTCGTGCGCACTAATGTCAGTGCTTGTCAAAGACACGGTTTACTGGGTGCCCTAAACAGGAGAACTTGGACCTCTCGACCCTCCCCTTCCAGGGCTGGTTCTTCATCGTGGGTCGTTTCTTGTTGGCCCCATGGGGCATTGAGCTTGGCGTGCCAGGGCCTAGAACGGCGGCAAGGTGACCGTCTCGCTTGGTGGAAGGCCGCTGGATGTTTGGGGTCGCCATCACGTCATGCACGTGCTGCACAGGACATTGCTCGGCAGCCGCTCGCCAAAGAAAGTGGCGCTTGCATGCCAGGGAGCTCTGCAACGGTTCGGCAGCTCAGCACCCCCCCCGCGGGGCTGTCTCATTCTGGAGCGGCGGATGGCACCGTAGCCGTGCGGCTGCGGCGGCACCTGCTGGTCTCCCGCGCTCGCGGGTCATTTCGCCCAGATTCGGCCACACGCCAGAGAGCTGGGGCACCCGCAGCATTTGGAACCTGCAGATGGTCAACGATCAAGAGTTTTGGGGTTGTTGCTGCCGTTGTAGGCTTCGGCGGAGCTTCGGCGGTACCCAGGGCACTTGCAATGTTGGAGACGCGCAGCGTGCAGGTCTGAGATTACACTGCCGTTTTAAATACATGCTCCGCGTGCGGATCCTGTATTAGAAATGCAGGGATTTAGTATTCAAGAAAAAGATGAGTTCATGCATAAGTTTATTCATACATCATTTGTGAATTAAAATCCTATGTTTTTTGTTTTAAAATCCTATGTATTAAAAACTGCCCTGTACGCTCCGAGGTCTGATGGGTGATAGGCGAGGGCGGAGGTCGCTGGAAAAGGCTCGGGGGAAGCCGGTTCTGTCATGTTCGTGTCTGTTGCAGGTGTTCGGGCTCTCGGCATCTGGACTCCTGTCGGTCTCACCTGCCGCAGAATTGCAACGCGTCGCGTTCCGCTGGTTCGACAGCTGTTGCCCGGCAACGCGCTTGCTTCCACCGAAGTGTGGGTTTTGGTAGTTACGTGAGTGGTGCACGGCGTTGTAGGCTTCGGTTGACTAGTAAACCGGATTCTCTAGCAGACAGACAGGAGTGGTGGTGTTACAGAAACACGACTTGATCTACGAGCGAAAGCCAAACAGCGAGTGACACAGTACCGCGTGTTTGGTCAAGTTGTGCAGCGCAAGTGGCGAAGTCGAAGCCAACAGGGTAACGTTTCCATCTTGTATCCAAGATGCGCGCATGGCTCAACGCTCAGAGTGCGAAACACTTGTCACCAGCACTCACAGTATCGTATGACGTGTTTCCATATCGTCGAGTTATAGCTGGGCGCTGCTACGGCGGTACCCAGCTGCATCCCGCAAACTCCGCCTCCGTGCCAGCGCAGCAGCGCAGCAGGAACGGGTGTACGTGTAAGACCCCCTCCAGCTAAGTTCACTGTTTTTTCCTCCATGTCCTCCCAAGGTCCGAGCCCGTGCAGGTCGGACGCCCTCTTCTTGTTCCATGATTTGTTCCGCAGTCTTCTTCTGACCATCCTCTCTGATTCCGCACGTGTGTTTCCGTCCTCCCCTGAGCTGAGCTGGCGCGCGTCTTAAATTCTTGACGCTGCCCCCCGTACTCCTGGCATCGCTCGGACGTGTGCGTTTCTTCTTCGGCGAGGACCATCGAGGAGCATCCTTGACCATCTGGCGAAAAAGCCACGCACGACACCGAGCAAAAACACAGGGAATGGACGTCCGAGCGATGGCGAGTACTCGCGTGGGTGCTTGCGGCCCACTGCCTCCCGCGGGGTTGCCCCTCGCCGCCGGCTCGGGACACCACCCCGCCGCAGCCAATCACCCGCCATTTCGCCGTACACGCCCCCGGCGGCTGCAGCTGCCAATGGCACTCCCCTCCCCGTGAGCGCCGCGCGGCGGACCGACCCGGCCTGTCTCACCTCCCGCTCTTCTCCTGGTTGTCTCTCTTCTCTTCTCTGAGGAGGGGAAAAAAGCACACACAGACACAATTAATCGTCCACTCCCAGGAGAATATAGGAAAATATGGGAAGTGGGGGGGAAGACCAAAAGCCAGAACATATGGGAAAAGATGTGGAATCCTTTCATTTGTGTGTATTTCTCTGTGCGTCCCAGGGCCCCTTCATTCTCCCTAGTGTGCAATTTGGGCTACTGCTGGTCAGCGGTTACCCTGGACGGCGCGCGGTATTTCCGCTTGCGCTCGTGATCCAAAAGAAAAGTATCCCCACCTGCCCATCCAGACACGATGCCCACAGGAGCTGACGAGAGAGAGGAGGAAGAGACGCGCATAGTCAGACAGCAAGGTAGGCCGGCCTGAACGGCGTGTTGGGGTCATCTCCGGACCCGCGTGGCTTTTTGGCGGCCTCCTGGGGAGGCTCCGTGGCCATCTCGAGCCGCCTTGGAGCGGTATTGGGGCCTCTTGGAGCATCTTGGGAGCCATCTCGAGCCAGCTTGGGCTATCTTGAGCCATCGTGGAGGTCATCTTGGGCTCTCCGGGGCCGCTCTAGGAGCCCTCTTGGGGCCTCTTGGGGCGCTCGTGGGACCCTCTTGGGGGCCTCTTGGGAGCCATGGAGGGCCTCTTGTGGGGCCATCTTGGAGGCGGTCGGTCAACAGACGGGGGGTCCTCGATGTCCCCCCCTCGGGGGCCACGATCTTCGTGAGGGGTGTAAAATATTGGCGTTCCCATTGGCCGAAAAAGGAACTTCCGACATCTCGCGGAACGTCCCAAAAACAAACTTCAGGGAGGGGAGGGGACGGTTCCCCTCCCCGAAGGGAATATGGGTTGTGGAAGAGGAGAGAGGCCCTTCTTAGACCACCTGTCGCCCAGAGGGCTGGTAGGATTACCCCCCCCCTCGGGATCCCCCGAAATCGCCCCTTGGGCCCATCCTGGAGCGCTCTAAAAGCGTTATGAGGCGCTCTTGGGGCCGTCCTGGTGCTTTCTCGGGCCTCTGTTGGAGCCAGTTTGGGGCTTCGGAAGGCCATCGAACGCAAAAAGGCGAGAAGGCTAGACTCATTAATGTTCTCTAGGTTCTTGAAGGATGTTGGCCGCTTGGCGGCCTCCTGGGGAGGCTCCGTGGCCATCTCGAGCAGCCTTTGGAGCGATATTGGAGCCTTTTGGGGCATCTTGGGAGCCATCTTGAGCCACCTTGGACTATCTTGAACCAGTTTGGAGGTCACCGTCGGTTCTCTGAGGCCGCTTGGGGGCCACTTCGGGGGCCTTTCCGGGGCCTGTTGGAGCCCTCTTTGGGCCTTTTGGGGCGCTCGTGGGATGGAGGGCCTCTTGGGGCCATCTTGGAGGCGGTCAGTCAAAAGACGGGGATCCTCGATGTTCGCCCCCCCCCCCCCCCCCCCCCTTCCCTTTCGGGGGCCACGATCTTCGTGAGGAGGGGTGTCAAATATTTGCGCTCACAATGGCCGAAAATGGAACCTCCGACATCTCGCGAAACGCCCCAACAAGCCTCAGGGATGGGAGGGGAGGGTTTCCCTCCCCGAAGGGAAGGGGGGGGGGGGAAGATGAGAGAGACCCTCCTTGGACCAACTGTCCCCCAGAGGGCTGCATGGATTCTAAACCGTTCCTTGCTCGAATGTCCGCATTCTTCTCCACGACAAAACGCTTCCCCGTTCCCAAGGTCTGAAATGGCCCGGGGTTGAAAGTCCACCCTTCCTTCCATTTCTCTTCCATGCTCTTCGCCCCCAGTCTTCGAGAAAACGCAATCAGGAAAATGAGGAGTCACAGGACAGGAAAACGAAGATGAGAAGACGGAGATCTAGTTCAAGACCCGCCCGGCGGTGTCCTCAGTGTTTCTATTGATCTCCACCCTCGGCCCTTGTCCCAGCGTTGGAATCAAGCCCTTGGTCGCGCGGTTGATCTTTCGCTGCTCTCCCCCACGCACATAAACAATCGGAGTTCGATTTTGGGGCTCTTAGACCGCATCCTTACATCGCTGCTTGGCTGGATATTCTCGAGATTCGCTTCGCGGGGCGAATTTCGTGAGCCCCCGGAGGTCCTCGATGCCTCTGGTATCTAAGACCATGCTCCAGTGGTCGCTCGTAGCCGCGCTCGGCTTCCTCTGCCTCTTGGTGACCGCCGGCCTGTTTCAGAACTTTTCTTCAACGCGTTGCCCAGGCGGGCTCCTGTGACCATCTCCCACCCCCTCGTTC
Organism: Prorocentrum cordatum; assembly: GCA_963575745.1. Taxonomy (NCBI): domain Eukaryota; class Dinophyceae; order Prorocentrales; family Prorocentraceae; genus Prorocentrum; species Prorocentrum cordatum. Next base: position 275,850 of record CAUYUJ010004014.1, read on the forward strand.
ACGACTGCTACAAGATGCCGGCGCGCCCTCTTTGCATCGCGCGTTCGACGTCGAGTGCCGGTTGTCCTGCATCTGCGCCCTCCAGTGGCCACAATGACCAACGCATGCGCATGTCTACCGCGCCTGCCCATTGAGGGCGGGGTCGAGCACGTGCTGCTGCAGTCGGTGCGCGACGGGCTCCTCGCCCGCGCCGGTTTTGGCCGGCGCGGCCCTCTCCGACCCCCGGGCTAGCAGCTCGGTGACCCGAGGCGTTCGGCGCGGGCGCCCCCCTCGGCCGGGGGGGGGGCCATCCGCGCTCGCGGGTCAGAGCACGGCGGCTAGCGACTCGCGCTGCATAGCGGGGGCCAGCTTGCCGCATTGCGCCGAGGCGCCCCCCGGGGCCCCGAGCTTGCCCAGCTGCGCCGCGATCTAGGGACTCCTTCTCTTGAGCCCCCTGTCGCGCTTCGCTGGGTCACCGAGCTGTCTGGAGCTTTCAGCGTTCGCCCCGCGTACACATGAGAGTCCAGGACCCCTTCGCCACCGCGACATTTTGGTGACTTCGGCGCGTGCCAGTCTTTGCACGCACTGTGGCGTTCGCATGCCCAACTCATCGCACCCCTGTGCTTCTAGTTTCCGCGGCGGCGCTCGGACCCGCGGCCCATGGCCGAAGCAGTTCCCCGGGATGAACACGCGTCTTGCGCACCACCTTGCCGCGCGTCAACGAAGGGGCTTGCCCCTGGTTGCAAGATCCCACCGACGTGCACCGCGCCGACGAGCTCGTTAGGAACCGCCCCGTCATGGCCCCCTCTCGGGATACCCCGTCATGGCCTGTCAAGGTTGAGGGGGGGCATTTCTCCAGATTGGATTGCGCGGCCTACGCTGACATTCGCCTCGTTGCGTTTTTGCCCGCCAAAGGCCTTTTCGGCCAGCTCTTTGGCTCAGGACTAATGAGCCGCCGCCCCCCTCCTCCTCCGCGGGCGGATGCGCGGCGGCCGCCGCTGGCGGCGTCGACGGACCTGCTCCAGAGATCCCAAGCGCCGAGCACGACGAAGGCGCGCCCTCGGAGGCGCACGGCCCGCGCCGGCCCCAGAATTCTCTGTCCCCCAAGCGCGGCGAGGCGTCTGACACTGGCGCGGAGGCGGCGGCCATTCTGGGGCCCCCCCGCGCGCCCGTCGAGCCCCCTCTCGCGCGGTCAAAGCAACGCCCTGCCCCCATCCATGCCGCGGGGAAGGGGCAGGCGATCCTTGCCGCCTCGCGCTAGGCGCCCGCGGGGTGCGAGGCCGCGCAGCCGCGGGCCTGCCAGCGCGCAGCGCGCCTGGATCTCGGCCGCCAGGCCCTCGGTCTTGGGGGCGTTGCCCGGACGGGTGCCCGGCGCAGGCGCTCGGGCAGCTGCCGCCCCGACCGCGCCCCGCCCGGCTCGGGCGCGAGGCACCGCAGCGCGCGCCGAGCAGCGGAAGGGGCCGTGCGACGCGAAGTCCATGCTCCTGCAGGCCCCTCCATCCTGGCCCCCTAAACGAATCGCACCGCATCGCCGATGCATCGGCGGTGCGGCTCAGCGCGGGGCTCAATTTTCACCGCGCCGACGTCGCCGTCGCATCGCCGACGTCTCCAGCGCACGGCTTGCGCATCGCCGATGCAATCGCGACGCGTCGCCGATGCATCGGCAATGCGGAGGGCCCTCCGACCCCATCATCTCGGGGCCCGTTCAGGGGGCCTCTACACCGCCCGCGCAGCACCCGAGCCCGCGGCCTTCGACGTCGTCGCCGCCGCCCGCGCCTGCGATCACGAGGAGAAAACACAGGGGGGGGGAGGGGCAAGCGGATAGGCGGTCTGTCTTCGGGCCGCGCGGTATTGCTGCAGTCCACGGACGAGGCCGCGTCGCCCCGCGTCGCCTCGGCCGGGGTCGGGCTGGCGCCCGGCCAGGAAATCCCGGGAGCTGGTCCACTGACGTTTTGGGTCGGGGCATCGGTCCGTCGCTGGGGTCGATAGACAGAGGCCGCCACGGACCGCAAACGCACGCGCCGCCTGCTCGCAGCGGACTGTCGCGAGGCGCGAGGGCCGCGCCGTGCGACCCCCCGTGCAGTTCGGCCGCGAGCGCCGCAAGCCGCGGCGCGCCGTGCTGCGCGACGCGGAGGTCACTCAGGGATAGGCCGATGCGGTCAGAGCGTTGAGGGCAGAGCCCGACGCCCCTTCCCCCCGCGCAGGAGGGGCTCTGGCCGAGGCCGAAGCTGCCGACCCGCGGTCTCAGACGCGCCGCCCAGACGATCTTGCCTCCGCGATCGCGCGGCAGGAGAGGCGGTCGTGGCCCGCGCGCGATGAGGCGCAGAAGGGTCATTAGGCCCAGCCTCATCCTGGCGGCCACGCTCCTCGCGCCCCCTCGCGGGCAGGCGCCGTCGGCGACTGGGGGCCGCGACGAAGCGCAGCGAAACGCGACGCGCCAGACGCCTCGAGCGACCGCCCCCGCCCATGAGGGGAGCGCTGCTCCAGCGCGAGGCAGCCGCTCGCGCCGCAACGCCGGCGCCCGCGCCCTGGGAGGGCGCGCCCCTCGGGCTGGAGGCGCTCCCGGCGCGGGGGGGGGCCCGCGCCGACGGGATCGGCGGCCCCCAGCCTGCACCGCTCGAGGTTTGCGCGGCGGTCGCGCTGGCCCAACCCATGCGGCACTGGCGCGGACGGGTCGGGCGCGGCCGGCCGCGCTTCCCGAGGGCCCCCCATCCTCCTTGGCCCTCGATGTGAGACAGGGGCGCCCCCGAACGCCCAAGGGGCCGCCTCGGGGCCTCGCGCCCACGGCGGCGACCGCGGCCATCGCGCCGCGGCGTCGCGCGCGAGGCCGCCCAGCCACCGGCCACTCCGCGGCGCCCGCTGGGGCCCTCGGCCCGAGCAAAGAACAGCTCCACCAGGCGTCTCGCGCCCGTCGCCAGCGGAGCCGGCGCCCCCGTCTCATCGCGCATGCCGACGTCTCGGCCGCGTCCGCGCCAGAGCGGCGCGCGCCCGTCCAGCGACGCCGCCGTGGCCCCGCAGGGAGACGTTCGCGCCGCCGAGGGGGGGCATGATCGCCACGCCCCCGAGCGCCGCTCGATTTCGACGTCGCCCCGTGGCCGCGGAGGCGCCGCCGGCAGGGGCCCCGCGTCGAGGCCGTTGCCCGCGCTGCGTTCGCCCGCTGCCGCTGCCTCCGCAACCAGTCGCGCCGCGGGCGAGAAGGCGACCAGCGCCTCCCACTCTGCGGGCGCGGCGGGGGCCCCTGGCCGGCGCGCGCAGCGCGCAGGCGAGACCGCCGCGGCGAAATGGGCGGAGACCCGGGGCCCTGCCTTCCAGGTTGCCGCCCAGCGATTGCAAGCCATCGCCGCTGACGGGGTCGACGAAGCGGGCGCAATCGGTCAGTTCGGCTGCTTGCTGATTCCGATGGCGACGCAGCACCGCGGTCGGCAGTTCGCCGCGGGGGGCCGCTGCCCCGCGCGCGCCCGACTGGGTTCAAGTAGTGGCGAAGCGTCTCGGCTTGCCTACAGGCCCGCCGAAGAATGCAACAGGAATGCGTTGCGGTTGCGGTATCCATGGGATGTTCCTAGATCTTTCCTGGCTCGGACTGTCTTGTTTTAACGCGTCGAGAAATGTTATAGGAACAATGTTTGGTTATTATAACATCTCGGGGTTCTAAAAACACGTCGCGGTTGGCCTACAGTAATGGTAGGGAGGTCGGCCCCTGCTCCATGGACGCGCCCCTACAGCGCCAATATGACCATTGGATGGCGCGACCATCCCGAGCTGAAGACGCGCGCGGAAGGCGCCAGTAGTCGCGGAACGGCATGCCTGGCCATCTGGCGCGTCAAGATCGAGGGCCAGCCCCTCCCGCGGGAGCTGCGGGGCACGCGGGGCCCCCCGAAGGACCTGATTGCCGCCTTTGACCCCGCGCCCTTGCAGGCCGGCGGCCCCTCCCCAGCGGCGCGAGATTCCCGCGGCAGAAGCCGCCTCGCATGACCCGGCCCATTGGCCTCTGGACCGGGCCAGCTTCGGGCAGGAAGACGCCCCCCCCCCCCCCCCCCGGAGGTCGAGGGGCCCGCACGGAGGCCGCGCCAGAACGCGGGCTTCACCTACGCCAAAGCGCACGGGGCCGCTGCCGCGGGTTCTGGCATCGAGGACGTGCGCGACGCCCGATTGCCGCCCTCCTTCGCTTCGAGAAAGCGTCGGGCCTCCGCTCTCGCGAGGAAAATAACGGGTCGGAAAGCCGCTGACCCAACGGCCCCCGCTGCTGGCCCTCGCGCGCGCACATCGCTGCTGGCGCGCCCACTTCGGCGGCGGCGGCGGCGCCCGCCCTGAGCTTCCTCGGCTCGGCCCCGCGGCCCTCGCGCCCCCTTCGCTCGCGACGCTCATTTCCCCCCTGCTGATCTCGATCGGCGATCGCGCTCGACCGACGCCTCCGAGTTCTGGCGCGCTGAACGCGCGGGCGCGCCGCCCGCCGCCCCGCGCCGCCACGGAGTTCCCATCGAGCGCGCGCGTTCACCATCCTGCTCCACGATGGGAGGCCCCCCCGCCACATCCTGACACATGCCGTTTTCAGCGCCCCGAGCGCCCCATCCGCGCTGGAAGGCATTTCTCTCCGACGCGCGGGGCGTGGTCAGGCAAGTTAATTTGGCCGAGTCTCCACGGTTCAGCCCCCCCCCCCCCCCCCCCCCCGCCCGCGCACTCTCGCGCTCGATGATAGCCTTGCGCTTTGCCAGGGACTGGCCCTTAATGGCAACTCTGCGGCCCATCGGACTCACGATGTTTCCACGGCCAGGCGAGCTGATGGGCGTTCAACGGCGCGACCCATCGCTGCCCCGCGACCGCCTCGAGTTCTCTGGCGACGCCTTCCCCGAGATTCTGGCGCCCGAGACTTGGCGGCTAGTCCGACCCAGCGCGATCGTTGCACGGGCCAGACTAGCGCCGGGATTCTAGAAAAGGCTTGCGGTCATTTGCCCCCCGCTGATCCGCTCGCATCCTTCAATCAGAGCGACCGCCGCGCACGGCGAAACCATTTGCTTTCTGCGCCGGGCGCCTCGCTGGCCAGCGCTGCCGGCGGCCCCGGATTAGCGCCCGCCTGCCCGCGGACTCCAGGCGCCACCGACTCCTGCATCGCCACCGAAGACTTACCGCGCATTTCTGGCGAGGTCACTGGCGGTAGGCAACCGGCGCCGAACGCAGCCTCATCGCCGCTGCCGCATCAGCAGTCCACGCAGCGCTCCCCGAGCCCCTCCGGATCAAGTTTTACGTTTCGCCTCCGCCCGCGACCGCCGGGTCGCCTCTTTCCTCGACGCCGGCTCTTCCGCGCGGTCCGTCCGTCTCGTGGCAGCCCGCCGAAGCGTCGACCTTGCGCGAGGACTTGGAGCGCGGGCGCGGCTGCGTCGCCAGCTCGATCGACGACTGGGCGCCCTCGCTTGAGCGCGGCGCCACGAGCTTGGGCGCGCACGGAGGGCCACCCCATTCCGGGCCTCCCCGCGCGCGCCGGCCGCGCCGCCGACCGGAGACAGCTCGCTCGCGCGCGAGCGAGAGATTGCGTTTCTACGTTCACCGCGACTCGCGATCCCGCTGTCTCCGCAGCTTAACACGCGCCCCCTGCGCCGCGGCAAGCGGGCGCCGCGTCGTCGGCTCGATCGGTGACCGGGCGATGTTCTCCTGAGCGTGGCGCCGCGGGCTTGGCGGCACCGAGCGGGCCGCTCCGCGTCGGGCCCCCGCTTGCGCGCGGGCCGCGACGCCGATCGGAGACAGTTCGCTCGCGCGCGAGCGGGGGGATCCTCTTGGTCGTCTTCCTCGTTCCCGCCCGCGCATGTGCCTCATTGTTCGTCGTGCTCATGCTTCCCTGGCCGTCTCGCTGGGAACAGCATCCAAACGTTGATTTCCATAGGGCTTCTGAACAAACGTAGCATCGTCTTGGACTCGGCCGCTGGAGGCGCTCTTCGTTCATGTCTTGACAGGTGCATCATTCACTTCGCCGTTCTTTCCATCCTCCAAAAGTCTGCCGCGGAAAGGGGGCTCAATGTCGACGGTGTCTTGGCCGTTTCAGGAGGGCCTCGCATTTGGCCGAAGCAGCCCCGGGCGCCTCCCGCAGAACCCACAGGGCGCCGAATCTCCCTTTCAGCGCTTCAGAAGGCCCCAGTTACAAGAGCCCCAAGAGTGGTCAAGGAGGCGCCGAGACGAGAGTTCGAGGTTTGAGACGCGCGCCCTTGGACCTGTTACCAGTCGCATGCCACGTTCACCTTTATGCACGCCGCATCGCATTTCCGGCGCGACGTCAACGGCGTCGTCTGCTGGCGCTGCGCCGCGTCATTTGATCGAGGCGGCAGCGGCTTCGGCTGCAAAGCGGAACCCTCATCGACGCCGGAAAAAAAAACGCGTTGGAACAGCTACGTAGTGGAATGTTGCTTGGCCGTTCGTTCTCCCGCTTCTTAGTAGCCCCGGGGGCGACGTCGCACTTCCCGCCCGCCCGAAGGCAAGAGCGAAGACGCAAATGCGATCTCGGAGGAGATCGGTGCCCTGCGCGCGAAGTTATACCAAGATGGCCATGGATTCCGATCTCGGCGCCCCCATGGAGGAAGCGCAACAGCGCGCCAAAGCATCCGCAGCTGCAGCCATCGACCCTGCGAAAGACACGCGACGCGACTTGCTCGCCAGAGCATGCCGGGCGACGTGGGCGCGAACGCCCTCGTCGACAAGATGGAAGTTTTCATTGGGGATCACTGTAGGACCTCCCGGCCCGCTAGCTCTGGCAACGAGTACGGGGGCCCACGCGCGCACCTCCCTCTCCCCGGGCTCCCGGGTCGAGTCGCCGTCAGCCTCGTCGAAGTGATGGTCAAATCAGCTCGGGCAGGGATGGACAGCCATCTGGTCTGCGCCACGCGAAAGGCCCATATTTTAATCAAAGCCATCGCGCTGTTCAGTGGCAAAGAGGTCAAGGTCGAATGGAAAGGTTCCCCGGGGGCGGCCCCCGACGGCCACCGGCATCACCGCGCTCCAGCACGACGACAATGACGCCGCGGGCGCGCGGTTGCAGCCGCGCGTCGATCACGTCATATCATGGCGGCCACCTGGGGCCGCTCATTTACTATTCACCATCCCACTCTTCGCGCCCCCCGTCGCGCCCGTCATTCTCTTGCGGGCGAGCGGCCCCGGCAGCTGACGCCCAGACGCAAGCGTCGCTGAGGTCCTCGGTGCGTTCTGGCACGTCAGATTCGCCAGTAGAACCGGCTAGAGCACGCGGGTCGCCGTCGCCCGCTCGGCGCGGCATCGCGGACATCCGAGCCAGGGTCGCCAGATCCAGATCTTTCTTTATCCACGTCGTTGGCAGAACCTTGATGTCGGCTTTCGCACCGCGCCGAGCCCCGAGGTCTGGCGCGATCCATTGCAGCCCCCAGGTATCGCGGCAATCGCAGAATGCTGGTTAGGCAAATGCGAAATGTGTCTCGGATGCTTCGCTGCACGACATTTTCGTTACATTGCCCGCCCTTCGGCCGCCGCGACGGCGCAGAAGGAAGGCGGGGGCGCCATTGTGTTCGCCCGAAGGTCGCCGGGAAATTGCGTCGCCCATGTCGGCGGTTCTCGCGTTGCCGAGCGCTCTTGGCACGTCGCCCGCGCGAATGTCGGCCCAAACTCGCCTGCCCCGCGGCGCCGGCGCACCGGGCTGGAAGCGGTCGGCGCCGCCCGCGCCCCGTTGCGGAGCGTCGCGTTCACCAGCGTTTGGTCGCAGGCGCCATCGTCGCCAGCGACACGAACGATAATCGCAGTCAGTGGTTGCGTTGTCTTTCTCAGGAAATACTCATGGAAGGCGGGGCCCTCTTCGTCGCCCCGCATAGGCCTGCAGGAAAATTTGAGCACATTCCCTGGGGCAACGACTTGCTCGGCATTGTCTTGGCGGTCTGGTTTCCTGGGCTCACGCGCAAAGCCCCCCCGCGCATCATTGAGCGCGACCGCAGTTTGGCACGCGCGCCCACGGCCGCGAGCACGCAGCGTGACGCCCCATGTGCTCCAGGACAACAGTTGTTTCAGCAGTCTCGACCGCCCCAGTTCCGAGTTGAGTTGCAGAGTTCGGATTGGACGTCGTTTTTCGCGTCTGGCTCGCCGCTCGCCGCTGCAACCCAACGCGCAGATTTCAGAGTGGACGCGGCAAGGTCATCCCAGGTTTCGCCGCGGTTTCTCGCGCATGCACCCACCCGTGGATCAACGAAGCTCGCGTGGAGGTGGTTCGGCGACAAGCCGAAGCACATGGCACCCAAAACTGCGTAATGGCGGGGCGAGTGCGCTGCTGGCTTGTGCCGTCACGGCGACAGGCAGTTTGAGTGCACGCGGCAGCGCGTGATGGACTTGCGGCCATCGCGCAAAAAATGGTGGGCATTGTGCGATTACATATTTTCTTATATGTGCGGGCAAGGGCTCGGTCGGCTTTCTTCCGCTGCACTCGATCAGCGGGGCGCGGGTTTTGTCTTGTGGTGCCGCGGCGAATTTGTTTGCAGATGTTTCCGCGAAGTCGAGCTCTCTTTTGAAGCCGATAATGCGTCCTGTGGGTCTGACGAACACTTCTTTGACGGCCAGTTGTTTTGCCGATGCGTTCCCGGTGCGGCGGCGAGATTGGCCCCGACGGTATATCTTGCTACGTCATTAAGCAATGCACTACCCAGCTGGCCATCCCGATTGATATAATGGCATGCGTGATGTTGTTCGGTGGCGGGTGACGCGAATTATGGAATAGTCATTTTCTGCGCCCCTGTTGCGAGAAATTGTGCGTTTGGATACATCGAAATGCCATGGAATGGGCCAGACATCCCACCTCAGCAAAATTGACGAACGTTGCTTCGCCAGCTGTGTGCTTCCATTTGTTTGAGTCTACTTAGGCATTTGGCGTCCACCATATCGCTTACCACGCGAACCCAGGCTACAGAAACGTTTTCGCATACATGCTGTGTACTGATGGATCCGCGCCATGTGCTGTGGCTGGCGCGTGTGGGTGTATTGTTCGGACGTGTCTGGGGCAATCGACTGGTTCATTTCCGACCGTTTTCTGGACAACCGCGTACATCCTTTGAAGGTTTTTGTCGGTCGTGGGTTTTGGGGGAAGCCGGCTAATGCCAGCGTGGGCGGTTCCGTCTCAGCCGCTCTGGTTTCGCAGCATGGTGTTCCGTTTTGGATTGCATGTTATGGTGATGCCAAATTCGCCTTTTCTCCGGCTGATTTCGCGGAGTGCGTTTTTGCCGACGATCTCAATGTTTGGGAACAGTTCGAAGGTGCAGCCACGAATTCGTCCATAATCGCTGCGCGCCATCATTTCCAGACCACGCATGCTTCACGACGGGAACGCGGCCAACCAGTTGATGCTCGAGCCGACCAACGAGAGTATACACATGTTTAACCAAAATGCGAGTTCAAAATCCAGATTGTGTCGTTCGGCCCGCAGTTGCCTGTGCATCGTGCCGTTCAAGGGCTCGTTCGTGGTGCATCGTGGCGGGACCCTGCGCTGATCCCATCAAGTAAGTTCTACAGCACCGCCGAATTCTCCAGATTGTTCCAATGTCGTGCCGTCTCGTTTGTTGATAGCGCCGCCCCAGCAATTGTTCATGCCTTTGACTCGGGCCGGGCGAAAGGGGGGGATTGGGAAAGGGGGGGTTACGAAATTTGCTGCATGCAGCTGGTTTCGGCCTCACCGAGGGGCCCATTCCTCGATACATAGCCGCCTCCGGCGCCGGGAGGCGCCGGGAAAATCAGCTACGTGAGCTGATTCTCAACCCCCCCCTTTGCTATCCCCCCCATTCGCCCGACCCGATTGACGCAGTACTAGCTCTGTCAGACAGCCTGCATGGATAACATAATTTCGGCAGTCGGCTGGAGCATCCGGAGACCAGGCCCCTTGCGAAACCAACCCCGCCCCAGCATGTATGAGAGGCGACTCGTCGTTTCAGGCCTACTGCACAAAATTGCCAGAGGCAAGGCTCCCCCTGTTCTCTGCGCTCTCTTTCCCTCCATGACGGGCAACCTCGAAACCTTCAGTCTTGGTGGAGGGAGGCGCATCCGCAAACATGGCGCTTCGTGACACAGTCGAGCCACTGATGCTTCCCATGACGCTCTTACTGATGTTCGGTGTGGTGAGAATGTTTATTCGTATCATCGTCCGCAGCATGTCAGTGCCTGCCCCTTTGCGAGGCAGTTGAAGCGAACATGTCAGGCCGAACCGCTTGGCACAAGATGTTCAGCGTGCCGTTCAGCGTTCCGCACTCGCCACCCGTGCGTGTGCGGTCGCAAGGGCCCGTCGGAGAAAATGGTCAGAACGGCGCGCGAGAGCACCCCGAGCTCCCTAAGACACGCCCAGAGTTGAGTCGTGCTTGTCCCCCTACCCTACAGGGGGAGCTTCGACGAAAAAAAAGAATACCCCAAAATAATCAAAAAAATAGTCCAAAACTAGTCTGGGGACTATTTGTGATTTTTAGTTTACCTTTTTGATGTATTTTGTGTTTGTTGTTTTACATATTTTTCGTCGGAAATCCCCCTGTAGGGGGACATGCCCGACTAAAGCCCAGAGTTCGAAAGGCCTAGACGTCCAAAAGGCTTCACGGAGGCTCGAAGCTGGCCGGAGGCGCTCCTGGTATTGCCCATGGTAGCGCCGACCAGGACAATTGGCATTCATTTCTTCCACGTGTTTTTTCCTCACGCCTAGCGTAGCTCTTCTCTTCGTCGTCAGCCTCCGTTTCCTCACTCTTACTGTCCTCCCCCTTCGCTGGCATGCTGTTCTTCACTTCGTCTTTCTCCTGGCCATCCTCCCCGTCGTCCTCGTCCTCTCCCAACATGTCCTACTCGTCATCCATGTCGCCCTCCTCGAAAGCATTATGCTTCTATTCGTCCTCCTCGCTTTCCCCTTCATCCGCACTGTCATCCTCGTCCCTGGGCTGCCATCGTCCTACCCCTCTTCGTCGATCTTGTGTCGTCCTCCTCCTTCTCGCGCCCGTTCTCATCGTGTTCGTTCTCCTTGTGTTTGTGCTTGTCTTTCCCTCCTCCTCCTCCTCCTCCTCCTCCTTCTCCCTCTCCTCATCCACATCGTAGTCCTCCTAGTCATCCTCGGTCCCATGCGTCTTCCACGCTGTCATCCTTCTCCTCACCCGCCTCCTTATCTTCCTCCTCTCGTTTTTTGCTCGGCTTACGAGCCGAGTGGAAAAACGGCACTTCCAGATCTTGTCCGGTCAGGTTTGTAGTTGTGGATATTATGAGATAGTGTATTATTGTATGGGTTGTAGTTTCGTCATCGCGCCCATGCTTGACGTTCTAGGATTCTCACGACTGCTACGCTGTCGGCAGGTGCGCGTTGGCACTCGCATCGCCCGAAGATGCGATGCGGGACGAAGCGTTCCCAGGCATCCTGCAGGGATGTAGGGATTCGCGAGCACGTCTTGCGCCTTCGCCGTCTTCCAGGCGCCCTGGTGCCGCCGCCTTTTGAACCGCGGACGCCAGAGGCGGGGAGTCTCCTGCGGACCTCTCGGCTGCGACGGCCGCGCACGGTGCACGGGGAGGAGCAGCAGCCGGAGCCCGAGGAAGAGCCCGAGCCTGAGGAGGAGGATGACGAGGACGAAGCCCCCTCTGTCGCTCGGAGACGAACGAATTGCACAAACGTGGAACTCTGGGAGGTCCCGCGAACTTCTCGGATCGGGCATGGGCCACTCTCCTTGCGGCCACCGATCGTGGGAGGGACGTGCCGAATTGTGCGGGGCGACGCCATGCGAAGATGCCCATTCGGGCTTTCTGCGGGGCTCCACATGGGGCACGAAATTGTGGGGGGCGCGCCGACCGAAGCGGGGGGGCACCATGCGGACACTGCCATTATATCTCCATCATACGCTCCCCGCGCCGGCGAGGAGGAGGAGGAGGAGAAGGTCCGGGCGGAAGAGGGGGAGGAGTATGAAGAGGTCTCCAAGAGGTCATCCAAGGTCACTTTTCTTTCCAGCTCGTGCGTTAGAGGAGAAGGAAGGTGTCGTTCCCCTTCCCTCGAGTTCCCCTTACTTTGGGCATCCTAGGAGGCCCTCGTCGCCATCGCGGGATTCGCCTCGAAAATCTCGTCAGAACGCGGGTCCGAGGAGTAGCGGCATCGGTACCACAAGGGGTCACCAAAGGTCGTTTTCCGTTCCGGCCTGTTGGAGTGCGTGTCTCAGCGGAGCACGGTCTTTGGCGGCGACGTCGTCTGGCCGCGCCTGGAAGCTCGTGCCCCCCCAAAAGTGGCCAAAACGATTGACAACAGCAATCATCGGTCCTCGATGTTCGATGCTCCTCCAGGAGAGAAGGAAGAGGAGGAGGAGGAAAAGGAGGAGGAGGAGGAGGAGGAGGAGGGGGAATTGAGTAGGAGGAGGAGGAGGAGGAGGAGGAGGAGGGGGAATTGAGTAAGAGGAGGAGGAGGAGGAAGGGGCGACGGCGATTGGATGCACTCAGAGGCCCTGCCCAGCCGCCAGAGGTGCCGCTGGCCGCCGCTGCCGGGGCGGCCGTAGGGCCCACGGCTCGGCCCTCGATCGGCCATCTGGCCGAACTCCTCCCCCTCCTCCTCCTCCTCCTCCTCCTCCCTCCTCCTCCTCCTCCTCCTCCTCCTCCTCCTCCTCCTCCTCCTCCTCCTCCCCCTCCTTCCCCTCCTCCTCCTCCTCCTCCTCCTCCTCCTCCTCTCGGCAGCGTGCTCAATTTTGGCTGGACCTTCGGGGGGGGGGGATCCTTGCGCGTCGCCACGGCTGGGCGCGGCTCGAAACACCGGCCAGCCCGAGCCCGGAAGGTGTCGGCGGAGCCCGTCTGCGGCGGGCCCTCGGGCGGCAGGGCGCGGGCGTCTGTCTCCCCACCCACGGTTTTCTCTCTTGCTGGAGGCCCCGAGGCTGATGCACACCAGCACCCCGGTCGGCGGTGTGCCTCCACCCAGGGGCGAAGCTCCCGATCTCGGCGATGGTGGTAATAGTCTGGCTGCGAGGTGGTCAGGATATTACCACCAACGCCGTCAATTTGGGTCGTCGCCCCACGGTGCAGACAAGCCCTCGTGTTGGTGTTAGTGCCCATTGCCAGGCCTCCAATCTTGCCCTCGGCGTCAAAGAAAAACGAGGAGCAGCAGTAGGAGGAACAGGAAGAGGAGGAGCCAGACGAAGACGAGGTCGCGATGGAGCAGTAGGAGCAGGAGGAGGAGGAGGAGGAGGAGGAGGAGGAGGAAGGGGGGGGAGGAGTACCAGCGGCGCGCAGAAAGGGGGTTACGCGAGGGGCGGCGTTAGAAGAAGGCATGGTGGCTGCTTAGAGAAGCCCTCGTGCATTGCCAGAAGGCACATTACAAGTCGCATGCACAGTCAACGCGCATAGCAAGGACAAACGGCTTGTTCAAGGGTACCCTTGGGTCCTTGCCTGCCTCAGCCTCTGCGGCCCGTCCCTAGCAATTTTCGCAGGCCAGGATACTTCAACTTCGGCCTCCAAGGGTCTTGCGTCCTTACCACGCGTCCTTACTATACGTTTTCACTGCACCTTCCAAGAGGCCCCCTTGTCTTCAGGGGGCGGCGCCTCTCGCACACACCCCGCCCTGGGCAGCTCGGGGGCGGCAAGGAGGGGGGTGCTGACGGGGGGGGGGCGGAGATATCATGGTTACGTCGGGCCTGTCCCCCTACACGGGGATTTTCGACGAAAAATGAAAAATACTCAAAAATAGTTTTAAAACATACTCCAAAATAGTCCGGGGACTAATTTTGGAGTATGGTTTGATTTTCTGGGGGTATTTTTTTATTTTTCCGTCGAAAATCCCGCTGTAGGGGGACAGGCCCGACATAACATCATGGCAGGGATCACGGTACCTCCCCAGATCTCACGGCCTTTCCGTTTTGTTGAATACGTTCCGTGGTTGCCTTCCCGCTCGCGCACGTGCTTCGGGCCACGATTTGCGGCCCCCCCCTTCTTCTGGCCGCCCCCGAGCAGCCGTCAGGGAGAGGCGGAGGAGGACGAGGGCGGGAGGACTGCTGGAGACGGGGTGCAGGGGCTTCGGCCCAGCGCGCAAGCCACCCAATCGCGCACGTCCCCAAAACATCGTGATGGACAGCCCAAGATGGCCTCCAAGACTGTCAAGATGGCCCCAGAGATGCATCCAGACGGCCCAAGATACACCCAAGACGGCCTAAGATAGCCTCAAGATGGCCCAAGACGGCCTAGAGGCGCCCAAGAGGGCTCCCAGACGGCCCAAGAGGCCTCCAATAAGTATTAGAGGAAGGCGAGAGGGTGCAGCGTGGAGGAGCAGGGGCTAACCTAAACGATGTTTTGGCGATTTCGTCGGCTCTTTTCGTTCCCATCCCCTTTTGCAGCAGAGGCGCACCGAAGGCAGAGCGAGGGAAACGGAGCACGAGAAGCATGGTTCGGGCCGATCCCCGGGCGGAAGGACTGTTGCAGGGAGGGTGCGGGCGGGAGGGTGCGGCGGGGAGGCGGGCGAGGACCCGCTCCACGCTGGCCCGCCGTCGTGCTCGGCGGCGCGCAGCTTGCAGCCCCCCGTCTCGGACGGGGGGCTCCGAGGGGCTGCCGCGCAGGGCCGTGCGGCCCCTGCCGGACGGCCTGTATATACACACGCTGCGAGCGTACTCCGTTTTTCTTCCCGTCCCCGAGCTGTAGGCTTCGAAAGTCCAGGGTCCGCTAGGGACTGGCTTCCTTTCAAATTCCGCCGGAGCCCTCCCGAAGCCCTACCATCCGGGAGGGATCGTGGGAGGCATTCCGGAGGGTTTCGGGAGGGGGGCGGGGTGGAAGGGGTTTCGTCGTTTTGGGGGGAAGCCAATCCCTGGCGAACCCTGGGTTTTCTAACTGTAGACCTGGGCTTCCTAGATGGGGTCCGAGCGGATGTGGTCGAAGGGTCGTCGCCCTATCGCCGATACATCGCCGATGCATCGACCCCATCTACTCAGACTCCATCTAGGAGGCCTCTGGTAGAAGGAGGGAAGTTTCTCGCCCTGCTTGTGAGCCACACCGCTGCGACTGACCGCCCCGATTTGCTTGCCCTGCCTTCTGGTGTTGGTCTGACTCTGGTTGTCACTGCTTCAACACATGGCACATACGTAAACATCCTGGCGTCTTGCAGCATTTCCCGCACAGTTGATTGTATACACCCTCTTCCCTCAGACATGGTTGGCCTCCCCCTTGTTGTCATCCGTATTGCACTCGTCCTCCTCCCTCGTCAAGCTAGCCCTGCTCCTGATTCTCTCCTGACCCTCATCCTTCACACTGCGATCACACATCATTCGTCGCTCGTCTCCAGTTGCCAGCCGCCACAAGGCCGTAGCGCGCCACGGACTCCCGACAGACTACGCGCAGCAACGGCGCAGCGTGTCGAAATGGCGGCCGTCCAGGCGCCAAGACTGGCCGTGACCGCGTACGCGCCAGTTGTTCTGCTCCCCCCCTCAGGAGCAGCCGGAACGGAGGCAAGGTGGGGCCTCCCAGAGTGGGGTCAGTGTCGCTGGGCGCGGAGCATCGCGTCGCATCGCCGCGGCTCGACGGGTGAGCCCTGCGTTCTGCCTGCGGACGTCGCCGATGCGCCGATCCTGCATCGACGAGTCGGCGCGACGCTCCGGCCCCGCCTGCTGCGACCCCATCTGGGAGGCCTCGGGGCAGGGAGGCCCGAGGGTCTGTGGCTGCCGGCCCCTCGGGGAGCCCCAGTTTACCAGCCTCGAACGTATCCCTACCCCCAAGATCGGCACGCCAAAAGGCGATGACAAGCTTAGGGGTTCGCCCTCAGAAAATAAGGGAGTCCCTGAGATTGGCATCGTGGCGAGGAGGTGCCCAGCACAGGGATGGGCATACGTTCCAGGCTGGTAACCAGTGGGCACGCCGCGGCCTGCGCCCCGCGGCTCCGCAGGGCACCACTGGCGAACTCCTGGCGCCTTCCGGGGGCTGCTGTCCCTCGCTGCCTCCCTCCCCTCCCTCCGCGATCCCCGCTTCGACCCGTTCCACGATTCCCTCCCTCCGCGATTTCCGTGTGCTTTCTCTTTTTGCTTCGCTGGTTGCTTCAACTCGTTCCCCAGGCCGGCTGTCTGAGCCAGACTGCACGAGGACCGCCGCAATGCCGACGTCGACCGACCACGGTTCCCGGCCCATGAGCGTAGCCCGATGCTCGCGTCTTACAGCATGGTGCAACATCGGAATGAATGATGTTGGTTCTCTCGAGTTCCTTTTGGCTTGGCATCGCTCGGACGTGTGCTTTTTTTCCTCGGCGAGGACCATCGAGGAGCATCCTTGATCATTTCGCGAAAACGCCACGCACGAAGCCGAAAAAAACACAGGAAATGGGTGTCCGAGCGATGGCCAGCTGGGGGGGAGGGGCTGATGTGGCTCTCTCGGGGCGTCTCGGCGGCCTCTTGGAGGCAATCTCGGACGGCTCTTGGGACGGCTCTTGGGCCGAGTCGGGGCTTCCCTCCCTCCCCTCCCTCCCCTCCCTCCGCGATCCCCGCTTCGACCCGTTCCACGATTCCCTCCCTCCGCGATTTCTGTGTGCTTTCTTTTTTCCCGGAAAGGGCATCGGCCCAGGGTTCTCTTTTAGTAGGTAAACCTGTCCCCCGGTGCCAACTTGAGGGAGGCCGGCGAATTTTTTCCCTGATAAATAACGAGGTCGAAGGAGGCCGGCGAATTAAAATTTGAGGATGTCTCGAGCGAAACGCTTGTTTTTGAAATCCCGATCGATAAATCACAGGGTGCGGGCCACTTTTTCGTGTGTTGAGGATGTCTCGAGCGAAACGCTTGCTCCGCAGAGTTTGCCGAGGATGTCTCGAGCGAAACGCTTGTTTTGCAGAGCCGACCGCGACGCGGAAAAGCGCCCCGCGCGAAGGAATTTCGATGATGTCTCGACTAATTCGTTTGTTTTTGTACGATTTCCTGGAATTTTGGCAGGATGTCTCGAGCGAAATGCACGACCCCACCCTAGCACGACCATACCCCAGCACGACCACACCCCAGCACGACCAGACCCCAGCACGACCCCACCCCAGCACGACCCCACCCCAGCACGACCATACCCCAGCACGACCACACCCCAGCACGACCCGACCCCAGCACGACCCTACCCCAGCAAGACCACACCCCAGCACGACCACACCCCAGCACGACCTCACCACAGCACGACCACACCCCAGCACGACCACGCCCCAGCACGACCACGCCCCAGCACGACCACGCCCCAGCACGACCACCCCCCAGCACGACCACCCCCCCAGCACGACCACCCCCCAGCACGACCACCCCCCAGCACGACCACACCCCAGCACGACCACTCCCCAGCACGACCACACCCCAGCACGACCACACCCCAGCACGACCACACCCAGTCGCACCCCCGTGGAATGTTTCGTGGCGTGTCTGGTTGAGTGGTTGCCTGTTCGTGGGGTGTCTCGTGGAATGTTTCACGGGGTGTCTCGTGGAATGTTTCGTGAGGTGTCTCGTGGAATGTTTCGTGAGGTGTCTCGTGGGATGTTTCGCGGGGTGTCTCGTGGGATGTTTCGTGAGATGTTGCCCAGTTGGGTATCGTGAAAACGTGACCATGCTGCACATGTCTTTATCCCTTTCCGGGTTCGTGGGTCCATCATGTTTGTGCTTCTCTTGGGCCGAGTCGGGGCTTCCCCGGGCCGTCCAGAGAGTGCCCCACTGGAGGCTCCTCAGCCCGTCGTGGGGCTTTCCTCTTGGCTCCGAAGAAGAATCATGCGACAAGACCCGCTTCTGTTCGTCGCTCGTCTGTCTCTCCACTCCCCCGCGACCCCCCCCAATCAAGAGCACAAGTGTACGATACCAAGCTCTCCTGTTTTGGGGGGCACCTAGCCCGGTTGAGCGTGCTTCCGTCGAGGGCTCTCTCTCTCTCTCTCTTTCTCGGCATTCTTCCATCGAGGGCTCGACCCCCCCCCCCAAGCGGGGGTGGGCTATCATGGCGGGGACCCCTTGGCATCGCTCGGACGTGTGCGTTTTTTCCTCGGCGAGGACCATCAAGGAGCATCCTTGATCATTGGGCGAAAAAACCACGCACGACACCGAAGAAAAACAACACAGAAAATGGACGTCCGAGCGATGGCGAGACCCAGAAGCGCCCGGGAGCCGCCAGAGCGCGGGGCCGTTGGCCATTTGACGAGTCCTCATGACAGAGGGCGCGGGACTCTAATCGGGGGCGGAAAAGAGGGGGGTGATGACTAGGGGGGGTGGATATCATGGCGGGGGCCATGATATTTCCCCAGATTTCATGGCGCCTCTTCTTATTTCATTACGTCCCTGGCCCCCCCGCTGGGCCGCGCACATGCCGCCGGTCATGATTTGCACCCCCCCCCTCTTGGACACCCCCCTGTTGGCCGCTCCCGATCTAAGGGACCTGAGGACATTCCACTCAACGCCTCGCGGCAAGGAGGCGGATTTGGACAGACACATGTGCACACATGATACCATATTGATGCGTGTGCCTGTGTGCGTGTGCGTGTGCGTGTGTGTGTGTGCGTGCTAGCCAGCGTGGACCCCAATCAGTGCGTTGTTGGACTGTGTGCCGGGGGTGTAAGTATATAGATGTATGTATATTGTAAGCGATGTGGTGAAAGCTATGCCGTGTAGGTTGCCCGGTGTGAGATGCGGAGGTGGAACTCATGTGGTGTAGGCTGTGTCGTTTAAGTTGTGTTGCGTAAGCTAGGCAATGTGAACCGGAGGTGGAAGCTGTGGGGCGCAGGCCATGTGACGGCATCTATGGTTTGTAGACGTATGCTGTGTGAGCCAGGCGGTGCCGGTGAGCACGGGGCGCCCACCAGCCGCCCATGGGGCAGCAACGCGAGGCAACCTCGGCACACACCCCAGGCGCGGGACGTCCACGAGGCGGCACGGGGCGGGCAGGGGCGGCCACGCGGCGAAAACCCATGCGATTCGGCAAACTATTGGAGAAAGGAAAGCAAGAGCACCTAGATGCAGACAGCCTTCGAGGACTGTTGGCATGCACTTGGATCTTGTAGACAGATATCTCTATCCACGTGGCAGACATCTGACACCTAGGTGTAGCTTTGCCTGCTGCTGTACACGGGCACAGACGTATGTCTACATGTGTGTGCATGTACGAAAGAGCGTTCCCGTGGCACACTTCTCACTGAAAGGGGGGCCCCAGTTTCAAGCTTTCCCCCCCTCCTTTGGAAGGGGGAGCTGGGCTTCCGGAGCTACTCCCCCTGTTTTCTGTGCATATTGTAGCTAGGGGGGCCCTAGCTAAAGGGGGTGGGCTTGAAAGCTACCCCACCCTTCCCCCCCTTCTCGGGGCCCAGAGTAAGCCCGAGCTCCCCTTTTAAAGGGGGTCTTCCAAAGCTACCCCCCACCCCCCTTCCTTTTATTTGGAGGTTGCAGCTGGGGGGTCCCGAGCTACAGGGGGCGGAGGGCTTGGAAGCTACCCGGCCCTTCTTTTCGGGGTCTGGGGCAAGGCCGGGCTTTCTTTTCCAAATGGGGTGGGGGCTTCGAAGCTACCCCCCCTCCCCTCCTTCTGTTGACACCAGAAAGAGAGTGCGCAGGGGGTGGTCCCTCAGCGCGGTTTCTATGCGTACCAGGGTCGGAGAGCGTGGCAGGGGTGGCGCTTTCTCGACACCAGAGCGGCTCTGGCCGAAGGGGGGGCTTCAACGCTACTTTTCTTCTTTGGTTTTCGGCGCCTTGCTGGTTTTCGGCGTACTTGTAGTTTTCGGCGGCTCTTTGGTTTGCGGCGGCTCTTTGGTCTTCGGCTCGCCAGAAACCAAAGGAGCGCCAAAAACCACAGGAGCGCCGAAAACCAAAGGCGCGCCGAAAACTAAAAGGGCGCCGACAACCACAGCCGAAAACCAAAGGAGCATCCAAAACAAACAGAGCGCCGAAAAGCTAAGGGGCGCCGACAACCAAAAAGCGCCGAAAACCTCACGAACGCCGAAAAGCAAATGGGCGCCGAAAATCAAAGGGGCGCAGAAGACCAAGAGGAAGACGAAAACCAAAAAAGCGCCGAGCAGAAAAAGGAACGCCAAAAACCAAAGACACACCGGAAACCAAAAGGGGCGCCGAAAACCACAGGGGCGCGGAACAGCCAAGGGGCGGGGAAAACAAGAAGGAGCGCCGAAATCAAAGGATCGCCGAAAACCAAGAGGGCGCCGAACAAACAACGGGGCGCCGAAAACCAAAGGGGCGCCGAAATCCAAAGGGGCGCCGAAAATCAAAAGGGCGCCGAAAACCAAGAAGGCGCCGAAGCTCAAAGGGGCGCCGGAACCCAAGAGGGCGCCGAAAAACAACAATGCGCCGAAAACCAAAGAGCGTGCAGAAAACCAAACCAAAAGGAGCGCCGGAAACCACAGAGCGCCGAAAAACAAAGGAGCGCCGACACCCAAAGAAGCGCCGAAAAGCAAAGGGGCGCCAAAGGTCCAAGGAGCTTCCAAGCCCCCCCCCCCCTTCAGCTTCCAAGCCCACCCGGACAAGTCGACTGAGGAAATTTGCGTAGGCTCACTCGTTATCGGCATACGAGTGTGCCTGTGCAGTCCCTGGTCGGTTCACCAAGCGACCCGCGTGTCGCCGTGCATCTGTGACTCAGACGTCGACCAGTAGCTCCGACTGCGCGCACTCGGGCTTCGGGGCAGCACGCACGCGCTCTGTGCCCCGAGCAGTCTGCGCTCCAGGGAGCTCTGCTGCAGGGGGTGAGGCCAATACCCTTGGCATCACTCGGACGTGTGAATTTTTCCTTCGGCGAAAAAACACGCACGAAACCAAAAAAACACAGGGAATGCACGTCCGAGCGATGCCCAGTACCCCCCCCCCCAACAAAACAAACAAAAAAAACACCTCGAGGCGGTGCCGCGCAAGCGCGCCGCCACTGCGCGCGCACGTCGCCCCCCCCCCCACCCCCCCCCCCCCCCACACGAGACGAGCGACGCGCGCGCTCCGCCCTGGAGCATTTGGGGAGGTTGCGGGCGCGTTCCTCCGCCTCCTCCTCCTTCCTCCTCCTCCTCCTCCTCCTCCTCCTCCTCCTCCTCCTCCTCCTCCTCCTCCTCCTCCTCTCCTCCACCTCCCTCCCTCCTCCTCCTCCTCCTCCTCCTCCTCCTCCTCCTCCTCCTCCTCCTCCTCCTCCTCCTCCTCCTCCTCCTCCCCTCCTCCCTCCTCCTCCTCCTCCTCCTCCTCCTCCTCCTCCTCCTCCTCCTCCTCGTCCTCGTCCTCCTCCTCCTCCTCACTCCTCCTCCTCCTCCTCCTCCTCCTCCTCGGAGCAGCACCGCTCGGGGCACGACGTGCTGCAGAGCAGCTGTGCCAGACGTTCGCTTGGGGGAGGGCGCGCCGTAGCGGTGCTCGGAGGTCGATAGACCTCCTACCTTGACGCGTCGATGAAGGAATGGGCCGTCTTCGGTTCGCGAGAGGGCGTCGCGGCCGTCATTTTTGCGGCTCCAGGTCCGTCGGTTTCGGTCCCAGGCCGCTTTCACCAAGGGGAGGTTTGCTAAAGGGAGGTTTGTCCACCGCCGACGACGTACTGTAGAACAGCTGTACCAGACGTTCGGTTCGGGGAGGCCACGCCGTAGCGGTAGGTGCAGCGGCCCGAGCTCGCCCGGCGCTCCTTCTGCTTCGCTTTTTCCCGGAAAGGGCTTAGGCCCAGGGTTCTCTTTTAGCTGTTTACCCCCGGATCTGACGGCTGTAGGGCCGGCGAATTTCTTCTGCGACAAATAACGAGGTCGCGTAGGGCCGGCGAATTAAAATTTGAGGATGTCTCGAGCGAAACGCTTGTTTTTCCCGGAAAGGGCTTAGGCCCAGGGTTCTCTTTTAGCTGTTTACCCCCGGATCTGACGGCTGTAGGGCCGGCGAATTTCTTCTGCGACAAATAACGAGGTCGCGTAGGGCCGGCGAATTAAAATTTGAGGATGTCTCGAGCGAAACGCTTGTTTTTCCCGGAAAGGGCTTAGGCCCAGGGTTCTCTTTTAGCTGTTTACCCCCGGATCTGACGGCTGTGGGGCCGGCGAATTTCTTTTGCGACAAATAACGAGGTCGCGTAGGGCCGGCGATTTAAAATTTCAGGATGTCGAAACGTTTGTTTTTCCCGGAAAGGGCTTAGGCCTAGGGTTCTCTTTTAGCTGTTTACCCCCGGATCTGACGGCTGTAGGGCCGTCGATTTCTTCTGCGCTGTAGGGCCGTCGAATTTCTTCTGCGACAAATAACGAGGTCGCGTAGGGCCGGCGAATTAAAATTTGAGGATGTCTCGAGCGAAACGCTTGTTTTTCCCGGAAAAGGGCTTAGGCCCAGGTCTCTTTTAGCTGTTTACCCTCGGATCTGACGGCTGTAGGGCCGGCAAATTTCTTCTGCGACAAATAACGAGGTCGCGTAGGGCCGGCGAATTAAAATTTGAGGATGTCTCGAGCGAAACGCTTGTTTTTCCCGGAAAGGGCTTAGGCCCAGGCTTCTCTTTTAGCTGTTTACCCTCGGATCTGACGGCTGTAGGGCCGGCGAATTTCTTCTGCGACAAATAACGAGGTCGCGTAGGGCCGGCGAATTAAAATTTGAGGATGTCTCGAGCGAAACGCTTGTTTTTCCCGGAAAGGGCTGAGGCCCAGGGTTCTCTTTTAGCTGTTTACCCTCGGATCTGACGGCTGTAGGGCCGGCAAATTTCTTCTGCGACAAATAACGAGGTCGCGTAGGGCCGGCGAATTAAAATTTGAGGATGTCTCAAGCGAAACGCTTGTTTTTCCCGGAAAGGGCTTAGGCCCAGGGTTCTCTTTTAGCTGTTTACCCCCGGATCTGACGGCTGTGGGGCTGGCGAATTTCTTTTGCGACAAATAACGAGGTCGCGTAGGGCCGGCGAATTAAAATTTGAGGATGTCTCGAGCGAAACGTTTGTTCCCGGAAAGGGCGTGGGCCCAGGGTTCTCTTTTAGTAGGTAAACCTGTCCCCCGGTGCCAACTTGAGGGAGGCCGGCGAATTTTTTTCCCTGATAAATAACGAGGTCGAAGGAGGCCGGCGAATTAAAATTTGAGGATGTCTCGAGCGAAACGCTTGTTTTTTGAAATCCCGATCGATAAATCACAGGGTGCGGGCCACTTTTTCGTGTGTTGAGGATGTCTCGAGCGAAACGCTTGCTCCGCAGAGTTTGCCGAGGATGTCTCGAGCGAAACGCTTGTTTTGCAGAGCCGACCGCGACGCGGAAAAAAGCGCCCCGCCGCGAAGGAATTTCGATGATGTCTCGAACTAATTCCTTTGTTTTGTACGATTTCTGGAATTTTGGCAGGATGTCCGAGCGAAATGCACGACCCCACCCTAGCAACGACAATAACCCAGCACGAACACACCCACAGCACGATCCAGACCCCAGGCACGACCCCCACCCCAGCACGACCCCACCCCAGCACGACGATACCCAGCACGACCAACCCCGCACGACCGACCCAGCACGGACCCTACCCAGCCAAAGACCACACCTCAGCACGACCACACCCCCAGCATGACCACACCCCAGCACGACCACGCCCAGCACGACCACGCCCCAGCACGACCACGCCCCAGCACGACCACGCCCCAGCACGACCACACCCCAGCACGACCACCCCCCCCAGCACGACCACCCCCCAGCACGACCACACCCCAGCACGACCACACCCCAGCACGACCACACCCCAGCACGACCACACCCCAGCACGACCACTCCCCAGCACGACCACACCCCAGCACGACCACACCCCAGCACGACCACACCCCAGCACGACCCGATCGATAAATCACAGGGTGCGGAGCACCCCAGCACGAACCCACCCCAGCACGACCCCACCCCAGCACGACCCCACCCCAGCACGACCACGCCCCAGCATGACCACACCCCAGCACGACCACACCCCAGCACGACCACTCCCCAGCACGACCCCACCCCAGCACGACCCCACCCTAGCACGACCACACCCCAGCACGACCACACCCCAGCACGACCCCACCCCAGCACGATCACACCCCAGCACGACCCCACCCCAGCAAGACCACCCCCCAGCACGACCGCACCCCAGCACGACCTTACCACAGCACGACCACACCCCAGCACGACCACGCCCCAGCACGACCACGCCCCAGCACGACCACGCCCCAGCACGACCACGCCCCAGCACGACCACGCCCCAGCACGACCACCACCCAGCACGACCACCCCCCCAGCACGACCACCCCCCAGCACGACCACCCCCCAGCACGACCACACCCCAGCACGACCACTCCCCAGCACGACCACACCGCCTTGGTTGAGTGGTTGCTTGTCGTCGTGGAATGTTTCGTGGGGTGTCTCGTGGAATGTTTCGCGGGGTGTCTCGTGAAATGTTTCGTGAGGTGTCTCGTGGAATGTTTCGTGAGGTGTCTCGTGGGCTGTTTCGTGAGGTGTCTCGTGGGATGTTTCGTGAGGTGTTGCCCAGTTGGGTATCATGAAAACGTGCCCATGCTCCACATGTCTATATCCCTTTCCGGGTTCGTGGGTCCATCATGTTCCCGGAAAGGGCTTAAGCCTAGGGTTCTCTTTTAGTATGTAAACATGTCCCCCGGTGCCTGCTTGAAGGAGGCCGGCGAATTTTTTCCCTGATAAATAACGAGGTCGAAGTAGGCCGGCGAATTAAAATTTGAGGATGTCTCGAGCGAAACGCTTGTTTTTCCCGGAAAGGGCGGGGGCCCAGGGTTCTCTTTTAGTAGGTAAACCTGTCCCCCGGTGCCAACTTGAGGGAGGCCGGCGAATTTTTTCCCTGATAAATAACGAGGTCGAAGGAGGCCGGCGAATTAAAATTTGAGGATGTCTCGAGCGAAACGCTTGTTTTTGAAATCCCGATCGATAAATCACAGGGTGCGGGCCACTTTTTCGTTTGTTGAGGATGTCTCGAGCGAAACGCTTGCTCCGCAGAGTTTGCCGAGGATGTCTCGAGCGAAACGCTTGTTTTGCAGAGCCGACAGCGACGCGGAAAAGCGCCCCGCGCGAAGGAATTTCGATGATGTTTCGACTAATTTGTTTGTTTTTGTACGATTTCCTGGAATTTTGGCAGGATGTCTCGAGCGAAATGCAAGACCCCACCCTAGCACGACCATACCCCAGCACGACCACACCCCAGCACGACCAGACCCCAGCACGACCCCACCCCAGCACGACCCCACCCCAGCACGACCATACCCCAGCACGACCACACCCCAGCACGACCCGACCCCAGCACGACCATACCCCAGCAAGACCACACCCCAGCACGACCACACCCCAGCACGACCACACCCCAGCACGACCCCACCCCAGCACGACCACGCCCCAGCACGACCACGCCCCAGCACGACCACGCCCCAGCACGACCACCCCCAGCACGACCACCCCCCCAGCACGACCACCCCCCAGCACGACCACCCCCCAGCACGACCACACCCCAGCACGACCACACCCCAGCACGACCACACCCCAGCACGACCCCACCCCAGCACGAGCCCACCCCAGCACGACCACACCCCAGCACGACCACACCCCAGCACGACCCCACCCAAGCACGACCACACCCCAGCACGACCACGCCACAGCACGACCACTCCCCAGCACGACCCCGCCCCAGCACGAGCCCACCCCAGCACGACCACACCCCAGCACGACCACGCCCCATGCCCGACCACGCACCAGCACGACCACCCCCCAGCATGACAACCCCCAGCACGACCACCCCCCAGCACGACCACCCCCCAGCGCGACCAACCCCAGCGCGACACTCCCCAGCAGACCCACACCCCAGCACGCCCACACCCAGCACGACCACACCCCAGCAGACCACACCCACAGCACACCCCACCCCAAGCACGACCCCCCCCAGCACGACCCCACCCTAGCAAGACCACACCCCAGCACGACCACCCCCCAGCACGACCACCCCACAGCACGACCACACCCCAGCACGACCACGCCCCAGCACGACCACGCCCCAGCACGACCACGCCCCAGCTCGACCACGCCCCAGCACAACCACCCCCCAGCACGACCAACCCCCCAGAACGACCACACCCCAGCACGACACCCCAGCACGACCACACCCCAGCTGACCACTCCCCAGCAGGACCACACCGCCTGGTTGAGTGGTTGCAGTGTTTGCCTTTCGTCGTGGAATGTTTATGTGGCTGGGGTGTCTCGTGGAATGTTTCGCGGGGTGTCTCGTGGAATGTTTCGTGAGGTGTCTCGCGGAATGTTTCGTGAGGTGTCTCGTGGGATGTTTCGTGAGGGGTCTCGTGGGATGTTTCGTGAGGTGTTGCCCCGTTGGGTATCGTGAAAACGTGCCCATGCTCCACATGTCTATATCCCTTTCCGGGTTCGTGGGTCCATCATGTTCCCGGAAAGGGCTTAGGCCCAGGGTTCTCTTTTAGCTGTTTACCCCCGGATCTGACGGCTGTGGGGCCGGCGAATTTCTTTTGCGACAAATAACGAGGTCGCGTAGGGCCGGCGATTTAAAAATTGAGGATGTCTCGAGCGAAACGCTTGTTTTTCCCGGAAAGGGCTTAGGCCTAGGGTTCTCTTTTAGCTGTTTACCCCCGGATCTGACGGCTGCAGGGCCGGCGAATTTCTTCTGCGACAAATAACGAGGTCGCGTAGGGCCGGCGAATTAAAATGTGAGGATGTCCTTAGCGAAACGCTTGTTTTTCAGAATTGATTGAGGATGTCTCGAGCGAAACGCTTGTTTCATGTTATAGGTTGTCCTCTCCTGGGGACCAGAATTTAGAGGATCTCTCAAGTGAAATGCTTGGTTTCACGTGCCCGGGTCTTGAGGATGTCTCGAGCGAGACGCTTGGTCTCACGCCTCCAGGTTGCCCAGGCAGAGGTCAAGCGCCAGGATTTGTTGAGGATGTCTCGAGCGAGACGCTTGGTTTCACGCGTCCTCGTCGCCCAGGCGGATGTCTAGCATGAGGATGTGTTGAGGAAGTCTCGATCGAGATGCTTGTTTGCACGTGTCCAGGTTGCCCAGGCGGATGCCTAGCATGAGGATGTGTTGAGAATGTCTCGAGAGATATGCTTGTTTCACGTGTCCAGGTCGCCCAGGCGGATGTCTAACATGAAGATGTGTTGAGGATGTCTCGAGCGAGACGTTTGCTTTCACGTGTCCAGGTCGCCCAGGCGGATGTCTAGAATGAGGAGGTGTTCAAAACGTCTCGAGCGAAACGCTTGTTTTCACGTGCCCAGGTCACCCAGGCGGACGTCTCACATGAAGATGTGTCGAGGATGTATCGAGCGAACTACTTGTTTTCACGTGTCCAGTTCGCCCAGGCGGATGTCTAGCATGAGAATGTGTTGAGGATGTGTTGAGCGAAACGTTTGTTTCACGTGTCCAGGTCGCTCAGGCGGATGTCTAGAATAAGGATTTTGACAGGATGTCTCGAGCGAAACGCTTGTCCCCAGCACGTTCCGTAGCGCGTCCCCTTGGCACGTCCCGCGGTGCGTCCCCATGGCACGTCCCCCATGTCGCTTGGCGCGTCCCTTGAGACGTTCCGCGGCGCGTCCTCCTGGCATGTCCCCCTGTCAATTAGCTTTGCGGCAGATACTATGTGTTCAGGCAGCTCGAGCTTAAGATCCAGATCAGTTCGGTCTGGACTCGGATGCAAAGGAGGACTCGATCCACGACGCTATAGAGCACAACCGCGGCATGGCACATCGCAATTCAGCACGGTGCAGCACAGCACAGACTTCGGCTCGGTACATCAAGATCGATACAATCAGCATTGCAATTTGGCACGTTCCTTGGCACGTTCCGTGGGGCGTCCCTTGTCGAGTCCCCCTGGTACGTCGCGTGGCGCGTCCCCTGGCACACTCCGTGGCACATCCATTGGCACGTTCCGTAGTGCGTTCCCTTGACATGTCCTACGGTGCGACCCCATGGCACGTCCCCTGGCACGTCGCCTGGCGCGTCCCTTGGGACGTTTCGCGGCGCGTCCTCCTGGCATGTCCCCTTGTCAATTAGCTCTGCGGCAGATACTATGTGTTCAGGCAGCTCGAGCTTAAGATCCAGATCAGTTCGGTCAGGACTCGGATGCAAAGGAGGACTCGATCCACGACGCTATAGAGCACAACCGCGGCATGGCACATCGCAATTCAGCACGGTGTAGCACAGCACAGCCCTCGGCACGGTACATCAAGATCGATACAATCAGCATTGCACTTGCCCGTCACCCAATCAGGTGTCTTTGAAAACGTTGCCATGCGTTACATTTCTATATTCCTTTCCGGGTTCGTGGGTCGATCATGTTGCCGTGCCGGTCACGGCGTCGTGAGATTCAGTGGCCCCGCGCGCCACGTATCTCTTCCCAATAAGACATACATGTATAGAGACGTATAGATGCATATATACATATATATATATATATATATATAGATGTATATATAAATATATATATATATACATAGCTATAGAGATACACACCTATAATGTGTATGCACCGGTATGTCCTCCTGCGTCCCAGCGAGCCCTCCTCCCCGGGCAGCCGGGGCGCTGCGCCGCGCCAGGCGCCGGAGTCGCCCTCCCTAGGAGCGAGGCGCGGCGCCCAGAGGTCGCAGCGCGAGGCGGGTCCCGCGCCGTGCGGGCGAGAGAGGGGGGGGGCAACGACACGATCTGGTGGGCCCCAACAGGAGGAGGAGGAGGAGGAGGAGGAGGAGGAGGAAGAGGAGGAAGGGGAGGAAGAGTACGAGGAGGACGACACTGAGGCGGAGGAGGAGGAGGAGGAGGAGGAGGAGGAGGAGGAGGAAGGGGAGGAGGACGACACTTCCGTGGGGGTGCACCACTTCGTGGGGGTAGCTCCACTTCGTGCCTCGAGGCACGGTGGCCGATATGTAGGACGGTCGAGTGTCGGGAATTGGCCAGCGATGGTCCCATTTTGAAAATGGTCGGCCATCCATCCCGTCCATCCTCCTCAGCATTGCAATTTGGCGCGTTCCGTGGCGAGTCCCCCTGGCACCTCGCGCGGCGCGTCCCTTGGCACGTCCCGTGGCACGTCCATTGGCACGTTCCGTAGCGCGTCCCTTTGGCACGTCCCGCGGTGCGTCCCCGTGGCACGTCCCTTGGCACGTCGCTTGGCGCGTCCCTTGGGACTTTTCGCGGCGCGTCCTCCTGGCATGTCCCCCTGTCAATTAGCTCTGGGGCAGCTACGATGTGCTCAGGCAGCTCGAGCTTGAAATCCAGATCAGTTCGGTCAGGACTCGCATGCAAAGGAGGACTCGATCCACAACGCTATAGAGCACAACCGCGGCATGGCACATCGCAGTTCAGCACGGCGCAGCACAGCACAGCCCTCGGCACGGTACACCAAGATCGATACATTCAGCATTGCATGTGCCCGTCGCCCCATCGGGTGTCTGCGAAACGTTGCCATGCCTTCCATGTTAGTTTTCCTTTCCAGGTTCGCGTCGATCATGTCAAGAAAAAATACATTGATGACGACGGCGAAGGGCGAGATCGACAAACGACGCGACGACGATGGATGAGGAGGAATGAGAAATTCTTCACGCTTCGCGTACTCCCACCAGCCCGTTCAGAAACCCTGCCCATGAGAGCTGACGGGGAAAGGGGCGAATAGACACACATAGTGAAACAAAGCGAGCAGCCAGGATGAACAGGGAGATCTCTGGGAGCTCAAGGGGGTGACCTTGGAGGGCATCTTTGAGCCATCCCTGGGGCTCGCGGGAGGAGGAGGAGGAGGAGGAGGAGGAGGAGGAGGCAAACCGCCACTTGGGGCCCTCGTGGGACGCTCTTGGGACGCTCTTGGGCGCTTGCGGGGGCAGGGCGTCGGGACGTCGCCGCGGGAGCAGGGAGCCCGCCAAAGAGCCAGGCGAGCGGGAAAAGTGCCCGAGGCGGTCGCCTGGACGGGGAGGAGGCGCCCTGGAGGCGGAGGCGGCGCGAGACGCCAGGGCGGGAGCAGGGCGGAGGAGCGGCCAGCCCAGGCGACGGCAGGGGCGGGAGCGCAAGAGAGGAGCGGCGCAGGCCGGCGCGGCATGGCCAGGGTCCGCGCGGGGCGGACGGCCCGGCCATCAGCGCAGAAGGGCCACCCCGGCGATGTGCCGGAGCGAGGCCATCACACAAGCGCAAACGTTTTTCCAGCTACGTAGTTTCTGCCCGGGCGGGGGGGGCGATGGTTCCGACCACACGTGGCGACAGCCCTCAGTTTGGAACTTCGAGGAGGAGGAGGAGGAGGGAGGAGGAGGAGGAGGGTCAGAAGAGGAGGAGGAGGAAGATTGGGGCGCAGGAAGTGGTGGCAGTTCTCCTCCTCCTCCTCCTCCTCCTCCTCCTCGTCCTCCTCCTCCTCCTCCTCGTCCTCCTCCTCGTCCTCCTCCCTCCTCCTCCTCCCCTTGCTTCTCCCCTCTTCTCCCCCTCCTTTCTCCTCCTGGCCCTTTTCCCTGTTCACGTGCTCCCCCCGTGTCCTCCTTTTCATTACCCTCCTGTCCATTATCCGCCTTCTCTGGCCGTCCTCCTCTGGCCTCCTCCTCCTCCTTCTTCCCTTCCGCCTCACGGCTGTTTCCTTGGAGATTCGGGAGGCCCCAAGGTGTTTGCAAAGTTGTTTGGATATGTTCGCGGGAATTAGAGGAGGGCGGTGAGAAGGACAAACAGCAGGAGGAACAGCAGGATCAGGAGCAGGATGATGACAGAGGAGGATGCAGGGACGGAGGCGTGGTTCCGTCGCATCCCGCAACACACCCTCGCTCCATCCCATTACCTCCATCATTTCATGATCCCGTCTTCCCTACTTCCCGTCCCGTCCCCTCCCTTCCTCTCCTCTGCACCCCCTCTCCCTCCGTTCCTTCCCTCGCCCATCCCATCCGAGGGCGAGGCGCAGCAGGAAGAGGCGGGGGGAGCAGGCAGGAGGGAGAGGCGGAGGAGGAGGAGGAGGAGGCGGAGGAGGAGGAGGAGGAGGAGGAGGAGGAGGAGCGAGGAGCGAGGAGCGAGGAGCGAGGAGCGAGGAGCGAGGAGCGCGCGGAGGAGAAGGAGTAGGAGGATGAGGAGGAGGAGACA
>CAUYUJ010004014.1:306860-336860 GCA_963575745.1 Prorocentrum cordatum
TACTACTACTACTACTACTACGACTACTACGACTACTACTACTACTACTACTACTACTACTACTACTACTACTACTACTACTACTACTACTACATACTACTACTACTACTACTACTACTACTACTACTACTACTACTACTACTACTACTACTGCTACTACTACTACTACTACTACTACTACTACTACTACTACTACTACTACTACTACTACTACTACTACTACTACTACTACTACTACTACTAACTACTACTACTACTACTACTACTACTACTACTACTACTACTACTACTACTACTACTACTACTACTACTACTACTACTACTACTACTACTACGTCCACCGACGCCGGCGTGTCGACCGCGGCGGCGTCCGCGACGCGACGGCGACGAGCCCACAGGGAGCAGGCGCCTGCCCTGGGAGCAGCCGCTTCTGAGAGCAGCCGCCGCTGCCTTCCATGAGCTCCTGTCCTCAGAGGGAGGGAGAGAGAGAGAGAGAGAGAAAGAGAGAGCTGCCCTCAGCCAGATTCGCGTGCCCTCGGCGAGGCCCCCCGCAGCGCCTCCGCTCAAGCAGCGGCGAAGCGTCCTGGCTTGCCGAGAGGCCCACCAAAGAGTGTTGTAAGAGCCTCGTGTGGTTTGCACGACATGTTCTTTGAACATGTCTGGTTTATGTCAGGAGGGAAAGAAACACACAGACACAATTAATCGTCTACTCCCAGGAAAATATTTGAAAATATGGAAAGTGGGGGGGAAGACGAAAACCCTGAATATATTTGAAAATATTGGCAATCCTGTTATTCGTGTGTATTTATTAGCGTGTCCCTGGGCCCCTTGATTATGTTATAAGAACATTGTTTCCGGAAAGGGCGGGGGCCCAGGGTTCTCTCTTAGTAAGTAAACTTGTCCTTGGTGTCATGCTTGAAGATGGCCAGCGAAATTATTTTGTGACAAATCACAAGGTAAAGTCCCACTCAGCGTGGCACAAATGCGTTTCGCGCGTGCCCGCTCAAGGAAAGTGCGCCCCCCATCTTGGATCCTCGAGAAATAACGAGGTCTGCAGACACCCGTTCTCCCTGGTGAACAAAACGGCGTGGGGCATTTTTGGTAGAATCCTCTTTTAGAAAACGGGTACACAACAACCGAACCGGTACACTACAAATGTCGGGGGCGGAAAAGAGGGGGGTGATGATTAGGGGGGGGATATCATGGCGGGGGGCATGATACTTCCCAGATTTCATGGCGCCTTCTCTTATTTCTTTACGTCCCTGGCCCCCCCGCTGGGCCGCGCACATGCCGCCGCGCACATGCTCTTGGACACCCCCCTCTTGGCCGCTCCCGAAAATGTGAAAATGTTGACTTTTCGCGTGTCCGCTCGAGGATGGCGCGTCCTGCGCCCAGGAATTCTGGGGATGTCTCGGGCGAAACGAATATGACGGGCCTGGGCGCTCCATGCTTCTCTTGGCATCGCTCGGTTGTGTGCATTTTTCCTTCGGCGAGGACCATCGAGGAGCATCCTTGATCGTTTGGCGAAAACACGCACGAAAACGACAAAAAACACTGGGAATGGACGTCCGAGCGATGCCCAGTTCTGGGAGCGCAATCCCAGTGTAATTTAGGAGGAATCGCGGCTTTGGGAGCGCGAACGTCGCGAAATGTTCAAGAAGGATCCTGGCCTTGGGAGCGCGGATGTCACGTACTTTACGAGGGATCGTGGCCTTGGGAGCGTAAATCCAGAATAATTTACGGGGGATCGTGGCCTTGGGAGCGCAAGTCCAGCGTAATTTGCGTGGGATCCTGGCCGCGGGAGTGCGGACGCCGTATAATTTACAAGGGATCGTGGCATGTCCCCCTGTCAATTAGCTCTGGGGCAGCTACTAGGTGCCCAGGCAGCTCGAGCTTAAGATCCAGATCCTATGCAAAGGAAGACTCGATCCACAACGCTATAAAGCACAATCGCGGCATGGCACATCGCAATTTAGCACGACGCAGCACAGCACAGCCCTCGGCACGGTACATCAATACCGATACACTCAGCATTGCAACCTGGCACATTCGTTGGCACGTTCCGTAGAGCGTCCCGTGGCGAGTCCTCCTGACGCGTCTCGTGGGGAGTCCCCTTGGCACGTCCCGCGGCACGTTCCGTAGCGCGTCCCCTTGGCACGTCCCGCGATGCGTCCCCGTGGCACGTCCCTTGGCACGTCGCCGGGCGTGTCCCTTGGGACGTTCCGCGGCGCGTCCTCCTGGCATGTCCCCCTGTCAACTAGCTATTAGCTCTGGGGCAGCTACTAGGTGCCCAGGCAGCTTGAGCTTAATATCCAGATCAGTTCGGTCAGGACTCGGATGCAAAGGGGGACTCAATCCACAACGCTATAGAGCACAATCGCGGCATGGCACCTCGCAATTCAGCACGGCGCAGCACAGCACAGCCTTCGGCACATTACATCCAGATCGATCGATTCAGCATTGCATAGGCCCGTCGCCCAGTCAGGTGTCATGCCTTAGGTTTCTATATTCCTCTCCGGGCTCGTGGGTCCAACACGTTTTCTCTTCGAGCATGTGGTGGTTCTAAGAAGATTCCGTGGTAGGACTACAGGACTGCCAAGACGGTCGGCCCATGCCCTCGGCGAGGACCCGCAGCGCCTCCGCACCCCCCTGCTGGGCGAGACCTGCGCAAGCACTGGCAAGCCTCACTCGTCTGTTGGACCTGCTTGGGCCCGTTGCCCCCGGACCGGCGCTTCCCGATTCAGCCAGGCGCTAAAGCAAACGCGCAACTGGCTACGTTGATCACGGGGCGAGACCGCCCGCGCAGGCACTGGCTCGCGCGACGCTTCCACGTGGCCGCAGGGCCCCCCGTGGGGACCCCTGCGGGTCCGCCGCGGCGCCCGCGGCCGCGGCCTCCGCGCCCCCGGCGGCCGCCCGCGGCCGCTCGCCGCCCGCTCGCTCGCGGCGGCGCCGGCGGCGCGCTGCATCTGCCCGGGTGGCCCTCGCGGCCGCCGCCGCCGCCGGCGCCGCCGGCCACTGCCGAGGCCGCCGCCACCGCGGGCGGCGCCCACAGCGCTTGGCATCGCTCGGACGTGTGCGTTTTTTCTCGGCGAGGACCATCGAGGAGCATCCTCGACCATCTGGCGAAAAAACCGCGCACGAAATCGAAAAATACGCGAGGAATGGACGTCCGAGCGATGGCGAGACTGCCGTCGTCGACGTCGTCGGCGGCGGCGGCGCCCACAGCTCGCGCGGCCTCGCCCGCGCGGCCCGCGGCGGCGGCCGCCGCCGCCAGGGCGCGGGATGCGCGCTGCGGTGTCTCTTTGCCCTCGTCGTCGGGTGGACTTCCCGGGGGGCGCGGTCGTCTCTGATGCTCGCTGGCCCTCCTGAAAGTCCCAAGGAGTTCCGGAGGCTTCCAGGAGTTTCCGCAGGGCCTCCAGGGAAGCTTCAGGCTCCTCGAGGCTGCGGCGTGAAGGATCTGCGTCTTCCCTGTCCTTTCCTCCTCTCGTGTCGGTCTCCCGTCGTCGTTGCCGTGGCCGTTCCCGCCTGGTGTGTCGCTGTTTGGCAGCAGTGCCGTTGCCAGTGATCTGCAGACCGTGGTATCTCGACATTATCAACACACATCTGACGTGCACCGCTTCTCCTTCTCTCTCTCTCTCTCTCTCTTTCTGCCCTTGTTGTGGGGCCTTCCTGGGTGGTAGGGGCGGATCGCGCTCCATGAGAGGTTCAGCAGATGAGTTTGAAGGGTTGCGCAATGAGAAAGGGCGCACCGACTGGATAGGGGAGGGGAGAGGGACGAGACATGATGAACATGTCAAGTCGTGTCGTGGAGCCAAGGTGCAAGTCGTGGAGCCAAGGTGCAAGTCAAGGGTGATTGAGGTGCGACGGTACAAGGTGAGACAAATCTAGCGATGAAGAATGCACCATTCGCCCCGCCCGCCTCTGGGGTCGGTGGATATTGAGGTAAGCGAGGGCCACATGGTGAAAACGAAGCGCCCTCTCCTGGCCGTACAAAGTCAGAAAGTCTCGAACAGAAGCCCGTTTGGCGACATGAAGTTGCTTTTTCGGATCGCCTGGTTGCAGGAGAGTATCAGCCGTGAGGGAGTAGCATATGCGAGACGCCTGGATCACCAAAGTGGCACGTCTGGTGGTTCAACGAGGAGGGCTCAGTCACAAGGAGGAGGGACGGAGGAGAAGGAGGGGAAGAAGGATGTGAGGAGGAAACGTGGGATGAAAAAAAGGAGGTGAGAAGGAGCAGGGGGAGGAGGTGTACTAGCAGGATGAGGCTCATCCTCACCCCATTCCTCCTGTCCTACTGTACCGCTGGGACCTCCCCTCCACTCCTCCCCTCCGCTTCCACTTTCCCCCACAACGCTCCGCCCCCCTTTTTCGTCTTCCTCCGGGCCCTCGGGGGCGCGCTCGGCGATGAACATGCTGATGCTCCTCATACCCCTCCTCCCTCCGAGATCAGCGACGACGAACGACGACGACCGACGGCGACGACCGACGACCAAGCCACGAACAGCACCTAACGACGACGACGACGACGACGACGACGACGACGACGACGACATCACTGACATTGAGCACGCCGACGGCGGCTGCGGCGAACGACGGACCGCGACCGACGGACAGCGACCGACGACCGACGGCGACGCAAGGCGTCCGAGGCCCCCAGGTCTTCCCTGGAAGTCTCCGGAGGCCGAGGTCCAGACGAGGCCCCTGGAGATCTCCAGGGCCTCGACGCTCGCTTCCCGATGGAGCGATCGAGCGAGGGTCGGCGACGGCGGCATCGGCGCGCTAGGGGCTGTCGTCGGGCGGTGACGGCGCGCGAGGGGCTGCGATGGCTGCCGCGGCGACAGCGACGACGTCGTCGGCGGCGTCGGCGACTTCGACGACGGCGGCGGCGGCGGCGACGGCAGTGTGGCGACGACGACGGTGACTGCGGTGTCACTTGGCATCGCTCGGACGTGTGCGTTTTTTCCTCGGCGAGGACCATCGAGGAGCATCCTTGATCATTTGGCGAAAAACCACGCACGAAACCGAAAAAAAACACAGGGGATGGACGTCCGAGCGATGGCGAGGTCAACGACGCCGACGATGGCGGCCACGACCACGACGACGACGGCGGCAACTAGGAGGAGTCGGCTTGCAGGGGGGGGCGGGCGCGGGCGGGGCGCCAGCGACCGCGCCGATTCCATCGCGGGCCGCTGCCCGTTCCCGGGGCTCTGAGGAATCTTCCGGGCCCAGTCGGCCTCGCAGTCGGCGCCGGCGTCGCGTCGCCCGCGAGCGCCAGCCGGCGGGCGGGCCGACCTCGTTGCGAATGTTTGGCGCGAGAGACCCGCGCGGGCCTCGCGCTGTGCCCGCGCCCCAGGGCGACGGCCCAGGCCCTTCTAGCCCCCCGCGCTGACGCGATGGCCTCGCGCGCGGCGCAGGAGCGGGCGCCGCCGACCGTTCGGTTCGGTTCCGCTTACTTCTCATGCGAGAACGCAAAGCCCCCCATGCTGCTCGCGCGCTTTGCGCGCTGAGCAATGCGACGCAGTTGCGACGGCCGCGCGTTCAATTGGAAACCGCAACGCAAGTTTCCCTCCCCGCGCGCGGGGCGGGGCATGAACTTACAGATGCGCCGACGGTCGAGAAAGCGCGCGCCTGCGCCTGCCATGTCGGGCGTGCGCACTGGGCCCGGAAATCTGTGGCTCGACCGCCCGATGCGCCCCAAAAATCGCTCCGCCTCCCCCCCCGCCCCCCCCCCTCAAAACTCTTCCGCGCTCCTGGAAAAAAACGCGCCGCCGAGGCGGGAGCTCGGGCCGCGGCCCGATGGCCCCCAGGGCGCAGGGGAATCAAAGGAATCAGTACGAATCAGTACAGAATCAATACATAATCGGAACAACTGCGACCCCTGATTCTAGCGGAATCAAAAGAATCAGCGCGGAATCAATACGGAATGAAAGGAGGAATCGGCGATGGAACCAGAATCGGCCAGAACGGGGAAGTAGGCCAGAATCGGTGCCAGAACCCATGGAGAGAGGTCTTTTTTCCCGCGAGTTCATTGCGGCGGGTCCGCGGCGCGGGCGCGCCGCGCGACTTCGCGGGTTCAGCGAGGCGCGCGGTCGGCGCTCAGAGTGAACAGGTTGTTTTCAGGACGATATCCTGGCGGCGCGCTGGCGCATTGCGCAATTGCGTATTCCTGGCGGGCTGCTTGAGGGCGACCCGGCAGCGTCGGCCGAATGGCCCGCAAATACCGCGCGGCCGATCGCGCGCCCCATGCGGTCACGTCGACCGCCGTGCGCCGCGACGGCCGCGCGCCCCGGACCGCGCCATTGCCGCGTTGGATTGGGCGGCGCAGCGCCCGTCCTCCAAAAGTCGTCACATGCATATCGCGCGTGTCGAGCCAGCAGCAATCGCTCCCAGAAGCAGCCTTGACAGGCGCCCCATGCCCGTTGTCGCCCGGTCCCGATCCAAATCATAGTTTCTTAGGGTGCGCTTGCGCGAATGTGAGCGCGCGGGCAAGAAACGCGCGCGCGCTTGGCGCAGCCTGGGAAATCCAACATGGACCCCCCCGGGGGCGCGGGGCGCCGGCGACGCCTCCGCCCGCCTCCCGCGCGCCCGACCCCCCCCGCAAGCCGACTCCTCCTAGCGGCAACGGCGTCGACGACGGGGTCGGCGGCCGCGGCGGTGGTGGCGACGCTGACATCCGAGGACCCCGACACTCTGACAGGGGTCCGCGACCCCAGAGGTCCCCAACCTGTCCTCCTCCTCCTCCTCCTCCTCCTCCTCCTCCTCCTCCTCCTCCTCCTCCTCCTCCTCTGCAGGTGCAGTGGAGACCCATGGTGCCCTGGGTTTCTTGGGTTTCGATGCTCTTGGCATGGAAAGCTTGACGTGCCCACACCAGAGATCAGTGGACGTCTTGGGGTCTCAGGGTCCGTCGAAAGTCTCTTGCGGTCGAGCTCCCACTGCAATGGGTCTCCCCATCCCCGGATCGTGGTTCGTGGCCGCGGGGCCTGACAACGGGCCCTGGAGGCCAGAGCCGAGGGAGACCGCCTGGGCGGAGCAGAAGCGCCGTGGCTGGAGATCTGGGGACGACGTCGGTGACGACGTCGACGACGACGTCGATGACGACGACGTCGACGACGACGACGACGACGACGACGACGACGACGACGACGACATCGATGACGACGTCGATGACGACGTCGATGACGACGACGTCGACGACGACGTCGATGACGACGTCGATGACGACGTCGACGACGGGTCGGCCGCGGCGGCGTCGGCTCGGCAGCGGCGGGCGCTGCGGCGCTCGGGAGGGGGAGGCGCCCGCGGCGCACGTTTTCTTTGTGGTCCCGGCAGGACTGTCGGCCACCCGCCTCACGTCGCATGCTGCCAGTAGCGACTTCCTCCTCCTCCTCCTCCTCCTCCTCCTCCTCCTCCCTCCTCCTCCTCCTCCTCCTCCTCCTCCTCCTCCTTCCTCCTTCTCCTCCTGCTCCTCCTCCTCCTCCTCCTCCTCCTCCTCCTCCTCCTCCTTCCCTTCCTCCTCCTGCTCCGTCTCCTCCTCCTGCTCCTCCTCCTCCTCCTCCTCCTCATCCTCCTCCATCTTCTCCTCCTCCTCCTCCTCGAGCCGAGAGGATGAAGTACAGTCGAAGTCCATAGTATGGACGCGCGCCTTTCTCTAGGGTACCCTGGGGTCCCTGCCTGCCTCTGCCTCTGCGGCCCTGGGGTCACTACCTCCTGCCGCCCAAGATATCCCAGCTTCGGGTTCCAAGGGTCTTGCGTCCTTGCCACGCGTCCTTAAGAGATTTCCCCCCGGAAAGTGCGTGGTCCCAGGGTTCTTTGTTAGTTTTGTCAAAGGGCCGGGTCTTTACTTGCGACGGGCCAGCGAATTTCCTTATGTGATGAATAACGAGGTCGAGACGGGCCAGCGAACTAAAATGTGAGGATGTCCCGAGCGAAGCGTTGGTTTTCGAAATTCCGATTGGTCAAACACAGGGTGCGGGACACAGATTCAGGTCAGCGAATCCGTGTTTTTTACGCGTGTTCCCATCGATTGGCCCTTGTCCAAAGGCAGGGAGCCGTGTGTTTGTACATCTGTTCTTTTACACTGGCTCTCTCCAGGAGGCCACACGAGGGCCCAGGTCAACCAGGAAGATATTCAACATGGTTGTCCCGAGCTGGAACCATGTTTTCTCACGTGTCCAGGCCACCCAGTGGGGTATCTAACATGATTGTCCCGAACTGGAGCCATGTGTTTGTACGTATCCAGGCCGCCCAGGGGGGTATCTAACATGGCGTCGGGTCCAACGCCGAATTATCAGGACACGCACGGGAGCCGAAAACCGTTACCCGAACACATATCCCAAAACAGAAAAGTGATGTGTTCTTGCTGTGGACAGGGTGTGGCGCTGTGGGGGCCTCTGCAGGGAAGACATTGCGAGGATGCCTTGAGCGGGAGCGCGAATTCAGCGTATCCAGGCCACGCAGGTATCTAACATGGTTGTCCCGAGCTGGAACCACGTGTTTTTGCGTATCCAGGCCAACCAGAGGGGTATATAACATGATTGCCCCGAGCAAGAACCATGTATGGTTCCCTGTCCAGGCCACTCAGGGGTGCCTATAACATGGTTGTCCCGAGCTGGCACCACATCGTTTTGCGTGTCCAGGCCATCCAGGGGTGCCTCTCACATGGTTGTCCCGAGCAAGGACCACGTGTTTGAACGTGTCCAGGCCACCCAGGGGTGTATCTAACATGGTTGCCCAGAGCTGGCACCACGTGTTGTTACGTGTTCAGGCCACCCAGGGGGGTATCTAACATGGCTGCCCCGAGCAACGGGCACGTGTTTCACGTGTCCAGGCCACCCAGGGGTGTATCTGACATGGTTGCCCAGAG
The DNA here is from genome assembly GCA_963575745.1 of Prorocentrum cordatum. NCBI lineage: Eukaryota > Dinophyceae > Prorocentrales > Prorocentraceae > Prorocentrum > Prorocentrum cordatum. The sequence continues at coordinate 315,724 of CAUYUJ010004014.1, forward strand.
CTGGATCCAGGTGTTTTGGCCGCCCAGTGGGGTATCTAACATGATTGTCCCGAATTGGAACCACGTGGTTGCACGTGTCCAGGCCGCCCAGGGGGGTATCTAACATGGCGCTGGGCCCAACGCCGAATTATCAGGACACGCACGGGGGCAGAACAACGCTACCCGAACACATATCCCAATACAGAACAGTGTCTCGAGCGGGAGCGACGAATGCGAAGACTGCGAAGATGTCTCGAGCGGGAGCGCGGATTCAGCGTATCCAGGCCACCCAGGGGGATGCTTAACATTGTTGGCCCGAGCTGGAACCATGTGTTCTCACGTGTCCAAGCCACCCAGGGGGGTACTTGATATCAGTGTCCCGAGTCAGAACCATGTAGTTTTACATGTTCAGGCCTCCGAAGGGGATATCTAACATGGTTGTCCCCAGCTTGGACCACATGTTTTACGTGTCCAGGCCACCCAGGGGGTATCTAACATGATTGTCCCGAGCAAGAACCTTGTGTTGTAACGTGTCCAGGCTACTCAGGGGTGTATCTACCATTGGTGTCCCGAGCTGGCACCACATGTTCTTACGTGTCCAGGCCACCCCGTGGGATATCTAGCATGGTTGCCCCGAGCAAGGGCCACGTGTTTGAACGTGTCCAGGCCACCAAGGAGAGTATCTAACATGGTTGCCCAGAACTGACACCACGTGCTTTTACTTGTCCAGGCCACCCAGGGGGGTATCGATCATGATTGTCCCGAATTGGAATCAAGTGGCTGTACGTGTCCAGGCCGCTCAGGAGGTATACATTTCTGCAAGCATTGGGACATGTGTTTGGGGAGCGCGTTTCGCTTCCCCCCGCCACCCAGGAGGCACCAGGAGGCCCGAGAAGCCTGACAACACATGGGTTCCTAACGCCCAAGGGCGGGAGAAGCGTGAACACATATGGGTTCTTAGCGCTCCAGGGCGGGACAAGCGTGAAAACACGTGGGTACCTAACGCCCCAGGGCGGGACACACGTGACAGCACATGGTCTTTAACGCTCCAGGGCGGCAGACATTTGAACACACACGGGTTCCTAACGCCCCAGGGCGGGACAATCGTGAAAACGCGTGGGTCCAGGCGGATGTCTAGTATGAGGATGTGTTGAGTTTGTGTAGAGCGAACCGCGTGGTTTCACGTGTCCAGGTCGCCCAGGCGGATTTCTAGCATGAGGAGGTGTTGAGAAAGTCTCGAGCGAGACGCATGTTTTCACGTGTCCAGGTCGCTCAGGCGGATGTCTAAAATGAGGATGTGTTGAGAACGTCTCAACGTCTCCAGCGAAACGCTTGTTTTCACGTGCCCAGGTCACCCAGACGGACGTCTAACATGAAGATGTGTTGAGGATGTCTCGAGCGAACCATTTGTTTTCACGTGTCCAATTCGCCCAGGCGGATGTCTAGCATGAGGATGTGTTGCGGATGGGTTGAGCGACACACGTGTTTTCACGTGTCCAGGTCGCCCAGGCGGATGCCTAGCATGTGGAGTTGGGCAGGATGTTTCGAGCGAAACGCTTGTCCCCCGCACGTTCCGTAGCGCGCCCCGTTGGCACGTCCCGCGGTGCGTCCTCATGGCCAGTCCTTTGGCACGTCGCTTGGCGCGTCCCTTGGGACATTCCGCGGCGCGTCCTCTTGGCATGCCCTCCTGTGGGTGTTGGCGTGGGTGTGGGTTTGGTTGTGGGTGTGGGTGTGGGCGTGGGCCTGGGTGTGAGTTGGTATTGGTGTGGGTGCGGCGCCCCAGACGCTTGGTTTCACGCGTCCAGGTTGCCCTCCTGGCATGTTCCCCTGTCAGTTAGCTCTGGGGGCAGCTACTATGTGCTTAGGCAGTTCAAGCTTGAGATCCAGATCAGTTCGGTCAGGATTCGGATGCACAGGATGACTCGATCCACAACGCTATAGAGCACGATCGCGGCATGGCACATCGCAATTCAGCACGGCGCATCACAGCACAGCATTCACGGTACATCAAGATCGATAGATTCAGCATTGCAATTTGGCACGTTGATGACACGTTCCATGGCGCGTTCCGTGGCGAGTCCCATTGGCACGTCGCGCGGCGCGTCCCTTGGCACGTCGCGCGGCGCGTCCATTGGCACGTTCCGTAGCGCGTCCTCTTGGCACGTTCCGCGGTGCGTCCCCATGGCACGTCCTCTGGCACGTCCCCTGGCGCTTCCCTTGCGACTTTCCTCGGCGCGTCCTCCTAGCATGTATCTCTGGGGCAGCTACGTTGTGCTCAGGCAGCTCAAGCTTAAGATCCAGATCAGTTCGGTCAGGACTCGGATGCGAAGGAGGACTCGATCCACAACGCTATAGAGCACAATCGCGGCATAGCACATCGGAATTCAGCACAGCACATCAAGATCGATACATTCAGCATGGCATTTGCCTTCGCCCAATCAGGTGTCTTTGAAACCTTGCCATGCTTTTCATTTCTATGTCCCTTTCCGGGTTCGTTGGTACATCATGTTCGGAGCAGCGGTCCGCGTTGGTGGCCCGCGTGAGCCACGGCGCAAGGTCGTTGTTCTAGGCTTCCCAGATGGGGTCGGAGTAGCTGGGGTCGGAGGATCGCGCCGCAGCCCGATTTTCGCCACGCCGACGGCGGCGATGCATCGCCGGCGTCTCCGATGCATCGCCGATGCATCGCCGATGCATCGATGATGCATTGGCGGTGCGGCGCGATCCTCTGACACCATCTGCTCGGACCCTATCTAGGAGGCCTCTGGTTGTGCCACCTCGCGCAAGACCCTGTCTTTTTACTTCGCTCCGCTGGCCCTCCTGCGAAGGTGGGGTTTGCACAGGCAGGGGTGGACCCAAACGGTGTTTTGGCGATTTCGTGGGCCGTTTTCGTTCCGGTTCCGTTTTGCGTTCAAGGCGGATTGAAGACAAAAGGAGGGAATACGACAACAAAACGAAAACGAAGAACACCGTTTAGGTCAGCCTTGTGCCCATGGGGGGAGATCAGGAGGGAAAGAAACACACAGACACAATGAATCGTCGATTCCCCAGAAAATATAGGAAAATATGGGAAGTGGGGGGAAGACAAAAACCCAGAAAGTATGAGAAAATATGGGGAATCATTTTATTTGTGTGTACTTATTTGTGTGTCCTGGGGCCCCTTGAGGAGAGGACGCATCGCCCCTCCATCGCCCACTCGAGAGCCCATTGGGGCCCGGGCCCCCCACCCAGCCCAGGAGCGCGCGGCGTCGCTGTCGGAGGCCTATCGCAGACCTGTCGGCGAAGGGATGGGCGTGTTCTCCACCACCACCACCATAAGTTGGCAGGGGGGGGTCTTCTTCCTCCTCCTCCTCCTCCTCCTCCTCCTCCTCCGCCTCCTCCTCCTCCCCCTCTTCCTCCTCCTCCTCCTCCTCCTCCTCCTCCACGTCCTCCTCCTGCTCCTTCCCCCCTCCAACATATGGTGGAGTTGGTGGTGGCGGAAAACAGGCTCATCACGAAGTGTCGCCGATTCGAGATCATTGTCTCCCCCCTCCTGAGCCAGTCACTTGGCGTCGACCTTCCTCAAGGGAGGGGGGGGGAGAGAGGGAGGCAGGGATGAAGAGGCACCTCCGCTCACCCCAGCCTGGGGGGGGCCCGCTTTCACTCCCGCAGCCGCGAGCCGGCGGAAACATCCAATGTGATGGCAAGTCTATTATGTAGTCGATCCCCTACTCGACCCTGAGTTTGGGGCCGATGGCGGATCGATGACACCCGGGACCGAGGAGGGGGAGACGAGGAGGAGGGGATGAAGAGATAGCGATGTTGCTCTCCGTCCCTCGTCGCCATGGCTGGATTCGTACCGAGTGCTTGGTCTGAGCGCATCCCACAACAGGTCTGGGGAGCATCTGTACTGGTACCGATTGAGGGTCCCTGTCTGATGAAGAGTCATCGAGGGGACGAGGAAGAGGAGGAGGAGGATCGATGGTACTTGATCGATGCCGATACGTACTGGATTCAAGATGAGGACAGGACGGGGAATGGGTCATCGTTGATCGAGGAAGAGGAGGAGGAGGAGGAGGAGGAGGAGGAGGAGGAGGAGAAGGGGTGCTGAGCAGCAGCAGGAGGAGAGCAGATGGGGGGAAGATGGGGCCTGCCCCGAGAGCAGGGCCCCCGCCTCGTTGGTATCCCTCCTTTTTCCCAAAAGGCCGTGAGCCCAGGGTACTCCTTTCGGAGTTTCCCCCCAGGCCTCGACGGCTGTAGTGCCGGCGAATTTCAAGGTTGAGGATGTCCCGAGCGAAACGCTTGTTTTGCAGACAATGTTGAGGATGTCTCGAGCGAAAGTCTTGTTTTGTGTTTCAGATTGCTTAGGGCCGGCGAACTTATTTTTGAGGATGTCTCGAGCAAAACTCTTGTTGTTCAGAATGTGTTGAGGATGTATCGAGCGAAACGCTTGTTTTGTGTTATAGATTGTCTTCTCCTGGGGACCAGAATTGGATCTCTCAAGTGAAATGCTTGTTTTCACGTGCCCAGGTCTTGAGGATCTCTCGAGCGAGACGCTTGACTGCACGCGTCCAGGTTGCCCGAGCAGATGTCTACCATAAGGATGTGTTGAGAATGTCTCGAGCGAGACGCTTGTTTTCGGCGTCCAGGTGTTGAGGATGTCTTGATCAAGACGTTTGCTTGCACGTGTCCAGGTTGCCCAGGGGGATGTCTAGCATGAGGATGTGTTGAGGATGTCTCGAGCGAACCGATTGTTCTAACGTGTCCAGGTCGCCCAGGTAGATTTCTAACATGAAGATGTGTTGAGGGTGCCTCGAGCGAGACGTTGGCTGTCACGTGTCCAGGTCGCTCAGGCGGATACCTAGCATGAAGAGGTGTTGGACGTCTAACATGAAGATGTGTTGAGGATGTCTCGAGCGAACACCTTGGTGTCACGCGTCCAGGTCGACTAGGCGGATGTCTAGCATGAGGATTTGTTGAGAATGCGTTAAGCGACACGCTTGCTTTCGCGTGTCCAGGTCGCCCAGGCGGATGTCTAGCATGTGGATGTGGGCAGGATGTCTCGAGCGAAACGCTTGTTCCCAGCCGTGTCCCGTGGCACGTCCATTGGCACGTTCCGCAGCGCGTCCCCTTGGCACGTCCGGCGGTGCGTCCCCGTGGCACGACCTTTGGCACGTCCCGTGGCGCGTCCCTTGGGACGTTCCGCGGCGCGTCCTCCTGGCATGTCCTCCTGTCAAGTAGCTTTGGGACAGCCACTATGTACTCAGGCAGCTCGAGCTTAAGATCCAAATCAGTTCGGTCAGGACTCTGATGCAAAGGAAGACTCGATCCACAACGCTATAGAGCACAATCGCGGCATGGCACATCGCAATTCAGCATGGCGCAGCACAGCACAGCCCTCGGCACGGTACATCAAGATCGATACATTCAGCATTGCAAATTGGCACGTTGCGCGGCGCGTCCCGTGGCGAGTCCCATTGGCACGTCGCGCGGCGCGTCCCCTGGCGCGTCCCGTGGCACGTCCATTGGCGCGTTCTGTAGCGCGTCCTTTTGGCACGTCGCGCGGTGCGTCCCCATGGCACGTCCACTGGCGCGTCGCCTGGCGCGTCCCTTGAGACGTTCCACGGCGCGTCCTCCTGGCATGTCCCCCTGTTAAGTAGCTCTGGGGCAGCTACTGTGTGCCCAGGCAGCTCGAGCTTAAGATCCAAATCAGTTTGGTCAGGACTCGGATGCAAAGGAGGATTCGATCCGCAATGCTATAGAGCACAATCGCGGCATGGCACATCGCAATTCAGCATGGCGCAGCACAGCACAGCCTCCGGCACCGTACATCAAGATCGATACAAACATTGCAAGTGCCCGCCGCCCAAGCAGGCGTCTTTGAAACGTTGCCATGATTTACAGTTCTGTAAGCCTTTCCGGGTTCGTGGGTCGATCATGTTCTTGGAAAAGGCGTGGGCCCAGGGTTATCTTTTACATGGTTCCCCCCCTGGGACGCCTTGAAGATGGTCGGCGAAATTAACTTGCGATAACTAACGAAGTCGAAGAGGGTTGGCGAATGGACATTTGAGGATGTCCTTAGCGAGACGCTGGTGTTTGAACTTCCGATCGATAAAGCACATGGTATGATAAGCATGTTCGTTTGTCGCAGAATTCTCGAACGGACGCTTGTGTTGTATAATGTGTTGAGGATGTCTCGAGCGAAACACTTGTTTTGGAGACTTCCGCTAACCTGGACGCCCAAGGATGCCCCAGAGTGCGGACGCAGCGTTAAAGACGACGAATATTGGCCCAGGGAGAGCGGGCACGGCGTAATTGATTTGGGATTGTGGCCGTGGGAGCGCGGGCGCAGCGTAATTTACATTGGATCGTGGCCTTGGAGCGCGGACGCACTTTAATTTACAATGGATCCTGGCCCTGGGAGCGCGGACGCAGTGACATTTACTTTGGATTTTGGCCTTGGGGGAGCGGACACAGCGTAATTCACGAGGGGGCCTGCCCTTGGGAGCGCGAACGCAGTTTAATTCGCGAGGGAGCGCGGCCCTGGGAGCGCGGACGCAGCGTACTTTATTAGGGATCGTGGCCCAGGGAGGTCAGACGCAGCGTAGTTTACGATGGACCGTGGCCCAGGAAGCGCGGGCGAAGCCTAATGTACGATGCATCGTGGCCTTGGGAGTGCTGACGCAGTTTGAGTTACAAGGGATCGCGGCCCTTGGGGGGGCTGACGCAGCGTAAGATATTAGGGAGCGTGGCCCTCGGAGCGCGGACGCAGCGTAATTCACGAGGGAGCGCGGCCCTGGGAGTGCGGACGCAGCGTACTATACTAGAGATCGTGGCCCAGGAAGATCGGACGCAGCGTAATGTACGATGGATCGTGGCCCTGGAAGCGCGGACGCAAAGTAATGTACGAGGGATCCTGGCCTTGGGTCAGGGGCGTCCCGCGGCACGTTCCCTGACGCGTTCCTTGGCACGTTCCCTGGCGCGTCGCCTGACAGGTTCCCTGGCACGTTTCGGTTCGCGTCCCGTGGCGAGTCCCGCTGGCACGTCGCGCGGCGCGTCCCTTGGCACACCCCGTGTCCGTTGGCACGTTCAGTGGCGCGTCCCCTTGGCATTTCCCGCGGTGCGTCCCCATGGCACGACCTTTGGCACGTCCCGTGGCGCGTCCCTTGGGACGTTCCGCGGCGCGTTCCCCTGGCATGTCCTCCTGTCAAGTAGCTCTGGGGCAGCCACTATGTGCTCAGGCAACTCGAGCTTAAGATGCAAATCAGTTCGGTCAGGACTCGGATGCAAAGGAGGACTCGGTCCACAACGTTATCGAGCGCAATCGCGGCATGGCACGTCGCAATTCAGAGCGGCGCAGCACAGCACAGCCTTTGGCACGGTACATCAAGACCGATCCATTCAGCATTGCAAGTGCCCGTCGCCCCATAATGTGTTTTCAAGACGTAGCCGTGCTTTACAGTTCTGGATTCCTTTCCAGTTTCGTGGGTCAATCTTGGTATCAATGGCGGCGTCGTCCTCCGTCCCCCCACTAAACTGCAGGCCGCCCGATGAGATGAACCCCGAGGGGTCTTTAGTTGTGTCTTCCATGTTCCCCTTAGCTGGGAACAAACTCGCCCCTCCTCGTCCTCATGGTCCTCCTCCTCCTCATCCTCCTCCTATTTCTCTTCATCCCCCCCCCCTCCTCCGCCTGCTTGTCCTCTTTGTCGTTATCGTAGTAGTCGTCGTCGTCGTCGTCGTCGTCGTCGTCGCGGCGGGGATTGTGTTCCATCTATGGTTGGGTGGGCTGCATAATGTTGGAAGGTTCTTTCTCCAAGGGGATAACCCATTGTGAGCTACTCTACACGCGGGAGGCGTCGTGAGCATCGTCCAATGAGGATTTCAATAGGGATGAGCGGCGGTGATTGTAGTCGTGGTTGGAATCGTGATTGTAATGATGATTGTGTGCGCGATTGCAGCTGTAATCGTAGCCGTGGTTGTAGTCCTAACCATCGTCGTAGTCGTAGTCGTCCTCGTGGTCGTCGCGGCGGCGTGGTTTCCCCACCAGTGGTGGGCGGGCTGAATAATGGTCGGGGATCGTCCCCCCTGGGGATCGTCCGTTGTGGGCTCCCCTACATGCGCGAGGATATGTGAGCAGTGTCTCACGGGGATTGCAATACGAAACAGTGATTGTGGTTGTAGTCGTGGTAGTTGTGGTTGCAACCGCGACGGTAAACGCGATTATAGTGGCGATTCTAGTCGTAATCGTAGCCGTGGTTGTCGTCGTCGTCGCCGCGGCGAAGATTTGTCCCCACTAGTGGTGGGCGGGCTGGATAATGGTGGGGTCTCTGTCCCGCTTGGCATAATCCACCCGAGGGCTACCCTACACGCGTGTGGGCATCTCCTCACGAGGATTGCAATCGGAATCCTTGGTTGTGGTTGTAGTCGTGGTTGTAGTTGTGGCCGTACTAGCGATTGCAATCGTGAGTAAAGTCGCGAGTGTAGTCTTGATCGTAGTCGTGGTTGTAGTCCTAATCGTAGTCGTAACCGCAGTCGTAGTCGGAAGGTCAATCGTAGCCGCAGTCGTCGTCGTCGTTGTTGTGCGGCGGGCGCCGCGGAGAAATAAGTTCTGGCACTGCACCCTAGGCGATGCTTAAGAAAACCTAAGTTTTCGTCCAGAGTCTCGATTATTCTTAACGTTTCGATGTGAATCCCAAGATTTCAATCGAAATTCTGGGTTTTTATTCAAATTCTGGGACTATGAATTTCTTAGCCCATGATTTCTTAAGCATTTCGCAGGGTGTAGTTGGTGCGACCTTGGTCCATCAATAAGGTTGGCCAGCACATCGTTGTTTCCAACGATCGGGGGGGTCTAAAAACCTACTGGGGTTACGGATGTGTTTCACTCCAGAGCAACATATGTGGTCAGCCCCGTCCTATTTCAATCATGTACGGTCTCTTATGTTGTCCGCCGCTCATCCTCTTGGCGGGCCGCAACCCAAACCACATTCACCCCGTTTACTATGTCACGCGTCTACATGTTCCTCCCGAGTGGTTTGTACATTTCTCGTTTTCTTCCCTGCCCTCTTCGTCCAGTGCCGTGCGCCTGCATCGCGAGGATACTCCATAAACGAGAGGAAGCTTGCTGTGGACCTTCCAGCTCCTCTTGTGCGCCCGCGCCTGCAATTGCTGGCTATTCTAACGTGGTAGGGCCCGCGCTGGGCCGACTATCACTCGAAGAGGGGGCGGTACGCATGACTCAGGTCAGCATGAAGTGAAATGGGTTTTGGACGATCGAGGAGGCACGGGTTCGAAGTTCGAGGTTGCTGGTGTTTGTATGTTTTCACGTTTCTTGGGTCTCACGGGGGGCGTCTCGCCGCCACGGGTGGAATTCACCGACGAGAGCGTTTGTGCGAACGCAGTTGGGACAGGTGTGTGTGTGTGGGGGGGGGGGAGGGAGCAGCGGATCTCAAGGTTGCCGTGCAGAAATGTTGCCTCGGTGGGGGCCCTCGTTTTCTGGCGCCCTGGGCTCCTCTGAGGGCCTTGGACCCCTGAGAAGGCTACTCGGGATGGAACGTTGGTGCCGGGGAGAGCTTGTGGTCCAGAGCCCGAGTTCTCCAAGACAATTTGTTTTGCTTGTCGATCAGGGGGAGGGGAGTGCTGACTAGCTCTCGGGGGGGAAGCCCATGGAGGGGGATCGAGTCGGAGAGGGGGAGGCCTCGTTCTACCTCGGCGCATTGGGAGCACATGTTCACGCTGGTGTCTGCCATGCCGCCTGTGGCGGATGTGCTCCAGGTGCGCTCGTCTGGAAGGGCGCCCCCCTCTTCGCCAAGCCCCCATCCCGTCCTCCGCCTGCATCGGCGTCTCCTCCCCGCCCCTCCTCGTCCTCAGATTCCTCCTGATCCCTCTCGTGTTTCCGCTCGTGCGAGATCGGCTCGACCTGGCCCGACGCATAGCCCTCCTCCTCTCGATCCTCCTCATCCTTGGGCCCGTCCGCTCTCTCCTCCTCCCCCGTCCGGCTCGGTTCTCTCGGAGCCTCTTCCTCCCCGCCGTCCCGGTGGCCCCCGTCCTCCCCGCAGCCCCCCGAAGGTCCCCAGAGACTTCCTCCAAGGGGCCGCCCGCGACCTCTGCAGGGCCTCTGGAGATCATCTTAGATCTGGGCGTAACGGCGACGACGACGACGAGTTCTCGACGGCGAAGACAACGAGTTTTCGATGTCATCTACAAATCGACGAGTTCCCCAGGTTTGGAATTACTTTCGCGGCCCGTTCCGCGCCCTGGGACCTCCCAAACCAGCCCGGGATGAGTAGGGTCGACAGCTCTGGGGACCCGCGTGTCACGAAAGATCGTGACGTCGGAGATCTGCGTCATTACACGCCGATCGCTGAAAGTAGATATTTCTGGATTCCCAGATCTCAATCTACTTCAAGCGCCTTCCTACTTCGAGAATCGATACGTGCGTGTTGTTTTTGTTATTCGTTGGATGGGCCCGAACCCAATATGATTTCTCCGCCTTCCTACTTCATGTTTCCACCTACTTCCGACTGGTTGTTATCCTTATTTTTCTTCGCTTGTCCTCCGCTGCCTCCCTCACCTCTCCCTCGTCACTCTCCGCTTCCCTTTCCTCTCCCCCCCTTCTCGCCATCCCCCTCCGCCTCTCACTCCTCCCTTTTATACGTGTCCGACTCTCCTTCCTGCCCCGCTTTTGGCCGAAGAGCGCGCCTGGCAGAAAACAGCGCCTTCCCGTCTCTCCCGCTCTCGTTCCCCCTTCCCCCCCTCGTCCTCTCCCCGCTTCGCCCTCGCGCTCCCCCTCTCCACGGATATTCGACCTCATGGTTGTTCGTGGTTGCCTGGCCAGTCGACCTAGCCCAGGGGGGCACGACATGGGCCGACCGCTCGGAAAGTTTTGCCGTCAGCGGTGTTTCCTCAGTGTTGGAAGTATTCCTGGTGTCTGCGAAGGAGTAGTGCTAATGATGATGACGGCGTGGAATGACAACGATGACGATGATGCTGGCAATGACGACGGTTGTCATGATAATGACGATGGCTATGATGGTGGTGATGATGATTATGATGATGATGATGATGGTGGTGATGATGCTGCTGCTGCTGCTGCTGATGATGATGATGATGATGATGATGATGATGATGATGATGATGATGATGATGATGATGATGATGAATAGCGAGGACGATGACGATGACGGTTACGAGTGCAACGATGTTGATGATGGTAGCCATGGCGGTCATGATGAGGTTGGTAGCGATGTTGATGGTGGTGATGATGTTGGTGATGATGTCGTTGAGGATGACGATGATAGTGTTGTTGCTGGTGCTGGTGCTGATGATGATGATGATGCTGCTAATGATAATGGTGATCGTGCTGGCTGTGTTTATGGTGGTGATGGTGGTGATACTGGAGGTGGCGAGTATGCTGGCGATGACGATCATGGTGTTGATAATGGATGTAATGACGATGATGATCACGATACGCTATCATCGTCACCACCACAGCCACCACCACCACCGTCATCAGCATCATCATAACGATAATCAGCATCCTCATGATTATCAGCATCAGCATCAGCACTATTATCATCATCATAAGCATCAGCATCATCATCAGCACCAGCATCATCAGCACCAGCAACATCAGCATCATCATCATCATCGTCATCATCGTCATCGTCATCGTCATCGTCATCATCACCATCGTCGTCGTCATCATCAGCATCATCCTCATCATCAGCAGCATTAACATCACCATCATCCTCGCATTCATCTGCAGTGGTCTGGCCCCCGAGCAGAGCGGCGGACTCCCCACTCTTCGGCCGCGCGTTCCGGGCAATCCCCTCTCGCCCTCGCTTGTTCTGCGAGGTTCGGCCAGACTGGCGCCGCTCGGCCCAGCCTTTTCAATCGCCGTCCGCCATCGCGGGGCGGGGGAATCTCAGCACAACGGGCGGGGGGGACGCCAATCGTGCCGAGGCGACCTCTCCCCGGAGGTCAAAACGCTGCTCTCAGGGGCAACGTCAGGGGGGGGGGGGGACAGACTCGGGAACATGCGGATTCCCCCAAGAGCCCGGCCTGTCCAGGAACATGCCGACTCGCTAGGTATCGTGGGCCTGCGGCTGGCCTTCTCGGCGATGCATCGCCGATCCCGGTCCGATGTTGTCCGCCCCCGAGTGCTTGGCATCGCTCGGACGTGTGCGTTTTTTCCTCGGCGAGGACCATCGAGGAGCAGCCTTGATCATTTGGCGAACAAACCACGCACGAAGCCGAAAAAAGCACAGGGAAGGGACGTCCGAGCGATGGCCAGACTCGGACGTGTGCAGCTAGGACCCTCGAGGAGCATCCCGGGTCAGCCCGCGACACGCAATCGCGCGACACACCGAAGGTGTGCGCGTGGAAGGGGCGTCCGAGCGACGGCGAGGGGGAGGTCGTGCAAGGCCGAACGTTTCGTGTCGAGGGCCGGGAGCTCGTGGCCCCACCGCCGGCGCCTTCCAGGGCTCGCGGCGGAGCGCGGGCACGCGGCGGCGGCCATCGTCACTCGCCCCCCCTCGCTCATTGTACCGACAAGGACAAAACGGGATAGGTGTATACTGTCTGCGGTCCACGCGGACTTCTTCGATCTGCGGTGGACCCTCCCCCCATTTTCCTCCTCCTCCTCCTCCTCCTCCTCCTCCTCCTCCTCCTCCTCCTCCTCCTCGGACCCCAATCTGGGAGGTCCAGGCGAGGATCGGTCGGGCCGCCCCCTGGCGCGCTCCGCGCGCGGGGGGCGGCGCCGCAGGCACCGCCGAGCACTTCTGTGCATGCCGGCGTTCCTCCCTCCACCGCGCGGTGTCGGGAGCCAGGGCCCGCGTCGTGACGGCAGGGGCCCGCCGTGCCCACGCGCGCTCGGTCGCCGCCGGGGCGCGGGGGTGGTGGCGCTCTGCCCTCCCCCTCGCGGGTCAACGGCCGGCCAGAGGGCCGTCCCTCTCCTGGGCAATGTTCGGACGTGTTTTTCACCAAGAGGGCATGTCAGAGCCCCGAATCATCAGGGGTAACTCGGGTCAGGGCTAACTCGGGTTTGTTTTTCGGGAATCCAAACCCGAGTTACCCCGGACCCGAGTTACCCCGGATAATTCGGGCGCCCAAGCATAGGCCCAGGTGCCTCTTTCGGTGTGGGAAAGCTGTCCCCAGTGCCAAGTTCGAAGAGGGCCGGCGGAGTTATCTGCGACGAGGTCGAGGAGGGCCAGCGGATCAGATGTTGAGGATATCCCAGGCGAAACGCTGGTTGTTGAAATTCCGACCGATGGAACACATGGTCAAGTGATCATTTTCGTGTGCTGTGGATGTCTCGAGCGAAACGCTTGTTTCGGAGATTTGGTTGAGGATTTCTCGAGCGAAACGTTTGTTGTATCCTTTTGATTGCTCCTCTCCTGGGGCTCGAGTCCTTGCCGTTATGCGCATGTTCCTGTAGATTGCCTTGGCGAATGCTTCAGAGCGGGACAATCGTGAGAACACATGGGTTCCAGAGCGGGACAAGCGCGAAGACACGTGCTTCCTGACGCCCCAGGGCGGGACATTCGTGAAAACAGATGGGCTCCTCACGCCCCAGAGCGAGAGAAGCGCGAAAACACGTGGCCTCCTGACGCCTCAGAGCGGGACGAGCGTGAAGGCATGTGGGCTCCCATCGCTCGAGAGTGGCACACGCGCGACAACACGTGGGCTCCCAACGCCCCCGGAGCGGGAGCACGCGGGGTCTCTGACCGCCCCAGGGCGTGGCACAGGGGAGAAAAAGCGCACGGTCTCCGAACGCCCCCGGGCAGGACCGGCAGGACAGCATGCGGGTGCCCAACGCTCGGGGGCGGAAAAGAGTGGGGTGATGATTAGGGGGGGTGGATTTCATGGCGTGGGCCATGATATTTCCCCAGATCTCATGGCGCCTCTTCTTATTTCATTACGTCCCTGGCCCCCCCGCTGGGCCGCGCACATGCCGCCGGTCATGATTTGCACCCCCCCTCTTGGACGTCCCCCTCTGGGCCGCTCCCGACAGGGTGCGGCAAGCGCGAAGGCACGTGGGCTCCTCACGCTTGAGAGCGGGACGCGCGCGAAAGCGCTCGGGTTCCCAGCGCCCCAGAGCGGGACAGGCATGAGAGCAAGTGGGCCTCTTAGCGCCCCAGGGCAGGACGAGTCTGAAGACACGTGCGTTGCCAACGCCCCGGGGCGGTTCAAGCATGACAACAGATGGGTTCCTACCGCACCAGAGTGGGACAAGCGTGAAAACATTTGGTTTCCTGAGGTCCCAGAGCAGGACAAGCGTGAGAACATGTGGGTTTCTAACGCCACGGCGACACATTCGTGAAAACACGAAACACGTGGGGTCCCAACGCCTCAGAGCGGCGTAGGCGTAAACACACATGGGTTGGTAACGCCCCAGAGCGGGACAAGCGTGAAACGATGTAAGTTCCTAACGCCCCAGAGCGGGACACGCGTCAAAACTCGTGGGTTCCCAACGCCTCAGAGTTGGACGTCGTATGCCCTTCCCTGCTCGGCGCGTCCCTTGGCTCGTCCTCTGTCGCGGTCCCTGGCGTGTCCCCTGGCGCTTTCTCTGCCCGTTCCGTGGCGCGTCCTTTGCAACGTCCTTTTTCACGTCCCCTGGCGCATCCCCTAGTGCGCCCCTGGCAATTTCCGTGGCGCATCCATGCGCCTTGCGCTCCGTGTCGTCTCGTCCCGCTTCAGGATTGAGTGGGGTCTTGAGTTCGAGTTGATCGTTTCTTTTGCACCTTCGACTTGAGCCAGCTCTGGGCGAGTTAGGCCGTCAAGCAGCTCGAGCTTAAGATCCAAACCAGTTCGAGCAGGTCCCGTGGCGCGGCTCGCTGGGACGTCCCCTGTCACGTCCACTGGCATGTTCAGTGGCGCGCCCGCTGGCACGCCACGCCGCTGGCACGCCACTGTGCGGCGCGGCACAGCGTAGAGCAGCAGAACGCCGCCCCTGGCACAGTACCATCACCATGGGTATCTTCAGCATCGCCACTGCCCATGCTTCGCAGTCCTAAATCTCCTTCCAGGTTCGCTCCGTCGATCATGTTTTTCCCAGGCGAGGACCATCGAGGAGCATCTTGGGCCATCTTGCGAAGCATGAGCGCACGTGGCCGACAACAAACACCGGGGATGGACGTCCGAGCGATGGCACGTCTCCAGGAGGCGAGCGCGCCCTTCGCGCCCCCCGCGGCGCGGAGAACGATCGTGAGCGCGCCCCGCGGCCGGGATTCGAGGAACACGAGCAACTGCATGAACGGAAGCTTTCGGAGCTTCGCGCGCATTCTTGGGATCTGCGCTGGGCCCTACCAGCGCCGCCCATGGTGCGCTCCGCGCGCCAGAGAGTGGGGTCCAGCGCCGATCCAAGGACTCCGCGCGGAGCTCCGGAAGTTTGTAGGTTATGGAGTCCGCTAACGGTGAAGGTTGTCACTCCTAAGAGTTTGAGCTAAGCAACGCCCTGCAATTCCCTGCATATCTAACCTGGCCTCTGCAATCAGGCACAGTCTTGCACAGCCAGGCCTGATGTCCTTCCTTATCTCGTGTGGCCCAATCCGGCGGACTCATAACCTCAATCCGGTCAGGTTGCCCTGGCGTCCACGACAGTCTCCCAGGAGTTACCCCCCTAACCAGCCACGCCGCTCCCGGCCAGGCTCATCCGCGGACCAGCATCGGCGGGGGAGGTCGGAGGGGGCGGCCCTTCTCGGGAGGCTCGGAAGGCCTCCGACCCTGTGAGCAGTTCTCAGAGCCTTCTCCGCAGACAGGGGCGGCTTCTCAGAAGCCCGGAAGGCTCCGCAGAACCCCCTTCCGCTTCAGAGGAAGCCCGCCCCCTCTCGCTTCCCCGTGGGCTCGCCGCCGACTCGATAGGCGCCTTTCCTGGGTGCACCAGGGGGCGCATCAACCGATCCTGGGCCCAGGGCCCGGCCTGGCCAGGGGACCGGTGCAGCGCAAGAGCGGAGGGTTGGCGTCCCCCCCTCGCAGGCTTGCCTTACAGGCCTCTCTTTCGGGGCAGGCACTGGGAAGCCCGTGGCCCCCGCCTCATGCTCGTCGTCCTGGTCCGCCCTCACCTCCAGGCCTCCCGGCTGGGGTCCGAGTAGATGGGGTCGGAGGATCGTTATCGGCGATGCGGCGCCATCCCCCGACCCCATCTGCGCGGACCTCGTCTGGAGAACATTGTTGTTATTGCTCATCATCCTGAGCGTTGAGGTGCTGAGGGGTGGGTCGGGCAGCTGGACGGTTGAACAGTCCGTTTCCAGATCTCCCGTGAGTCGGGGGCGGAAAAGAGGGGGGTGATGATTAGGGGGGGGTTGATATCATGGCGGGGGCCATGATATGTCCCCAGGTTTCATGGCGCGTCTTCTTATTTCATTACGTTCTTGGCCCCCCCGCTGGGCCGCGCACATGCCGCCGGTCATGATTTGCACCCCCCCCTCTTGGACACCCCCTTCCTGGCCGCTCCCGAGTGAGAGGATCTGTCCGTCAGGGTGTATATTCCTCGGTGTCGGCCCCAGGGGCCCGTCAGAGGGCCCCAGGACCATCAGACACGGATTTGGACCGAAACATTTACCCTTATGTCGGGCGTGTCCCCCTGCAAGGGGATTTTCGGAGGAAAAAAAAGATACCCCCAAAATACCCCAAAAAAGATCAAAAAATAATCCCCAGGCTATGTTTGGACTATTTTTTATGATTGTTCGGGTATTTACCTAGCAGCGAAGACTGATAGGCTTCTAGTGGTCTCAAAAGAGAGCATCATGACTCCCCAGGGGGGTCTGGGCAGATGCCAGACGGATGCCGCGGGAATCCGGGGACTCCCCAAAACCTTATCCCAGGCCACATTTTGACTGCCTGGAGCCAACAGAACACCATTCCCAGGCCACATTGTGAATGCCCGGAGCCAACTGTAGGCCACTTCGTCTTCTTCGTGTTCCCAGAAAATTATTCCCAGGCCACATTTTGAATGCCCGGAGCCAACTGTAGGCCACTTCGTGTTCTTCGTCTTCCCAGAACACCATTCCCGGGCCACATTTTGAATGCCCGGAGCCAACTGTAGGCCACTTCGTGTTCTTCGCGTTCCCAGAACATTATTCCCAGGCCACATTTTGAATGCCCGGAGCCAACTGTAGGCCACTTCGTGTTCTTCGTGTTCCCAGAACACAATTTCTGTACAGTGTTTTGATTGCCTGGAGCCAACTGTGGGCCACCTCGTGATCTTCGTGTTCCCAGAACACCAATCCTGTGCCACATGTTGAATGCCCGAGCTGAGGCAGGCTGAGGCTGAGGCAGGCTGAGGCCGAGGCAGGCTGAGGCTGAGGCTGAGGCTGAGGCTGAGGCTGAGGCTGAGGCTGAGGCTGAGGCAGGCTGAGGCTGAGGCAGGCTGAGGCTGAGGCTGACGCAGGCTGAGGCCGAGGCTGAGGCTGAGGCTGAGGCTGAGGCAGGCTGAGGCTGAGGCTGAGGCTGAGGCTGCAAGCTGCGGCTGAGGCAGGCTGAGGCTGAGGCTGAGGCTGATGCAGGCTGAGGCTGAGGCTGGCTGAGGCTGAGGCTGAGGCAGGCTGAGGCTGAGGCTGAGGCCGAGGCAGGCTGAGGCTGAGGCCGAGACAAGACGAGGCAGGCTGAGGCCGAGGCTGAGGCTGATGCTGAGGCTGGCTGAGGCTGAGACAGGCTGAGGCTGAGGCTGAGGCAGGCTGAGGCTGAGGCTGAGGCCGAGGCAGGCTCAGGCCGAGACAGGCTGAGGCTGAGACTGAGGATGAGGATGAGGATGAGGCCGAGGCAGGCCGAAGCTGAGACAAGGTGAGGCTGAAGGAGAGGGGTGGGGAGAGAGAGGGGGGGAGGAGGGGAGGCTGAGGCAGGCTGAGGCTGAGGCAGGCTGAGGCCGAGGCAGGCTGAGGCAGAGGCTGAGGCTGAGGCTGAGGCTGAGGCAGGCTGAGGCTGAGGCAGGCTGAGGCTGAGGCTGACGCAGGCTGAGGCCGAGGCAGGCTGAGGCTGAGGCTGAGGCTGAGGCAGGCTGAGGCTGAGGCCGAGGCAGGCTGAGGCTGAGGCACGCCGAGGCAGGCTGAGGCTGAGGCTGAAACTGAGGCAGGCTGAGGCATCCGTAGGAATCCATAGGAATCCTTAGGAATCCGTAGGCATTCTTAGGAATCCGTAGGCATAGTTAAGCATCATCAGGAATCCTTAGGAATCCCTAGGATTCCTCAGGAATCCTTTGGAATCCCTAGGAATCAGGATTCCTAAGGATTCCTAGGGTTTCCTAAGGATGCCTAAGGAATCCCTCGGAATCCTTCGGATTCCATTGGATCCTAAGGCCGTTGCCACTGCGACTGTCATTGCAACTGCGACTGCGAGAACAGTAGAATTCTACAACTGGATTCTCACCTGAATCTTAAGGGGAATACTTCCAGAGATGCTTATTCACATCGCTGTTAGGTTGTTTTGCTGGGATATTTTTAGTTTTCACTCGAAAATCCATCTGTTGGGGGACAGGCCCGACTTAAATTTACCCCTCGGGAAGCGGTTGGACTTCTGGGGCCGCGGATTGATCAACAACAGATCAGCAGGTGCCAGTGTTTGTCGGGGGCGGCAAGGGGGGGGTGATGATTGGGGGGGGCGGATATCATGGCGCGGGCCATGATATTTCCCCAGATCTCATGGCGCCTCTTCTTCTTCCATTACATCCCTGACCCCCCCCCCCCGGGCCGCGCACATGCCGCTGGCCATGATTTGCGCCCCCCCTCCTGGACGTCCCCCTGTTGGCCGCCCCCGAGTTTGGAATGCTGGACAGATGCATTGATCGACGTTTGGGCGGTTGGGCTGTTGGGCAGTATCCGGGTGGGACAGTTGGGGGGCTCGGTCGCGTTCCAGGGCTCGGCCGTCGGGCAGCTGCACGACGGAGTGGAGGAACAGGTGTGGGAGGCGTGCGAGGGGCGAGGCGGGGCGAGGGAGGGCGGAAGGAGGAGGGCACAGGGAGGCGTGCAGGCGGGAGGGAGGGGGCGGAGGAGGAGGAAGCTGGAGACCCCCTGCCTACCGCCCCCCCCCGCGAGCTCTTTCACAGCTCCAGAGACCTCACCCGGGCGCCCGACGACCTCCGGGGGGGCAGCGACGGGGGGGGGGGGCCCCGGGGGGAGGCGCGCCGACCGCCAGTCGCCCAGGGATCGCCGACGGGCGCCCGACGGCCCCACCCCGCCCAGGACGGAGCGGATTCGCGATCGGGGTCCTCCTCCTCCTCCTCCTCCTCCTCCTCCTCCTCCTCCTCCTCCTCCTCCTCCTCCTCCTCCTCCTCCTCCTCCTCCTCCTCCTCCCCATCGCCGACGCCTGGGCGAGGCATCTCCCCCCCCCCTGGGGCCAGTCCCCGCCCCCGTCGCTGCCCCGTCAAGATCGCGGGCGTCCCTCGGCGGTTCAACTGCGGACCGCGCGGCTGTGCGCCTGTTCTTTCCCCCTCCGCCGCTGGAGAGCGGGCGGCCCGCTCGATGGGGCGCGGCCGGCTGCGCGGACAGACCTCGCACTGGTCCCCACTTTTGAGGGGGCAGAGAAGACGCCGACCTGCGGGCTGTGCCGTTGCTGCTGCTGCTCCTCCTCCTGCTCGTTCACTGTCCCATCTCCAGTCCTCCCCCTCCCTCCCTCCCTCCCTCCCTCACCCTTCTCTCTCGTCCCTGTCTTCCTCCTCCTATTTCTCCTCGTCCTCCCCGTCCGCCCTCTCATTTTCTTCCTCCCTCTCCATCTTGTTGTTGCCAATGCCGGACCCGCCACAACTGGGGAGCACATCGGCTTCAACGCCCCTATCGAGAGACAATTGATAGTGTGCAGTTTGCCGCCTACATGTACTTACTTGTGCGCAAGCGCAACGCATTGCTTAACGATTACGCAGGCCGTTCTTTCAGACAAAGAGATAGAACGGGATAACGAAGTCAAGAGAGAGAGAGAGAGAGCGAGAGCGAGAAAGAGAGATAGAAATATAACACCAAACAGTGAGAGAGAGGGAGAAAAGAGAGCTAGAGGCATCACACAACAAGGGAGAAAGAGAGAGAGGGAGAGAGGAAAGAGAGAGAGAGAGAGAGAAAGCGTGATAGGGCGAGAAGTCCAGCACAGCCTCTTGGAAGCTTGTTCGGCCGTCTCTGGGGCCTTCTGGGCAGTCTTCGGCCATCTCTTGGCCCTCTTGGGGGCCTCTTCGCCCGTCCTGAGCGGAGTTTGGTGGCGCCTTTTGCCGCCTCTGGCTTTCAAAACCCTGAAGTGGCGAGAACGCGAAGAACACTCAATCATTCGTGGGCCGCTAGCAGACTATACTGTGGGTCCTCCCGGGGCCCTGTTTGGGAGTTTTCGCAGCCTCTTGGACCGTCCTGAAGCCATCTCGGAACGCGTGCACTACCAAGCACATGCGGCTTGTAAAACGGCAAGTTCTATCCTAGTCTTCGAAGAATCAGTAATGCAATGCAAACACATGTTGGCACGATTGGTTCAAGCAGGGGGATTGGGAGCACGCCGCCCCAGTTGATGGCTGGCAGGGATGTTGTTGTTGCTGATCTTTTTCTTTTACCCGTGTTCTTCTTCTAATATTCTCCATGCTCCTGCCTCGTCTCCCCCCTGTTCCGCTTAATCGCTCTCGCGATCGTCGTTATGTTGATGGCTCGCGCCCCTGGTGCCAGTGATCCTCATGCTGCTTCTCAGCTCCTCCTCCACCTCCCTGCCGTCCGTCTATCCTTTCCTCCCCTTCTCCCTCTTCTGCCTCTCAGGAGGGTCGCACTTTCTGGCAACATCTGGGCCCCAGAGGGCCGGGGACCTCCTTAGGCATTCTGGGAGCCTTCTTGGGGACCTGTCAGAGACCTCGTGGGAGTTCGGGGACATCCCACATGTCGCCTGGTGACTTGCGCGTCGTCCTTCGTTCTGTCGCGCATCTGAAGCATCGGTCTGGTTCCCTCTCGCCCCGCCCTCAAGTTGAGGTTGGCACGACACGAGGGTTAAGAACAACCCTAATTAGCGTTCGAGGGGTGCCCTGATGATCTTCGTTGGAATGCTCTTCGTCTGAAGTGTCTACCTTCGCGAAGGCGCACATGCTCTTGACCCAAGATCTTGTGGCCATGTTTCGTCTGCTGGCCTCCCCCGCATCTCCCCCCCCGCACTCCCTCTCCCCAAGTTTTGCTCTCCCCCCCGCACCTCGCCCCCGATCCCCCTCCCTTCGCCCCAGCCCCCCTTGCGGG